>JANZLQ010000040.1:5519278-5542317 GCA_026212715.1 Elanus axillaris
AAAAAAAGGAAACAAAAAAAGGACACCCACCTCCATTTTATTTCAGTGGGGATTGACTATGTCACAAATCTATTAGTCAACCTTGAAAGTGCAAGCTAAAGTTTTGTTGGAAGACATAATTAATGCTTAGAAAATCGTGCAGTGCACAGTGCTTTCAGTCCACCCCAGAAAGTGTGAGTGACAGGTATATTTTATACTCTATTTCAATATCTGTAGTTCTCAACAGGTTGTGACTGCCAGCTGTTTCCCAATAGCCTTTTCAGAACAGGAGGACTTTTACTCTACTGTCCATAAAAATATGCCTCTGCTGTTGCCACTAAACTTTATGTAAGCCATAAAATATTTTTTGGTTCCAACTTGAAACACAAGGAGAATATTTGCACAATGAACATCAGACATTGTCAGTGTTAATGAGTAATGTCTGTTGGCAGAGTTGTCTGTAAAGATTTTTTAGCTAGCCAAATGTTACTTCTATTTCACTCAGAACTCCTGTCTGTCATGGGATAGGAAGAATAACAGGTTGTATTAAAATTGGCTACAGGCAGTTTCATTTTTTTCCTTTCGCTAGCCTTTTGAGTAACTCCTGGCAGCAATTATATATAAGACACATTACTTTCCAGCCTTCCTTAGCTGGCTGTGGATAGTGGAGTGCTCTGCTGAATATCTTATGGCAATTAAAAAAGAAAGGAATTATGCACACAGGTACACACACATATATATTTGATATAGATATCTTAATGGATATCTTCAAAGCGATATGCTGGGTATTTAACAAAAATGCATAAAGGAACAGTCATATGTTGCAATTAATTTCACCAGTTTCTGACTTATTATATTATTAATATCCATGGTGACAATATTTGAATCAATTTGGACTATACTTGGAATAGAGATCTCAAGCTTTGTAATTGATAGTGTGCTAAAAACATCTTAGAATAGGTATCATAGCTACACATAGCAAAAGCGAAGAAGCAATCCAATAATACTTTTTTTTTTCCTTTTGTCATCTTTTATCTTTTAAGGTTGGAAGGCTTCAGTACTTGCTATTGCGAATAATACAGATGTATTGTTGTGCACCTACCTATGTGTGCACATATTTGTGCATCATTTTCGATGTTTGGATGGTATGAATTCTTCACCTAACTAAATCCTTCAGATTTTTAATACAGAATTATAAATGAGGCCTGTAGTCTATCCTCAAGCAGTAGCACTAATTCATGTGTGGGAGGTTTTCTTGTTTTGCTTTAACAAGAATTTTCAAGGATTCTTATGAGAATTTTCAGTCAAGACACTCAAATGAAAGGGAGTTCATTATGTGGGTGCCCAGGCACAAAGTTAGTCATTATTCTAGACGACACTGTGGAGCAGATTATTGAACAGAGATATTTTGCAAACAGGCTTTGCTGAATCTAAACTATATCCAAATGCTTTCTTCCAGGCTTGAAGAACATTTGCATAATATATGGAAGTAATAGATGGGAAGAAATTTACTAGCAGAATTCAGCAAGAATCAGTCTTGGGACCAATTAAAAAAATATTTTCAAGAATGATCCTTATATAGATGTGCTGATGAAGTCTGCCACAAATAAAGATAAGAAGCATTGTCAATACAAAGGAGTATTAGAATATTATACACAAAGCAGAGACCCATAAGAACTGTGAGAATAAAAGTAAATCAAATTTACTAGTATGAAAAGCAGATCCCTAGCACTAACTTCTGCAAGGTGAGAACTCATCCAGTGGGAAGGCTTTAGATATATAAGTTGATAATAAGATGACTATGGTTGCCTGAGTGATAGAGCCATAAAAAGGCAAATGCAGTCCTTCAAAGCACTGCAAATTATTTCCAATAGAGTGGAAAGTATGCTAATACTGTAATTGCATAAAGTGTTTTTGAGCTGTCTGCTGGGACACCATACAGAGTCCTGGTCACTCATGTTCCATATAAAACCAAAACCAACTGAACAAAAAACCCACCTGGTACCGAACTTGGAGAAGAGAAGGGCCGCCAGGCATGTCAGGATGTCAGAGTCTTCCTCGTCAGAAAAATTTAAGGTAGGCTCCCTCAAATCAGTCATCCAAAGCTGAGATCCTTTCATAAATATGCCAGGGAGGTAAACAGCATGGAGGAAGAAAAAACAGTTCAAGAAAAGTCAAATACGAGCCAAAGAATATGTGGCCATAAAGTCATTCTGAATATACGGAGAGTCCAGGCGAGGTCCCTAACCCGCAGGGCAGTCAGGGTGAGGCTAGCAGGAAGGTAGTAAAGTGTCCCTGGTGCCTCCTGATGCTCATTCCGGCTGTGTGCTCTTAAGAGTGCTTAGCATCATCTGAAAAGGAGAAAGAGCCCAGGTAGTTTAGCAAGGTGCACAACAGTCCAGCTTTGTGTGGACTTTGGAAATAACACCTGGTCAGCACGTCTGAGAGGGAAACATGCATACCCCGTATCATAACAGCTAGCAAACAGATCTGGTGTGTACTTTCAAGTTTCAAGATAGCATTCTGAAATCGCAGTTGCATGCGCTGTTTTAAAGCATGGAGAAGGTTGTTTCTTTGTGCTGATTTTTTTTTTTTTCTGGGTGCATATTTTTTACTTTCTATCCTAGGATAAGCTTGTTCCTGTTGCGAAGAATTCTGATTTTTATTTTTTCTAATGACCTGTGAATGTGTAGGAAACCTTTCTGTCTTGCTGCTTTTCCATACGCTTTTTACCATTGTTACACCTTAAACATCTCAGGATCACGAATGAACATACTCTTCTGTTCTCACAAGACTCCTGGGCTAAGTACTTGTTCATATCTCACAATTGAGGGACCACAGTGGAGGATAATTTAATAGCTTACCTGTAGTTTTCCCCAGAGAAATCAGGAATTCAGATCAGATTGCAGAATTCTTACTTGGTGTCCTCCCTCGTAGGCCATTCTTTCTTCTTTAAACAGATGAGCATTTACTATGGTGGTGGAAATTAGCAACTGATGGACAGTACAGGCGTTATCAACAGGAGTTAAATTTCGAACATCTTTTCCCACAAGAGAAGATAGACATATCAGCCAATGGCCCCCAGGACTACCAGAGCAGAAAGCCAGACATTTGACCATGTAGTCATTGCTTGTATTTAAAAAAAACCAGAATGTATAGGTGTATTAGAAATATATCTATCTATCTGTCCTTCAAAGGAACTCAAGACCTAATTTATATGGTAGTTTTGATAGTGATTCATGCAAGTTGTTCAATGTTTTTATGTCCATTCTCATTATTAACTGAGTTTATGCTTACTGGAAAGCTACTGAGAAGTAGGCAACAACATCACTCACCTATGGAAATAAAGTGGTATTGACTGAACCATGCCTTCACCCTGCAGGAGAGGAGCAAAGCCGAGAAAAGAGAAACAAAATGCATGAAAGAAGCATGTTCTGAACATGCTGAATAATAAAGTTAATTTACATAAATAATCAACACTGCAAACCCATATAAGCATTCAGCTGCCACGCTGTTCATAAGGGAAAAATTGGGCCCAACAGCTTTGGTGTGTCTTGAGCTCCTCCCCTGTAGTCAAGAAATGAGCAAGTTTTGAAAATGCTTCATAACAAAGCACTGAATCACTCATTTAAAAAACAACAAGAAAGCATAAGCAGCTCGCATACTAGCACTCCCTGCTGTACTCTTACACCTGGGCAAGCAATGGGATTTTTCACATAATCATGTATAGTCTTATTTATTTTGTGTACTTCTGTAAGTGAGTGCATGAGTAGCTAATATGGGCAGATAGGCCAGAGCCAAATCCCCAGATTCAGGCACTTCTGAGCTGTGGAGTGTTCAAAATCCAAATCAGGGCTTTACAGCTTGAGCCCTTCTCTAATATTTATTCAGATTTATGATAAATGTAGTACTTTAGAGCTAATTCTTGTTCATAACGTAGCCGTTGTTCAGTCGTGACTATGGTGTATAAATATCATGCATTTATCTTTGAGCCTGTGGACATTGAAGCCTCTGTGTTCTTCAGGGTTTTATTTATTTATTTACGCCTTTGCTTGTTTGATAGATGGCAGCAGATAAATGTTTCCTAACTGGAGATGTCTCATTAGTTTTTGCTTTTAGTATCATCTGTCATATGACAGCAAACAATAGGGAATTTTTGCACATTTGTATGACCGTATTGTATTTTCCCTTACAGCTTCTTCTGTGTTCTCACAGGTGAGGTGATATAGAAATATACCCTTATCCCTAAATACTGTCTTCAAAGAAAATGCATTTATACTATAACCAGAGCCCTATCGTCTCGTCATTAGAGCCGCACTGTTTTCGAAGAAGCAAGCTTGTTCTGTGACATAGAAGGTGGAGACTGGGAAGCTGGCTCTGCTAAGCCTTGCCTAATGCAAACTGCTTTAGTATGCACATCACATCATGCCGGCTATACTGCAGGGAGCAGGCAGTTATCGCACAAGCGTGCATCCTCAGAGCCAGGATAAACACTCCGTTACTCTCCCTCTAAACTGCTCTTCTGGGAGGGAGAGAAAATAAATAGGGAGCGAGAGAGGCATTTGAAGTAACCTTTTTAAGAAGGAGGCAGCAGCCAATAGAACCTTTCTTTCTTTTTTTTTTTTCTTTTTTTTTTTTTGTCTTCCCCACTTCTTACTAGAGAAATTCGTGTTACCTCAGCAATTAAGGAGAAGAGCCAGCATCTAGGGTTCCAGGCTGTGAGAGGGAGTAGCAACTTGTACCAGGTAGGAAGCCCTTTCAACATCCTCTTTAATTCATGCAGCTCAGTTACGACTTGCTATGTTGCTGTATGGTGGCTGACTTCTGGAGACCTTGTGTCTGCTAGTCACCATTCCCCGAGTGAAAGAGACCTTGGGGAGCTTTAATTGCCAATGACCTTCAGGGTATTTCTTGGAAAGACACCGGTACTTAGTGCTGTAAAGTAAAGCAATCTATACTTTGCTCTGACTGCTCAGAGGTGTGCATTTAGCATCAGGATGCAGCTGGGTGAAACTGCAGCTGTTACCCGTCTACAAAACCATGTCACAAATGAGTAAAAATTAGCCATTTTATAATAACTGAAGCAGCTGCTCTGCATTTTTAGCAACATGGCTGTATTACTTTCCAAAACTTATTACCATAAATTCTTCTTGTGCTGGGAAGTAAGCAGATATGCTTTAGTGTATTCAAAGTTATTTTGACAGTTATCTACTATATTTTCATAGTCACTTACGCATATTTTATCAAGACTTTTCTAAACTTTCCTGAGGCAGCCATCTCTTACGTGGCAGATTAATATTCCTGCTAACAAAAAAAATGTGTAATAATTGTAGTGAGCTGGTTACAAGATCTGCTTGACAGTGTTGCCTGCTGAGAGCCTGCAGGAATGCAGGCATCTCATCCAATGTTTGAGGGCTGGGCTGGAGCCCTAGGTCACATATGCTCATTTTCTCTGCCTTAGTCCTCCAGAAGGACAGAGGGGAAAGTGAGGAGGAGGAGAAATCTGTAATTGGGCTTTGCCATCCCGTTGTGCAGTGTTTTCTTCCTAGTACTTTGTATTTGTGTTCATTCACATGAATGAGTTGTTTGGTGACATCTGTTCAACCTTTCTGTACTGTGACAGTAACGTGACTTAGTAAATTTATTAAAAGCAAAAGTAGCATTTGCACGCAATGAAGAAATAAGTTCAGAGCTTAGGAGTCAATCCTGCAAGGGTCGCTCTGATGTCTGCGAGAGTCTCAAAGTTTCATTGTTTGATCAATTTAAGTTGCTGTCTTCTGAGCAGTTAAGGGAGTCTGAGGCAAACTTTTGCAAGCTTTAACGTTATCTTCTGGAAATAAGATCAGTGACAGTGAATTCTTGAGGGTAAAAAATATATATGTATTTTTAAAGTGTAAGCAGTGGTGTAAGCAAGTATACCATGCCTTAAGATTCAGTTGCTTGCAAGAAAACCTGAAAATAGTGTTCAAAAGAGTCAGAGCTTAGGCACTGCTGCTGTAATAAAAAAATAAATACTGGTAATAGCAGAGCTCTCTCAGATGACTGTACCTGCAAACTCTCTTCTTGTATGCAATTGCTCTATACAGAAATAGCTCCATATATATTGTTTAAAGGTATCTTGTGACTCTTATCTGTAAGAAAAACTATTGAGGATGTCTAGATACATAGTCTTTTTCTCTGATGAGCATAATGAAAAAAACAATTCTTAGAAAATGAGAATTATATCTGATAGTAATAAAACCTACGGAGGTAAAAAAGAAACAGCTTTGAAATTATAGCTGTGAAATAGAGGTGAGATCTAGTTAGTGACCCGGGTTGGCTAGAGGACCCGGCAGCGGGTGAGAAGAGTTTTACCCTCTGTTTCATCTCTTCTGAGAAATTCAACACTTCAGACAATTCACACTTGGAAAGTATCAATTCAATTAGGAACTAAGATAGGAACAAAACTGGAATGGGAAAGTGATGTCTTGACTCCTTTTATTTCTCTTGACATATGAAATATGTGATGAAGAAAAAAATACACATGCCCTGTTTTCTTAACAGGTATACATTTGATGTAAAACTTAAAGAGAAAAAGGGGGCAGTAAGGGTAGTAAGTTGAACACTTTAATGCATTTCACTAGCACCTCTTACAACATTCAAGTTTCAGAGAAGCTTCGTGCAAAGTACAGCTGGTTGGTGGGGTTTTTTTTCTTTTATTTTGGTCTTCAGTTGGTTGGCTGGTTTGGTTTTTAAACCTCCAGTGCAAACGCTCACCCTAAGGAATATGTAAAATCCTCAAACGTTCTCAGAAAAAAAATTGATGAATTGACTCAGATCTTAAATTTTGGCTTTCACTTTAGGGTTTGTTATTTATTAATTCATTGTCACACTTTGTAGGTCTCTCTGAGAGAAAGGAATGATCAGAAAACTGTGCATTGGGATATATGGATTTTTTACTCCGGTATTGCTTGCAAGTCGCTACCTTTCTATGCCTCGGTTCACTCATATGTAAATACAGGTGTTGGCAGCTGTCTATTTGGAAACATATTGCAGATCTGAGTTTTTCCTGATTATCCTCATTCACACTAGTGGTGCTTTATGTAGATCTGCTTTTTTATGACTCTAGTTCATCCTGTTGCTTATGAATTTGACTTTAATAATTGTTCTTGGTATGTTACCTGTTGCTCATCCTACTAAAAAGCCTGCTGAACAAACACTGCTTTCTTCATGACTTAAAATCATTTTTCATCTATAAAACAGGTAGCAGAAATCCATTTATGATCCATCCCTAACCTGGAAGAGATTCCCTTTACTGCAGAGAGCTTACTGGGTTTGTGGGATGGCCCTGTCCCGTTGGGGAATTCTGCTGCTTTAATGAGATCCCTCCGGAGAAAAAGAGTCACTGCTAGCAAATCTGTGATGTCAACATATTTAAAAGTATAGATCGGACCTACCAACCCATAAATCTTATGATTTCCCAACAGAAACAGTGCAATCGGTTATGCTGAGGTTTTTTTAAATAGAAGACTAGACTAATCTGACTACCAGAGGAACTACTAGCTGACGTCCCTGTTTGCCACGTTGCAATGTGGGGGTACCCCCTCATGTCGGTGGCTTTGAGCCCAGCTCCCTACCTCTCTGTTGGTTCCCAGACCTGCTCAGTGATACTCCCTTCAGCATCCATTCGGTGGAGAACTGGGACTCCTAGTGCCATTGGAAATAAGAAGAGGAAGCCTCAGGTTTGTTGTAAGGGTCTTTTGTATCTGTTGACATATGAAAGAAAAGATCCCTCTGTAAAAGTACAAGTAATTGATGTTTCTCGGTGCTTTTTGACACTTTACTGCATCAAGAAATTAGCCTGCCTGGAGAGTATGTCATTAGTATAAAAACTATCAAACTGCAACGTATGACATTCTAGGTGTTGAAATAATTCTGTATTATTATGGGTCCCCAGAGTGGCCATTATCTTTTGATCTAGCTTTAGTTAATTTTAATAAGCTCCTCGGTTTTTGGAAGCAAAACAGTAAACACACAGTCCCAGTAATGTATGATGACTCTGCAAATGTATACATGAGAGTTTCTGAACAACCTCACAGTATGCTTTTGAGGGGCAAAATGACACTGACCAGACATGTCTGCACTCAGGTATTGTATTCTTCCTACCGTGAGCATGAATCAGAGTATGCGACCAGATTTTCCTTCTTCCACTGTCAAGATATTCAGTAACGTTTTTCCAAATGAACGCTTGAGGTCAACCAGGGAATTTTGTACTTTGCTTTCTCCGTATGCAAGGGATTAGAATTAATGGTCAAACTCAGGGGATCAGGATTAATGGTAAGGCTGATTAACATTAAGTAACATGGCTACCATTGGACTTCACTGCCAACTTTAAGAAAATAGTAAGTTACTTAACAGCCCACAACTTTTGAGATTTATTTAGGCAGTAATCCCCAAGAAACCAATCATTACTAGCAATTAACTGCCGGTTTGTTGGTTGCTGGACCATTAATATTCTAACAAACGGACTGTTAACTAAAGTAACAGCAACAGGAAATACTGAGGTGGGATTTTCTCTGACTGCATGCTTCATGTGATAGAAGTTCTTTACCTGTCCTACACTTTTTTAGCAACTAGGGACTCGTTAAATAATTTCTTCCCTCTTAGTGCTTTTAGATGCTATGTGGAAAGCCTGTGATGTTGGAGCTGGATTTGTAATAACTATAAGGCTATACTTCTGACAAAATGTGGGGATTTTGTTGTTATTTTTTTCCCCTGAAACTTTATTGCTACTTTTTTATGACACCTTATGCGATACTATTATGTAAATAATTTTTTTAAAAGAAATTACTTATCTGACTACTTTTTTTTTTGGTTGGTTTTTTTTTTTTCATAAATGAAACTATAACTTTGGATAGAAACTCATCCCTGATCTGATTCATTCAGTCGTGGCAGCAGTGTTTAGCACAAAGAATTTCTTCTTATATAGGTCATTCTTAGGATAGGCAGAATTGGAAAAAAATGTCTTGGGATGTTTTGGCCTTCTCATTACCTTCAGCCTTAAACCCTCAGAGTTCAAAACTGAAAGCAAAACTGAATGGTGAGAGGTCCAGAAAATAAACTGGAAGCCGAACAGCTTAGTTAATAAGTTTGTTTTAAAGTTCCTGGTTTGTTTAATGGTATATTTCTATTAGATTGTTTTACTTTTCAGTAGCCAGAAAAAAAGAGAAAGAAACAAGCTAGATACTATTTTTTCTTTTCAAGTAGGACAGCTGTTTTATCTCTGTGGGCTTTGCTTGCTTGATCCAGAAACCATCAATAGCTTAGGGTGCAAGTGTGCATGTGTTGACTTTTCGTTAATGGAATTGAGGTGGGCAGCTCTACTAAGGCTGATTAGAACCATCACAAAATCTGCCATGCTACAATGAAATGAAGGGAGATGGATTTAGGTCAGTATCTAACGAGCCCCACATACAATGTAGGCAGGAAAAAAACGCAAACCTCACAAGTTAAATGTGTAATCCGAGTAATTTAGAATAAACCCGCCCCTGCCAGACACTGGCTTATATGAGGCTTCAGTCTGAATTTTACCTAGTACAGAAAATGATACTATGTTTCCAATAAAAAGAAAATACCACATAAGTATTTGTACCATATGGGGCTTAAAAAACTTTGAGAACACACAACTAGTTAGCTTTTAATGTGTGTTTTATGAAAAGATTAATCACCCTTTGCACAGTTCACAAGCTCTTATTTTTATATTTGCTTTAAATAACTGGGCAGTGTCAAGGTTGCTGGCTTTTCCCAGGGCTGGTAAAATTTGTCAGGATTAAGCTTTCTTATTGGAGAGCTGCAAGGGAGGCGGAGAGATGGAAAAGTGATTTTTATTATACTATAGTGCATTAGTTTGGTACAATAAATGTCAGTCTGAAGTACCTCTTTGGATAAACCAACCTATTTCTGAAAGTAGAGGGGACGGAGAGAAGGAGGATCATTCTGTTCAGCGCCCTGCCTGGTGAGATGTACAGCAATTTGAGATCACCAGCAAAGAAGCAGAAGTAAGCAACTGAAATTCTGAGGAAGAAATCATTTTTGTGAAGTGGTTATGCTGTTGGGTGTATTTTTCTTCTGTGCTTGTTCCTTACTTCAGTGTCAATCAGACTGGTGCAAATCTCTCAGGGAGGATAAACATCATTAAAGAGAAGCAGTAAAGGTAAAAAAGTTGTTGTTATAGTAAACTTCTTTATTTCGTGATGTTCCTTAAGATGACAGCTATTTAAATGAAACAGGTTTTACTAGTATAAAATATATCCATCAAGCTATTGACATTCATGTTTTGCTGAACACGTGAGGCATACCCCAGTGTTCCGGAGTGGCTGGAACCTTTATTTACATTTGCCTGCAAAACACCCACCAGACTTAACATCAAACCACCACATAACATAATGAGATCTTGAAGTCTGCAGAAATGAATGACAGGCTCCTGTTTTCTTTTGCCAGGAAAAAAAGAATACTAGTGTAAGATACTAAAACAGAAAAACAGTTTGCATAGGACAGAACTCATTTGGCTTTATTAATACTTCATCTGTGGACCTTCTAGAAATTAGAGAGAATAGACACTACTCAGAGTATATAGGTAAGGACATCAGAAACCGACTTTCAAATGAATTGTGACCTTTAAGTACTCAAATATTTGAAGTGAATTGTTCTTTGGTATATTAATATCAAATGATCATCTAGCATCAGCGTTTTTTGTAAGTGAGTGTAATTCAGGCAGAGTAACAGAGGAATTACGTGTTGCACTGATGTGAAACCCAAGCAGTTCAGTGTAATTTTATTGCAACAGAAACCAAAGGCCGACTGCTTGGAGCCGAATTATTGGCCGTGTTGGAGTTCTGACCCAGTATTCACCATCAGGCGCCTCTGCAGCCATACAGAAGAAAGCTGCACTTGAACCTTTCCTCCTGTTAACCAGGAAAATTGCCCAAATATTTAGTCGAGTTTCCTAAAAAGCTACTTACAGGGCAGCCTCAAAATGAGAGATTCCCAAGTCTGTCTGGTCCATCTTCCCATCCTATCCCCAGATGCAGCACGCCAGTGTTGTGTTTCTTTTCCGGCGTGGGGTGGGATGCCAACCGCCCAGGGCGTCCTGGCAGCTGGAGTATTTGTCTTGATTCATAAGACACTGAACTCTCTCCAGATGCCTTCAGGACACTAAATAATACTTACTTGTACTCTTACCCACAAATGGCCCTTGAAATACACTTTGTGTTTAGAATTTATAGACTTAAAGAAGGGACTGCTGTTTTTTCAAGGTATTGTACAGAGAGCAGTGCAAGGTGGGAGGTAAGCAATAAATAACAGCGATGTGAGAATGACATATTCTTTGCATGCTATGTCCTTGAGTAACGTCGTTTCTCTTAATACGCTGGAATTTACAGTGGGTGATGTAGATCAAAATGCAGTTATCGTCAGCTTACTGCAGAAGCTGCTCCTGGTGGCAAACTGCTGGTTTGGGAGAGTGTGATGACTTGGAGTCCAGCCGGGTTTGCAGTATTGGCATCTTAGGCAGTAATTTGTTGCCTTATGACATGAATACACATATTATGGAAAGGATGGAATTCTTTACCTGCATTTAAGCCGACAGCACTGAAATCTCTGACACTGTTCAGTTTCTACTTCTCATTAGTGGCTGCATCGCTACTGTATCAATCTGGTATCGTGCTGAAATTTCCCAATTCATGCAAAAGGGATTTGGGTGCCTGCACCAAGGATAATACCACAGGAGACCTGCCCAAGTTGTTTTGCAAATAAGCCGGTGTCCTCTCCTATCTTTAGGTGTTTATCCACAACGCTGCTCCACGCGGCAACTTACTTCCAAGCAACGGTAGTACGTATGGAAGTCTGGCACTTTGGCTACTCAGGGGGCTAGTGATGAAACCGGGCTTTCGCGGGGCTGCTCCTTTAGGTGTGAGGAGGTAAAGAACGGTGAATGGGGCTCGACTAAGCTTATGAGAGCAGCCATGTTTGACTGTGTAAACCTAGCCAAAGAATGAGTTTGAGACATCGGTAGAATTATCTCTGCAATTCTGATCGTACTCTAGTTTTTTGGTTTTGTTTTGTACACTTTGTTTCTTGAGAGTCCTTAACTTAAAAATACATCAAAGAAATTACCAGTAGTTACCTTCCAAATTTCACTTTTAATTAATCATTAAAAGGGTCATAGCAAAGTCAATAGATGTCTGAAATAATAAACGCATGTATTTTCTTTTTTGCCTATACTTTGTGTACTTTTAGCCTTGGTGTACAGTGGTGCATCCCACCAAGTCTTCTTTTGTGTCTAACGCAAATGATTACTAGTTAATGCTTTACCTGCAAATGTGGATTTTGTAAAGACGTTTCAGTTTGTATTGACGTTTAATGAATTATACAATTAAAACTAAAAAATTAGGAAGAAAACAGGTGCAGGTGCCAGGATGCCCTCAGGAGAAAAAGAAAGAACAGTATCTTTTAGGGCATGGGCAATGATAGGTATGTTAGTTGCAAGTTTCTGGTTTGGTGGTTACTGAATAGAGAATACCAAGTCCCTTGTCATTTATGCCTGTGTTTGATTTAAGGTTTTATTTTTCCTTCTTTTTTTTGATTCATTAAGCACATGCTTAAAACCAAGTGTTCTATAGAACGAGCTGACAGGAACTAGCTCGAGTAGCCCAAGATGTTAAACATTTTTTACTGCCATCACTCTTAGGAATTTTCAAGAGATTTACAATAGGACATGCATTCCAAGAGTTTGTTTCCGTTTCTGCAGTAAGTCTGAATAGTCTTTCTCTGTGTGTGTCTCTCCTCTCTGAAAATTTGACAGGGAGCTGTAAGATCTAATTATTAAAAAAGCTAAATATGTAGTATCATGCAGAGAAATAAAGAGGTTATTTTAGATCTCATAAAATTGTTTGAAGGCAATTCTTCCAATTATGCATATGAAGAATATAACAAAACCAGAGGAAAGATTTAAAAAATTATTTTAAAAGTCTGTGCTTACCTTTAAGTCTATTTAGATTTTCAGAATCTGTGTTCACCTTAGAGTCTTTGGAGTTTGCTGTGACACTGGAAGAGTTTTGCTACTAGACTCAGGTGATTCCTCTGGGAGGCTCTTGGAAGAGTTCCAATTCTCCCACCTCGCTATCAATTAATTACACTCTTACTTGAAGTTCATGAAGTTTGTGTAATTATTTTGAAATGTTTTGAAGCTGCATTTACATTTTGAGCAGCAATGTAGTATATGAGAATAGAGTCCAGCAAATCCTATGTGTCAAGGAACTGAGATTCTTAAAGGTTCTGTACCGCTTTAGGAAAAAAAGAGTTAAGAATTGGTGTATAGGTCTGCATGGCGTATACCCTGTATCTTGGCAAGTGTGTTCACTGGGTGAATCTACACTGCAGTTTACAGAGGAAGATCAGTGTAGATGTGTCCTCGGTCCCCCCTAAATGACATGTGATCAGAATGAGCATCGAAGGCGACACCTAAATCCCCGGTAAAAGGTTGTGTGTCCTCCATGTGTGTTTCCAGGAAAGAAGGATGCTGTGAGGCAGAAGGGACAAGAAGAAATGATTCTCAGGGAGTGCTGTTTTTTTGCTAGGCAGCACATCAGCAATACCTACTTCCACATTCATTATTTTTGTACTGTGTAAGAACAGAATGACTGTTTCACTAACATTTTCCTGCAGGATTGAAATGGACCTCTGAATTTCAAAACATTGTTTTATGGCTGCTTAAATAAACCCATGGGCAAAAGTGATAAGTAGTTTTTGTGCTTTTGATCTCCTAGTTAAGGAGTAAAAGGAGCTTTCTCCACCCCTCATTCTTGCTTTCATGATTGTTGTTGCATGGCTAATATTTCTGAAGTCCTGATGCGTATCAATTGCATCATTTTCTAAATATTTCCAGACTGTCCTGTAAAATACGATGAAAAGTTATTCTCAAGACAGGTCATCATTCAAGCCTTTAAGCTGGAGAACTCAAAAGCAAGAGTAAAAAACCCTAAAAAATAGATTTCTTTGTAACACAGAAAGATTCATCATCAGGGATAGCCCAAGACTTCATTTCATTTTCATGGGGTTAGCACTGGTTTACTCATAACTCAAACTTATATTTCAGTTTTCCAGTGTCCTGGAGCTAGGATAACCATGTATTTTTCTCTAAACTTGGTTAAGGGGAGGTTTCAAGTGCCATAAATTGGTAAAGGTTAGACTTGTCTTTAGTTTTTATTAGGGTAACTTCTTTATGATAAATGAAGAAGCTGGTCTGTGTCCAGTAAATGTGTTGCAGTCAGATCATACCTGGCTACGTCACCAAGCAAGAGGTCACGCTACGCGTTGTGTGTGGCTATGTCACGTCTGCTCTGCAGCTTACAACTGTGCTGCTGTGTTTTAAGTATGATTACTTTGGTTTAGACAATACTGTGTATGGAGATCATCCGAAATGTGAAAGATGTATAAAGCATCTGATACCTTGGGTAAGTAAAATGCCCAGATGTCTGTGAAAACTCTGGTAGTTTTTCAGAGAAAGACCAACATATTCTTGAATATTGCTTCAAGTACCTCAAAGTCATCTCAGTAATGATATCCATTACTGTAATTTGCTGGAGACAAACTGAGATTACACCAAGGGGACTGTAGCAGGGCTACACATAGGTCCCTCAAGAATTGTTCCTCATATATCTTGTATAAAAATTTCAGTAATTCCCTTGAAAAAACAAATTAAGTAAAGCAATTTTTCTGATGCCCACAAAGTTTTGTGGGCCCCGTCACACAGGGATTTTAGAATACCATACAGGAAGAATAAAATGACCTTGAGGAATACAGTAATAGCAGCTGAATGAAATTCAATAGGAGAAAGTGCAAGATCATGCACAAAAACAATACATTTCTGTTATAAGCTAGGAGCTAGTTAATTGGAAATGACAGAGGAGGAGAAAGTCACAGGATGACTGCAAGCCACCAATGCAACACATCAATGAAAAGGGCAAATACAATCTTAGGCTGTGCTGGATGAGATATTTGCATTAGCAAAGGAAATAACAAATGCCTGAACTAGGTCCTGCAGAAACAATAATCTAGGATATTTTTAATAGTTCTCTTTGCCTGCTTTTAATTAAGGTGAATTCGAATTGGAACAGGTGGAAAGAAAGGTAACCCGGATGCTCAGGAGATATGGAAGTCTTTCATAAGAGGAGAGACTCAGAGGCTTTCTTGTGCTTAGTCCAACCAGATACATCTATCAAAACATTAGCAGTAAGTTAAAGGATTATATAAATGTATTTAAGGTGGAAATAAATGTGTCTGGCTTTCAGAAGTGTGATATTCTGGAACCAGTTTTAATGGTAGTAAAAAAAAAGCCAACCCAGCCTCTGAGCTGCAGAAATCCCCTTTTCTTAAAGGAGAAACTCTAACCTGCCTGTCAGTGATGGAAGGGAGCTAGCCTCAAGAGCAGTAATTCCCAGTTTTTCTAAACATTTAAAAGGAAAGGCAAATACTGAAATCAGTTCGATAATTCACATACTACTAGGTTCATGTGTGGTTTAATCTCTGTTTACTTGGATGGTAATGAAGATGGGAGAAATCAGCATAAATCATAACCTGCTGGAATAGTGTTGTCAGACTGGAAAGAGTTGCAAGGTTGTAATGGCATTGATAATGCAGCTGATGCTCACTGACATACTCTCTTTTTATACCGTCTGTAAGGACGTATCCAGCAAATATCTTCCTGGATATTTGTTCAGCTAAAATACTGGGTGCCAATCTACTTTTAATCTGATCTTCCCAAATCCCATGGTTTAGATCCAGATGGGCCCCATGCTAACCACAGAGCAAAGACAGGTTTGAACTCCTGTCATGTAAACAGTTCTTTACTTGAGAATTTGCCCTAACGTATTAATAGACTCCCATAAAATTGACATCTCTCCCATCCTGCTGATCTGAAGTTTTAGCTTTGTAGGTGTTGGGTGGTTTGGTTTTTTGTTTTGTTTTGGGGTTTGTTTGGGTTTGGTTTGGGGTTTTTCTTCCTTATAATGAACAGATACTAATTTCTTGCTGCTCTTGCTGTTAGCCACTTTGCCCTCGCTGAGCTGAATCGGTACTTCGGAAAACATCTCCTCTTTGATGTGTGAAATCAGTGGGCACGAAACAAGAGGAATTGTTTTGTCTGAACAGTCCATTCAGAATAGCAGGGGAGAGCTGGTTGGAAAGAAAAGTGAAAGAGTGAAAACTGTGAGTGACAAACGCAAAGGAGAAACAGGGATGAAGAGAGAAAAAACATGAAGACAAAAAGGTTGAGAAGGAAAAACAGGAAAGAGGGGGGGAAATATTAGTAAAAGCAAGACCAACACAACATGGCAAATCACCCCTTTTAAATATTCATTTAGACTGAAAAGAATTGCTACAGAGTACAGCCACATAAATTTTGATTTTTACTGCAAAGTCTGTAGTAGAGGTAAATATTATATAGCTAGAGCTGTATGCCAGTGCTCCTGAGAAGTATCCAGCACCGTCACTACACTGAAGGAAGTTTGAAATCAAACACCCCTATGCTTAAGGCTATCTTTAAACCCAGCCTGAAGCCTGGTCTCCACAGGCTGTTTTGCCACCTCAGAGGTTTGATCTCATTGTAGCCATTTCCAGTTTTTCCACCATTGCTCCTCATCCAAGGGTGTTCGGGCTTGGAAGTAGCCACCTCACCGGCAGACTATTGGGTTAAGAGAATGCTTCCACAGCTGATACACAGTTTCTTACAGGAGTGTTGTGCCACTGGAGTGAGAAAAGATACACGGGAGTGCTGACAGATTAGTGAGCCCCAAAAACCAAATCTTCTGACTCTTCTCTTGTACTGTAACATTATCTCATTCCTGCCCAAGCTTTCGCTTTGGGATCCACCTCAATGTAAGCCCAGTAACCTTGGGAGAACCTCTTTTATTCCTTCACTTGTAGAATACTTGTTGCAGAGAGCATCTCTCTGATCCCCCTGCCTGCATACATCCAGGAGATAGCAGTAGAAATTTATCCTTTTATTCTACAATGCCTGAGGGTACGGGAGTAGCTCTGAGAATAGATAATAACTGAAGTTTCTCAAATACTGTCAAATGGTAATTGTGGGCTTAAATAGTGGTTTTATTGTCACAAGTAGTGTTGCTGGGAGGGAATTTTTAGACCCACCATGTCCATGTACAGAACTTTTTTTTTTTTCCCCCTTCCCCCAACTTGAGTTTTTACTGGATTATATATTTTTCACCTTCAGTACCAAGACTTGTTTATCTTTGATTTTGCTGCTGAATTCTTGGTTGTACCTAGCTAACAGACAACATTTAGGCAGGCAATGGTGAGGAGCAAAGGTGGGTTTTTTTTAGAGTGTGTGACTGAAGGTGATCATGAAGTAACTTTTTACAAGAAATAGTCTTATTCCAGAATGATGTTCCATTTTGGTTTTTAAAAATTTGTTCTTATGTTGACAGCATATATGTTCTTCTGAAAATGGAAGCCAGAGCAAGAATAATTTTCTATGCATACTTTCTAAGCCGGGCAATTCCAGTGATAAGAAGACAATTTCTGCTTTAGTGGAAAGTAAACTTGTTCATTGTCCTCAGAAAATAAATATATCTCTGCAGCAGAATCAAAGGCTGATACAAAAGCAGAAGGAACCTCTAAACCCTCAAGTGTGTTCTCAAAGTATAATTATTGCCAAGATAGACACGAATTTGTTGGCAGCTTGAATACTTAAGAATAGGTAGCAAGTAAGGGGAGCCTTGGGTTTTGGGAGAAATATTCTAAGATAATAATTTAAAACTTCAGATGCCAGTATTCTTCCCTGAAGCTTGTAAATTCTACTTTTTTTTATAGCATAACGTAGAGAATGACTGTAGAAGAACTAAGCACGTTAACAGATTGATTAGGAGGTACATACTTCTAGTATGTTGACTATCAGAAAAATGCATGACTCTAGAAGACTGAAGGAACAGAAATGACCCCTTATATGTCACCTCTTCTCACATCATTCAAAATCTCTGCCTGTGCCTCATAAAGAGTTTCAGTTCTTCTCTATTAAGAATCTATACCTTGAATCACACAGCCGACAAACTTTCATATCAGTTTATCTCACAGAGTATTGTTTGAATTGATTTAGGATAAAGTGTCTTACTTCGAAGAGACATGGGTCTTAACCTGTGCTTTTTGAAGTAATTACTTTTGCTGCAGGTGTGAAGAATATAGAGTTGTGTTAAAATGTGACAGTTTTATAAGCCACAATGATGGTGAACATGGGAAAAAATTAAGTCCAAAGACAAGGCTCAGCAGTATTGTTGAGGGCATCCTGAGGTCTAAAGCTGGGCCAGACTGACTTTACATTAGATTCAGAGATAGTCTTACTGGTGCTAGAATAGACTCCTGTTGGGAGACATTGGTCACAGACACAGATTAACTACTGGAAAACATCTGTGTTGGGCTCACGCCAGACTCTGCGAGCTGCTGGTGCCAAATAGTCATGCTACAGAACTGCAGACAAAGAGATAAAGCAAGAGATTACTAGAATTGCAGCCAAATGCCAATATACCTTAGAATTACAAAAGTAATAACCTTTGCAGAGACATTAAAAATACATTCCACACAGCCAGGTGCTTGCATTTTTTGTTAAGGTATGTGAGCTTGTTAATGGGGACACAATGCAGAATGGAGATGAATGCAGAAATAGAGAACAAACGTCATGACAACAATCAAGGTGTTTCTTGGGCTTTTCAAAGAGAACTTTCCTTGACCCTCTTGGAGCACATAATTTATTACTGGAAGTATCTAACAGTTGAAAAGTGAACTTTGTTCAGCAACATTGTGCATCAGGCTACTTATCTGTAACCTGGAGTGCTGCTCTTATTGCTGCATTGGACTTGGGTGCTCTCAGGGTTGCAAGGAGAACGAGCTGTAGCCCCGAAGTTTAAGGTTACCTATGGCAGTTTCTCTCATGCTCTCAGGAAAACCCATGGCTTTGGGGCTGCCCCAAAGGGGGAAAGAGGGGTAATGCCTGCTGCGGAAACTGCTATTGTACTGTTTGCTGCTGAATCCCTTTGTTTACTCCTCTCCTCTGTTGCAGCAACTGTTCCTGCTATGCTAGCATTTGTGGCATCTGCTCTTGTCACACTGACTCATTTACCTTGGAGATAAAATAAAGCAGAATTGCATGTTGGTAGTGGCAGGGAGGAGAGCAGTGATTCTCAGCTTTATTTCTCTTTGTTTCTCATTGAGCCCTTTCCCTCATTTGTTAATTCTAGTAAGCATTCTCCATATCCATTTAGTATTTTCACATATGTTTCTGTGTATATTTAATTGTCTACAGAAGACTCTTTCTGTCTTTTCTTCCTGCTTCTCGTGTCAACTGTCTGTTTCGATTTTAAGCTACTCAAAAAGAGCCATTTATTTGTGTGTACTTTCACACAGCATCCAGTAAGATGCAACCCTGCAGTTAATTGGAGGCTCTGAATAATCTTGGCATATAAAAAGTATAATTACAGGTAGTACCCGTTTGTTGGGTTTTGGGGTTTTTTTTTTTAATGTCACTTTCTATTCAGGGAAAATCACAGCAAGGAAACTAGTTCTTATCAATAACCACTTTTCTTAACATGCCTGATGTGGATTCCTGAAGCCCACAGAGAAGAAATCTACCAGTAGATAGCGGTGTAACTGCAGTATCTCTGTAGCTGACATTTTAACAATGCCCCAATTTTTGTGCTAGTTGTAAAATCTCATCGTTCGTGCTATTGGGAAGATTTTTCAGCTCTTCTGTATAGAGAAGTCAACCTTTATGAAGGTGCAAAGACAAAAATAGGAATGCTTGCTTCCTGAAGCATACTCTGCAAAGGCATATCATAGGTGAAGGCTGTTGTCCAGAATATTGTATGAATGATGTACTGGTAAATGCTGTGTCTTTGTAGCAATAATATAATATTTTAGAATACTGAGTTTAGCCTCAGGAACTGTTCATTACTGCTTGATTTTATCTTAGTGATTTGTAATCTTAGTTTGGGTGTAAAATGCTGGTACAATTAGTTTTTGTTAATGATTATGATTTTTGTCAGTAAGGAGATGATATAAAGTATGACTTAATTTCCTAGTCTCAGATTACTTTGCCATCATTTACTTCTTTTTCTAAATTAACTTTAAAACAAAATTGCCTCCCCCCCCCCCCCCCTTTCTTTTAAGGACTTACTGTGGTTTTAGGTCCTGCTTCTTAATACCTAGATCTTCAGTGGCTGCATTTCTAGCATTTGTAATTATACTAAGAATGGAAATAACAAAATCCCATGGCAAATGCCAATTTTTTTTAGTAAGTTTGTACTTAATAAAAGTTGCTCGTTCTACAGTTAGCACCTGCTATCTTCAAAATATGTTAGTGCTAGACACCTTTCAGAGATGAGATGTACTTTCCCTGAGAATTGCTGCTACGAAGTGTTTAAGATAAATGTGAATCTGTCTTCCTGTCCTTTTTTGTGACAGCAGCAATAGGAAAGCGCCAATCAGTTGGTTAATGAATCCATGTGATAACTTCATGACTCTACATTTTCTTCTACTCTGTGCTTTTGGCAGTTCTAGAGATGTTAATCTCTCAACATTTGCACAGGAGAGGTCTGCGTTTGAGAGAGGTCTTTACGTTTTCTACATACAAAAGACCAGCATGTCAAAAGGCACCACTGTTGATCTGATCTGTGTCTGATTAATGCCAGCGAGTCCACTTGCCTGTCCCGGGGAGCTGTCACCCTTGCCTTTCTGAATCTCCCACTCAGATGTCACTTTGGGTGCGATAAAGGCTCCATCATCCCTGTCTCTGCTGAGCTGCTCTTTGTGCATCCTCTGTGCCAGTCACAGTTCAGAGCCAGCTTCTCTGACTTGGTCTCTTGGATGGTTGGGCTTTCATTATTGACTGTGTGACGGGTGGGAAGGCGAGTGACTGAGGTTAAACCCCTCAGCTCGGGCAACACAAACAGCCTTGCTTCTAATTCTCTAGTTTTGCATTTGTTTTGTTTCTGGTTTCAGATGTTCTTTTTAAGATGGCAATGATTTTATACAAAACACTGTTCAGCTGTATGTTAGGATTCAAAAAGCAGTCTAATTTGGTGCAAGAGCTTCTGTCTCACCCATTTGTGGCCTTACATCCACATGGAATTGCCTTTTTGTTAGCACACTGTCACCGAGGGTGTGACAGTAGACAGTTTTTGTATTTCCATATGGTATAAAGTGATCCTCAGATCATAGACTTAAGGGATTTTCTTTCTAAATAACTGTCCCTGTCCGAGATGTTAGCTAGTCTTCTGGTCTTGTGGACTGGCTGCCAATTCATTGTCAGATTTTTGACTGAAACATTCTACTGATACTTAACTAAGTCAATCTTCAATGACAATGTGATTTACAACAGTTGGGGGGGTGGGGGAGGAAGGCTGGACACTGATAGCAGCAGTGAACTGTTTTCTCATGTCCATGTATATTTTAGTTGTGCATTTCCTCACCATCTTATCCTCGGGTATGTCAAAACCCAAGACCAGTAATGCTACAATGGATGTAAAACCGGTAAAGATCAAAGATATGGAGCATCTTCAGAATGAGACAACAAGGGGAGATGTAGGACTTGTCTGGAAAATTATGAGTAACAGAGTGAGTTGAGGGTAACTGTACACTCTTTCATAGACTAAAAGAACTCCCGGCAGGATGGTGGCATTTACAAATGAAAACATCAAGCAGCAAAATTTAAACAGGAATCCCTGTTAAAGAGGAATCCCTTTTCCACCT
The DNA here is from genome assembly GCA_026212715.1 of Elanus axillaris. Lineage (NCBI taxonomy): Eukaryota > Metazoa > Chordata > Aves > Accipitriformes > Accipitridae > Elanus > Elanus axillaris. Next base: position 5,541,053 of record JANZLQ010000040.1, read on the forward strand.
ATGTTTTAAAATCCTGGTCCTCTGTACCGTTTAATGTGTGAGACGCAAAAGTTTATATGGATTCAGAAGGTGATCAAAGAACTTCATAAAAATCCAAATCTGCTGAAGACTATCAAACCCAAAGGTGGAATGTCTGAGTTAATTTAATCATGAAGCTAAAACTGAGAAAGATACAAGAGAGTTGTCACCAAACGCTTTCAGTTCTTTCAAGCTTTTTTCATTTTTTGGCAAGTCTTCCTGTGGACAGCAATATTGCATTGCTTAGGAAATGCTGTTAATGGTTGGCTATAAAAAAGAGCAATTTTACTACCTTGAAATTACATACATGAAAATAATCCTGATTTTTCTGTTGTTATAAAATCAATAGTCTTAGACATTCCTGTATATAAATTGAGCAGTGGTTAATGGCATTAGGGAGAATATAAGTACTGAAGTTTGGAAACCCACTCTTTCATGGTTGGTTTTGTTGTTTTTTTAAAAAATATTTTTTAATTTCTTCATGATTTTTTTATGCTCTGATTTTCATAATAATTGATCCATTATTACAGTGAGTCAAACTCACCCATAGTGCACAGATATGATCAATGCATGCTCTATAGAGAAAATAATGAAGTAAAAATTAAAGTTTCTAATGATCTGAAATTTTCATTTTTTACACAGATAAATTATTATACTTTTTAATTTCTGAACTCATTTGAATTAACAGCATGGGTACTATTTTAAGCTAATAATGTTTTTCACCTGAAACCGGAGCAAAACCAATTATTCTTTTCCCACTTGATATTGCTATCAATCTTACAGGAAGAAATTGTTTCTGCACTATCAGGTTGTTTTTTTTTTTTTTCTGGGCCATTGCTTAAATGCAAAGTGTTATTATATCACAGTGCATATTTCAATGATCAGGGTGGCACAGTTATAGCACTGCTGATATTACTGTAGTGCTCTGAAATGACTAAGTAAGGGCTGACAACTGGCAGCGAAATCGATATGTGCTCTTTTAAGGTAGTGCTCATTATTGCTGGACACAATAGACTAGAACTCACTGTTACTATCAGGAGACTATTTCAAATGCTGCTAAGGTCAAACCCAATACACTACCTAGTATTTTAGCTTCCTTGAAACCCAACACAGTGCAATCACACTCATGTATGGCAGATCATTTCAAATTCTCACACGAATGAACACACGCATGCGGGGAGGATCCCCGACATAGGTTCGGGCCTGAGAAGGCGGAGGAAGAAATGCAGCCGACCCAATATGAGTGA
>JANZLQ010000040.1:5542417-5567343 GCA_026212715.1 Elanus axillaris
GCTAACTGAAACATCCCTTCCTGATACAAGGGATCACTAGACCCATGCCCTTTGTCTGCAATCCAATCCCCAACACACGCAGGCGTGCAAAGCCACTGCAGGGAGCACTTCCAAGAGCCAGTCCGTTCCCAGGGTTGTCCTGACTGGCAGTCCGGATGATCTCTGTGGAGGGGGACGTTGTCTAGCAAGGCCAAGACACTTCTTCCCCGTCTTTCAGAGGCTGGGCATGTTGACCTTTTCACGGTTCAGCTCTCTCCTCTGAGTAGGGCATCTCAAATCTGTGTGACTTGAGGGTCCTCCCTGGGCCCTTGCCTGCCTCTCTCCTGGGGAGAAGGCCAGAGACATTAGACGGGACCCGACTCCTGGGGGCAGGCCAAAGCAAGGCCCACCAGGCTTAAGAGCTGAAGAGCGAGGTCTCGGCGATAGAAAGGGAGAACAGTCGTGTGGAACACTCAGAGTGTTAAATAAATGCAGGAGTCCATTGCAGTCTGGTCTTGGTACCTGGTCCTGCATAGCAGTAGGACTGATGCTGTCGTGTTTACTGTGGCCAAGTAAGGAAGGCCTGATTCGAAATGTATAACAATATACAAAATGCATAGCTTGATGAAATGTTAAATGCTTCATTAGTTAATGTCTCAAAAGGACTTTGGAAGTACACTACAGAGGAACGACGTTTAAAACAGGATAATTTTAGAGTGAGACTTAAGCAGCTTTAAGAAAGAAAGTGTAATTTTACCTGAAGAGGCATTGTAATTTTCATAGTTTGGACAATAAACAGAGCATTGACTACAACAGCAGTAAAAGCCTAGAATAGATTAAATTGTCAGGTTCAACTTCTGCCAGCAAATGGTGGAACCCAAAGTGCTATGCCAAATAAGAAATAAAATAGAACAAACCAGCTTACAATTGCAAGGAGATTATGTTCTTAATGCCATAAGAATGGATAAATGTACTATTTCTGCATTTGTACTCTTTGATACATGAATGAAAAATATACTGAAAGGAGTCCATGCATTAAAGCTCCATGATAATTTATTCATAATATAAATATTAAATTCAAATGAAATATGACCTAAAATGAATCCATTCTTCTTGGTAAATATCGTAATGCAAACATACAAGGCAGATACTACAATCTAGTTTCTAACAGTTGTATTTATTACTTTTTATTATCTCTGAATTATTTGCAAGATGGTTGAAACGTGATTGAATGCAGGAAGCTGTTTTTATTTTGTACAGGTCAATGTTCCTGAAAATACTTTATCTTGGAGCAAAATGTTAAGAATATCATGAAACATATCATGTTGCTTACAGCTAAATGCTAGAGATACATGGATAACCTAATTGTTTTTCCTTTACAGTAATGCTTTGCTCTTTATCAGGGGATTACTTTTTTTAGGCACTAGGGAGCAACACTTCTTCACTCTTCTGTTATACATATTTTCTGCTCTTTTGGACTTCTCTAAACAGCAGATATCAAAGAACAAATGGAACCAATCCTGGGGTATTCCACAGCTGTTGCTTCATTTATGGCAAATGTCCCAGACATGCTAGCCATATTCTTCTGTTGTTGTTATTTCAGGATCACTACATTTTTTCTTAATAAATAAATAAAAAATAGAATGGCAAAAGAAAATGTACAACACCCGAAAGATGCAAGGAATGGCCCTGTATTTTTCAGCCAGGTGTTTAATGTCTTTTATTCCTGACAATTCTGTGAAGCTCTCACAGATGCTATTAAAGGCCAGCCTCACTCCTTTCAGCCTTCTGTAACAAAAACCTCAAGCTATTTAACTGATATGTGCCTAGGGTATGCATGTATAATTGTGAATGTAGTGATGTGGGGGAAAAATGAGCACTGTAAAATAATAATCTCAAATATTTTTGCAAGGGAGATATACTTTATAAGGTGCTTCAGCTCTTCTAAATTGACCTGAAAGGTGACTGAAGCTTAGTAATGGTATTCTGAATACAAAATATTGCCAGTTTTGACTCCTGCAGTGTTGTCTGTGATGAGCTGGGTCTGTGATCCTCATTAGACTAAGCTTAGAATAGTTTGATAGAGCTGTGCTGAAAATCGTTTTCTGAGATTTTTCCTACCTGTGTCTCAAGAATTCTAGAAGCGCCCCTGAATACCTCCCTCAAGTACTTTAGATTTCAGAATTTATCTAACACGTCTGACTCAAGACTGCTGTGAGTCCCTGCGTTATCCCATGTGCCCTCCCTGCTTCTGTCCTTTACTCCTTTGCCCATACTGCTTGGCCATCGGCTTAGAGATGATTTAGGTAACCTCCTCTGAGAATTCTACCCACTGAATGAAACAATTGTCAATGCTGCCTAGTTTATCTTACGAGCACAAATTTCACTGCACAGTTAGTGGCCCTCTGAGCATTAAATAACATGCAGTCAAGCGGCTTGTCAGGCCATATCATTACTGTATTTCTAACATGCTCTGCAAAGTGAGCGCTGTGCCATCACGCAGCTACTCGAGGAAACAGTTAATAGGGTCATTGCCTCATTTATCTGTAAGGGAGGGTAAAACTGATGGGTAGGGCATCGATCTATTATGGAGGTTAAAAAATAAGTTGAAAAATATGTCCATTGAAGGTGTGCTAGACAACAAGGTAATCCACAACAAGGGATAACAAATTTGTAATTACATTGAAGTATTTCACTAGAAGGGCTATATTCCTTTAAACTATTTTCCTGTTGTCTATGCGACACACATCTTGAAGAAATATTCAGTCTAGAGTACTGTGTGGACAACTTGACATATTGCCTTCAAACTCTCACTGCTTTTGGTACATTTATGCTGGCAGTGTACAATTTGGTTTCTAGATTTCCATGCCAAACAGCAGATCTCTGATTCGTGGCTGTCAGAAACACACATTAGAAACTGCTTTGAGAAGTTGCATTTGGAGGTGTGAGATGACAGCGTGTTGGTTATTTTTAAGAATTATATTGGTTTATACATAGTGGAAGTGATTAGGAATATTTTTGCTTTTTGTTGTCTCCTTGCTTCTGCATCCCTTTCTTCCAAAGTTTTGTCAGTGGTTGTCACTCAATCAGATCTTCAGTGCTTTCACTTTGTCATTCTCGTTATTTGGTGCTGTAACCTCCAAATTGTACATATTATTCTCAGGCATTCTTCCTAGTTTACATCCTGAACTGCAGATGGAAAGCTGGTTGCACGCAATATTGGCTTATACTAGTATTTGCCAACTATAATTGCACACATGAATTAAGGTTTTGACTATACATATAACTGTAACGAATCTGTAGATGAAGTGGATATACTTAACTTTGAATCTTAATCCAGCTCATTTCACACTTCCTATTTTCATTTAACATGGAATAAACTAAATTTATTTATTCGCCTACACACTTGTCCACTCAGACTTATTGGCATTTCTACACTTTTAAGCCTAAAACTCATTTGATTATGTTAGTGATACAGATTTATTGAGAATGTCTATTTCAAAATACATTCATGGTTTTAAAAAATAGTAAGAAATAAGTAGGATTGATATTTTAAAATGAACTAGGACTTGCACCTACTTATCTTCCTGAGTCAGAAATACAGTGAATTAAGATGAACTAACCTGATAGGTACCCATGCTTGTTGAAATTACATCTAGCTTCCTAGGATTCAGCCTCCCAAAGATCTAAGACCGTCCTTACAGGTTAACTGGGTGTTATAATTTATTAATTCCTAATCAATTAGACTGCATTTCAAGACTCCCTGATTCAGACTCAATTTAAACATGCAGTCATTTGGATAACTGCGGTTAATGGACCATAGTGGAGGTCCCGATTCAGCACATCATAAGCTCCTTGTGCACTACATTCCCGTTCTTCTTGTGATGTTTTCCATTTCTTTCTGTTGGCCAAAAGACTTTACCACCTAAATGATCGTGATTAATCTGAAAATACTACCTTACATGTGAATTAATTAATGATTTAACTCTAAAGTAATCCAAGGTAACTTAAGTAAATTTATAATTACTTTTGAGTTGTATTAAAACGCCATGACCTCCATGATCTATGCTCTTAATTCTTGTTACCAAGAGAGATGTGATGTTTTCTTAATAACTACTGACAGCAAATCACATTTAGACTCACTATTCCTAACTGTCAGGTGAGGACATGGATGCCAAAAGGGGCTGTGCTCTTATTTAAAGGTATGCTAGTGGGAGTATTTTTGCATTAAATTTCCTGGTCTTTAAGAACTTCAGGGTAAATCTGTCACTTACACATTTGAGAAATACCTGGTAAACTATATTCAAATGAAGCTTCAACATATTTTTTCCAGAGTGTACTTCTCGATATAACTTGTACTGCTTGACAATTCAATTTTGTACAGACTGATTACATTTTCAAAAAGCTTTTTACAGGCAGCACTTGCCAGAACCATTATATAGCTGAAATGTTATTAAAATAAAAGAAGCAGGGAAGTAAGCAATACCATGGAGGCATTCTGTAGATATGCACTTAAGCCGTGTGTCTTCCTGCATTGCCACTGGGTCTAGTAATTATTCTGTTTTAATGTAAGAGTTTAAATTAAAAATCTGTTAGAAAGCATTGTGCTGTATTTATATCAAAGCTTCAAAGTCTGCCTCGTTATCAAGGCTCGCTTCTGATGTTTTTTATCCTCTTTTATCTTCTTCCTTTGAAACAAAGGTATTTTGAAGTATAAAACAGGTAAAGTATCTTTTGTAATGGATTCATGAAAAGGAAGCCGAGAGAGAGGAGATCTAAGGTAGATGAAATGCAGCAGAGGAGCATTTGAAAGAATTAAATGGAAAGTGATAATGGAATTGTGCCAAATTACAGGCACAAACAAATTCTTTTGCTTGGTTTACATATCAGAAATCAACATCAGGTACCATATTTAAAAATATATTTTTAACGTTTGTACAAATTATGTTGAAACACCAGTCATTCCTTCAAGACTTTTGAATGTAGAGCCATAAACTCATGCCTGATAAAGACGTGTACAGACACAAAACTTCCCTTTCTACTTCACACAAGTCAAGAGTTTTGGACTTATGGAGCATATTTCATTGAATAAACAGTTTAAAGGGATGGAAGTCTTCCATTAATTCTCATTAAGAGCTATTATAGCTGTCTAAAATATCTGTATGTAAGTATGGAAATCAAGATCTCTTTTTTGCCATTACCCTGTTCTTGTACATCACCCTTGATTAAAATCTTCTCTTAGTGCAGTTATCTTCAAGCATAGGGAGGTCCTACAGCTCTGCTGCATACCAAATGAGGGATAGTTCTGAGTTTATTTCATAACTGATGACCCTTCAAACTGGGGACACACCCACTTCACCCTTTCTTTCAGTTATTCCCAGCTCCACCTTTGCTTTAACTTCCTCTTTAGGAAAAAGAGAGATTGTTTTATACTTTATTCTGACGTTTTTACTATCTGCTTTTTACTTAATCTGAGGATAGAGAAAAACTTCTGTAACTGAATTCACTAACAACCATGAGAAGTTAGGCTGGCTTGTTCATAAATTTGGAACAGACCGTTTATTGTATAACTACGTAATGCTCAGCAGAATATCAGAAAGAAAATACATTTGAGGCATTATTCCACTAAAACATTGTTTTCTCAGAATCCACTTACTTTGTGAGCCTTGTAAAATCAAGCAGATTGGTAGAGCTAGAACTAACACCTGTGTGTAATTTCTGGTACGAAGGGAAGAGTATAATGGGAACTATTGCTTTAGCAGCAAAAAAGGTGCTAATTACAGTAGGTTTAAAAGCATGCTACCACTTCAACATTCATGTATGAGTTAGTACTTGGCTTCATGAATGTGGTATCTTAGTTTGAGAACAGCAACAGTTTGTTGTTGGATAGTACAGGGGGACAGTACAAGAATATCTCTTACTGGATGGATGAAAGTGTAAGAACATCCTGTACGTGGAATTAGATTCGACTATTGACTTTGCATGGTCCAAAAGTTGACTGCAGAATGAGAACTAATGTTAATTATGTTGTTAATATAATAAATATTAAGCTCTGAGGAAGATTATTATAACTAGTGTCATCTTTGAAGCAGGGTAATTGTCACTTCAGGTCCATCAGGAGGTAAATGAAAGAATACAAACTCACTGGCACGGTATGTAGGAGTGTTCTTCACTAGCTTCATTCCCTCTGGTCATTTTAACAGCTTGAACTGAATTTCAGTGCTGGTCCCTAGAATCTTAACGACACAGGGCATATGTGAAAAGGAAGTGGAAGACTGTCACTCTGTTCAGAGCTATATTGAGCCTACGCCTTTCTTCCTTCTCTGCTGATGCCACAGCTTAAAGAGAAATGTTTCCTTAATGGCAGGTGCTTAAGCTTTGACACCTCTGTAGAAAATTGGAAATTGTGCTTGTTGAGGTGGTTGTGCTCCTATTTTGCTAGCGCAGATGGTTTTTTACAAAAGCAGCACAGGGAGACTCTACCTTCATGACTGGAATCAATTTTATATACATAATGGACGGATGGAATGGGAGTAGGCCAAATTGTGTCCTTACCTGGTTTTCATTTTGAATTGTATTATGCAGGAGACTATGAATCTAACTCTAAAAGCTATTAAAACTTTTTGTAACCTGCTGGACAATAATTCAGGAATTAAGAGCATCTTTAAAATAATCCAATGTCATGTTGGCAGAAAGCTTTCAGGAAAAAATCCTGTTCTAAGGTCCAACCACCATGGTGCACGTGTAAACTAGCAAACCCTGTATTCAGAGTTGTGCTGATGTCTTTAATTACACCATCAATTATGCTAATTTTAATGCATACTTGAGAATATGATAAAAATAAACCAAAGGAGATTATTCGTTAGCTGCAGTTTCATGGCTGAAATTGAGCTGAACACTTAAAATAAATCTGGATGAAACACTACATAATGTGCCATAGAGAACAATTCTACATAGGCAGCAAGTAGAGCAGGGTGGGAATTAATAATTCTTCCATCTTAGTTCTATTTTATGACTCTGACAAGAAAAACTATCTCAGATTTTCTTTTTGGTTTTGTTTGGGTTTTTTTTCCCTCCTCTTCCTCTCTCCCAGGGGGGCTGTAAGCTCTTAGCTGGATCCAGGACAAAACTGAGAACTTTCTAAAGAAAAACCTCTTTGTAGTAAAAAAGCTCATTGTTTTGGGGATTACACAAAATTATATACTTGCTGTTGACAATAAGTGATTTTAATGATATCAGCAGAACAAGCTGAGGTTCATCTCTTGTACTGAGTCTCTCTGTCATCAAAATCTGGTTGTCCAGGTCTAGTTTACTAATACTGTAAATTGTGCCTGTGTTTTCATAGTTGCATTTCTTCTGAATTTCTTCTGGAGTACATCATGTTTCATTTATTAATGGCCAATCATTGAAATAAGAAGGTTTCCTTAGTTGCTTGCTGAAAATATCTGAGTGAGTCTGACTTGCAGGTATAGAAACTGGAATTCCAAATAATGCCCTGCAAAAGGGAAAACTCCAAGAATAGTAATTTTTTGTTTCACTTGTATCTCACTGAATAGCTCACAGTCTCAACTCAGACCCTGTATTTGCGTTGATCCTGACTATAGTATCCACAGTTTACCTCCCATGAATGCAGAAATCCATTCTTCTACAGTACATCTATACAATGAAATTACTGAAATATGCAATACGTCCTAGAGCCATTTGTAATTTTCACAGTAGGCCTCCCCAATTTTGTTTTTTTTTAAACTAGCATATATATGGTACATCATAGCTAGGAGAGCTGTAATATCCTTTTTTAGAAATAAATTATCTAATATTTACTGTTCCTGAGGCATAAATGAAGTAACAGGTTTTAAGTGGCAAAGGGCTAAGCAAACAAACAGGAATTGTTTAATGCTGGAGAACTGCTCTTCTTCATGTTTAACAAGTTTTGCTTTAATAAAATTCTTTTCATTAAGATACTGTGAAAGTCAGCATAAAACATGTACTTCTAATAAGAATACTGGGGATTTTCAGAAGACTGTAGAGCACAGCAATATACTTGGTTGTGTTATGCTCTGCAGAAGCCTTAGCAGAAAGTACTCCCATCCCTTTTCTGGGATCTTTGTCACACACCAGAAAAATTGCTCCATAGATGAGCAAGACAGTGACTTGGTGGGGGGTGGAATCTTTCAATCCAAGCTTGCAAATAAATGCCACCTGCTTTTTTGTTTTTTCAAGAATAAGAATAAATGCAGAATTTAATACTGACTTGTTATTAATGCAGTGTATTTATAGTTCTTACAAGTCTTGCACATGTACATATGCATGTTTCATTTGTGTCATATGGATTTTTTTGTAATGTAAACACTTTCCTCGTGTGTATTGATAAAAGGGATGGTTTCTACAAAACACACACATATGGGAGTATCAGGGGCTTTACGACAGTTTTAAACTCTGTATGAATAATGGTATGTGTGGTCATGATAGAATGTCTGAATAAACTGCACCATGAAGACAGCTATGAATTTGGTCAAGAAATCTAAATCCTTTGCATTATTTTTCTCCTTTTTAATCTCTAAATTCAATGACATGTAGCATCTCAGCAAGAGCCAGCTTTACGTTCCCTTGAAATTAAGTGATGTGAACATATGTGATCTATTCCTCTGTCCTTCTCTGTAAAGTCCATGGTCACATTTGCCAACTGTTTCATTTTGAGAGCAAGTCGCCTGCTTGGGGACTGCAGCACTTAGTAGCTTATGTCCTTTAAAAACCAGCCCACTGCAAGCTACTCCATGGGTGAAGTCTATGTTGCGTCTTCACTCCAGTTGTCTGTTCTGGGCTCCTTTTTGCAGGACTCTGGTGAGCCACAGAGGAAAAAGTATTAGCTGTGTGCATGTTCTGCATCTGTCTGCAGCTCATCTGTCTGAAGCTACCTAAATACACAACTAGAGTTTTACTAGAGTAGAAATCTTCTGTATGAGTGCACACTGTTGTAGAGACTTAGTTTTGCAGTAGAAAAAATGTTTCTACAAGGAGAAATCTACAAATGTCTTCTCACCCCACCCACAACGAAAGTTTTGTATTTGAAAGTTCTGGGGTAAATGTGAGGTTTCCTAATTATCGTTAGAAAGAAACCTTCCACCAGAATATCGGTTAGCAGATTTTCAGCTGTGTAGAAATGCATCTAACCTTTGCTAGCTTACTTTTGCCAAATACCCAGTACTGCTTGCTTTTCAATAATCCTTCAAAGTCATTCTTACAACTAGACATTGTGATGTTTTCCACAGTATTTATTTACACCAACTTCTAGGGAGAATGAAATTCTGTCTCTAATGATGCATTCCACAGAAACTTCTTCAGTAACTCCAGATGTCTAAGGATTTAACTGTGGGGTTTGCTTCTGCTGTTGACCAAAATGTGAAGTGGTGGCACGCTTGCCTACAAACAGATCATACAGTCATACAGTGCCTTATAAACAATGTAATTCCTATATTCAGGAAATTTGCTACTCGATTTAGATATTCCAGGTGCATAGTATCAGCACGTTCTTCTGAAGCTTTAATAGCCTGAAGCACAGTATAAAATTAAATTGCTGGTGCCAAAGTAGAATTAGACTAAACAACTTTAGCATCTGGACTCATAGCTAATGATAAAGAGCAGAAGACTGCCTGTCTGTAGCTTGTCCCCCAGATGGTTCACTGCTCCTTACTTGAGGTGCATATCAAACAACTCAATGTCTCACTTCCTTAGCCTGCTGCTTAACATTTCCAGGTATCTTTATGCTCCAAGGGCACTAATGCACATGTAGATTAAAATTGCACAGCCTTAGGCAAGATAGAGATGTGTAAAGTAAAACTTAATACAATAGAACAGTGACTCTGTTAAAATCCTAATGTTTTGCCCTGCTGTTTTACTTATTCCCCCGCCCCTAAAAGCCACCAAAGCAAACAAACTCTGAATTAAAGAATACCTGTCAAATATTTGAGTATATAGGTGGCACCTGGCATTCAACAGAGCAATGGCATGGGCTGATAAGCATAAAAAGTGGGAGTATGTGCTGCTGACTGGGGGTGGAGGGGCAAGGAAAAAGCATGTGAGGAACTTGAAAGACGTAAAGGTCTGAACGGGAAGAATGAGATGATCCTGGACAAGGGGAATCTACCGAGACAATTGTTTATAATGGAACGTGAGACTGAAATGTTGATTCTTGGTTTTGCAGCCATACTGGTTTTGTGGGTGGTGTGTTTTGGGGTTTGTGTTTGTTTGTTTGTTTGTTTTTTCCCCCAACAATCATTACCCCATCATGATTCCCCAGTAAATAAATAAAATTATAAATGCCACTGAAACCTTTGACTGTCACTTCTGATTTGTAAGCTTCTATTAGGATTTTCTGCAATTACTCTCTTCCTCAGCTTCAAAACTGTCATAAGGGAATGACTATGGCAAATAGGGATGCTACAAATGTGTCACTGTATTAATGTGTTCTTGTCCTTAAGCTTTTCAGGAGTCTTTGTCACTGAAGGAGACCATTGGGTCACAGAGAAGAAAAAGGCTTGGAAACAAATCCATTTCTCACTGTGACTGGTCTAGGGGCAGAGCAAATAGGAGTTGGTAATATCAGGCTTTGTTTGTCCTGCTGTGTAAAATAAAGCTGCTCTGTTTTGCATGTGGCTGTAAATACTACCTGGTAGATATACACAGAAATAGTCATTATTTCAAGATTAGAAAGAATTGCTGAATCTTTTTCTGATCTAAAAAAAAATACTAAACCACTGAATGAATCAGGACTTTTCAACCTTCTTGTATTTTATTTAGGCTCATCCACTGCGATTTAACTTCATTCTGGAGAAAGAATTTTTTTTAACCAATTGTTTAGATTTAGTGGCAGAGATGACTTGTTCTTGGAGTAAAGTGGATGGGTGACTTTATTCTCTGGTTGCAGTGAGGAGGCGAGAGAGGGCTGATAGAAGCCAGGTTATCTTCTTCTCTAAAAAGACGGCTATTGATGCAGGATTTGACATGTTCTTAATAGTAGAGGAGATAATGAAAAAACTGTGTGGAGAAGGTGAAGAACTAATAGTACCCTCAAGTAGGTTCTTGACAGTATTTGTTTACATAGTAAGTCTTCCCTGAAAACTTGTGGAATCTGTAAAAACAAGATTCAAGGAGCAGAAGTGTAGTTGGAAGCAGACACTAGACAAGAGTTTGAGAAAATGAGGGAGGAGAGCGGGGGGTGGGGGGGATGACACCCACATTTTATGGGTAACAAGCAATTTCTTGACATATGCCTGGGAAGAGGACCTAAAGGCAGATCTTTAGAAAAGCAGCATGACCTATCTAGGCACATGGCCTTCAGCATGTGGCAAAGGCAAGTGAAGGAGATAGAGTTAAAAGATAAGGCAATTTCAACAAGGAATGTGGAAAAATAAAAAGCAATTGGGTCAGCTAACATGGAAGTCAGGTAGTTCTAGAAATCGAAGAAATGAGAGAGAGAGCAAGAGCAAGACAGAGCGCACCAGAGCCCAATACCCAGGAGGTAATGAAGATGGTCTTTAGAAGGCTGTGAGAAATAAGATCTTCTGAGAGATGGGGGAGGGAGGGCAGAAGTGAAGGAGGAGAAAATCAGATCAGCAACAGGTTAACTTCATAATGGAGAACCCTTTCTTAAGGCTTGACAACGTTTGTCATCAGAGCATATTTAGGACAATGAGGGTAGACACTGTCCCAAGAGCAAATATGTGGAATATGAGCCTAAAAAATGGGAAGACCCTAAGGTGAAATAGGAGACATCCACTGATTGCCCACTCTCTCTTTTGAAATAAGTGACCTCTAGAAACTCAGTTCTACAAAGGATGGTGACTTCACCAAGATGGGAAAGGAGGAAGCTCAAATAATTTTTCATTAAGTCTTGTGAACTTCTCTTAAGAAGGCAAGAGCTATTAAAAATGGCTGGTAGTAAAAGGATCTTGTGCTATGAGAAATGTTTTGTATTTAAAAGTTTTATACCTACAAAGGAATTAATTTCATGAGGACTGTCTAAGTAATCACAGAATCTTTTTATACAATATCCCTCGTCTGCTCATTCTGCCATGTCCTTCACTAGTACAGAGTTTACTTCTTGGGTTTATGTTTGAAATGTAAAATGTCAAGCTGATCTATGTATCCAGGTCTCAGTCTGGGTAGTGATTTGTGTGTGCTGATACCAAAAAGTTTAGGTGGAACTACCATTTTTATCTTTTCCTCAATTTATAGCAATATTGGTTAATTATTAATGTAAGGCTTCTGTTTTTTTTTTTTATTTGGGCATTTATGTCAGTATTTGCAATTACACCTAAGATTTTTGTGTGCAGGATAGATATGATGGTATATACATAAATATTCAACACACAAAACAAAAGGTCATACAAATCATATCTAAAATATGGGTTAAAAAGGTCACTTGTCTACAACTGTTGTATGTGTGAAAACTAGCACTTGCTGTGAGGTTTTTGTGTGCCGCTTTATATGTGATTTGCTAGTATATGCCCTCTTCCAAAGCTTGGATCTTGAAGTTTAAGGTGTCATAGAGGTTTTTTCCACGTTTTGTAGAAGGGAAAACAAAGGTTGTAATTGTGTGTGTGTATGTGTCTGGGGGGTGCTATGCCATGTTTTACAGAAATTATGAAGATTTTTGAGGTACTAATGAAGCATTTTTGACAGTTTAACAGAGCAAATTTCAAATTTCCACAAATAGCTGTCTTTCAAAATCTTCTGCAGCAATAGGAATTGACAAATTCAAATCATCTGGCAGTCTAGAACTACCAGAAAACAATGAGTAGTCTCAATTTACGTGGATCCATTGGACACATTTTTTTACGGAACCATGCAGAGGGAACCACTGTTTTCACACCAATCTTAGGAACTTTGTCAAAGGCATTTGTTCTTGAGAATTGAGAAACAGAAAGTGATATTAAACTTCTGTTTAGTATGCTGTTTTACCAACACTTGTCTCATGATTCTACAGGGATTCTTACAAGATTTTTTCTGATGCATTTCAAGAAACCAAATGCACTCACTAAAGGAATTAAACAGCCCACTAGCAGCTATGCCTTAGAATGTCAACAACTATTATGAGAAACAATTCCCCATGAAGGCACCTGAGACTTCCAGCCAACTCTGATCCAGAAGGGGGCTTGTTGCAACTCTCTCAGAGAGGAACCAGCATCTGCTTCTAGAGCTGAGTATGAGGTCCTTGTATGCAGCTATTAGCAATAACATTCATGCACTGTGTGGTGATGAACATGATGTGGTGCTATACTCATCCTGAAAGAGAATGAAATGGTTTGTTTTGAATGTATTTGAACGATTAGTTTTTTCTTTCTCACTTAATGTACAATAAGTCAGTATGTTTTGACAAGAAGCTTAAAAGCCAGTGGAAATAAGCATGACATTAAAAAGTCTTTTTTTCTCTCATACACACACAGAGTGATGTGAAATGATAATGAAAAGGTCAGTTTGGAAAGGTTACAGAATGGTAGCTCAAAAGACACTTAGCAGCTTGCTGAGCTCCAGACCACAATACTAATTGGTGAGAGTGTGCAAGTGGCATTCAGAGGGGAGAACTGAATGCATCCCCAGCAAGCCACGAAGAGCTTACCGGGCTACCAAAGACCACAGGATGCACTGAAATAATTTCTTTTCTTCCTGTGTTTTGGTTTTTTCCTTTTTTTCCCCTTTACTCTTTCCTGTTCCTCTTGTATTTTATTTATTTGTAAAGAAATGAGATCCTCCACAACCCGTATCCAGTACTAGTACCTACACTTATTTCTGAGACACACAGCAGCATGCTAGTCACTGAATTGTCTTATTACTGAACTGGACTGATCTAATATTGAGTTTCAAAAATGCCTATTTTGCCTAGAAAGTATTGTTTTCTAGGAGGAATACAAATCTGACACATACTCATTTTTCAGACCAAAAAGCCAGTGGCAAATAAACCAAAATAGGGTTTTTTTTGCCTGAATTATTACCTCTTTTTATATATTTGCATGATTTTTGTACTAACAAATTTTCTTGTTTCCCCTGATCTGAGAGCCTTCTCACTCTCCACTGTGAAACTGCAGTCCTTGGGCTAGTTTGTCTTCCTTGAGCACCAGGTGCTAAGAATGAGGAGTGGTAAATTTTACAGCACTTATTGCTCCTTTAGTTCATGTGTCAGTGTTGTGGTGTAAATGCAAACCTCATTCATTGTGGCAGTTGGTCCACCACCCCATTTCCTTATTTATGGGCTTTAAAAATATATAGACTACTGAGTTGAAGAGAAACTAAAAAGTTTTGTATGTAGCAGTTGACACCTGTAATCATCATGGCTGAAGAATGGGAGTTGTGTTAAGAGCACAAGATCAAACCCTGCACCATGAGCATGGGATTGAATTGAACTCATCAGGTGTTGTAGCCCTGTGTGTTGCGTGAGAGCAAGGTCAGACAGGCTGTTTAAAAGGCATCATTCAGACTTCATCAAGCTATAAGTTTATAATTATAATAATTTTTTTCAGAATGTAAATATGTATCCCTGCCTTTTTCCATTGGAAACTATTTTGGCTTCTTATGACCAAACTGTACAATTCCCTATATACATCTACACAATCATTTATACAATTTTGCTAGACCAAATTAGTCTTAATTAGATTGAGGAAATCCCCTTAGCAAAAGATATGCCTTGAGCTGTGATGGCTGCAAGCTAGCATGGGGCATACCTGCACAGGGGTTAATCTCTCCCCTTTGCTGTTACTGTCAGTTCATTCAGACCCATCGAATCTCACCCCTGGGGAAGAAAGCACATTGTACGGCTTGTTCACCTGCCAATAACCTTCCATAGACCAGTGCAGAAAAGATGCTACATGAAAAGGTGGCTGTCACACACCATTTCCACAATATGAACAGCTTCAAGATTAAATGAAAGAAATAAGCAGATATGCAGGGCTATTTTTGAGGTCAAAACCATCCTTCCCCCCCCCACCCCCCCCAATGTTTAAAGCTGCTAAATTATAAGCCCATGTCCTCCTGTTGGTATGACCCTAGGACATGGCAGGAGGAATAGGAGCAACAGGATATAGCAAAGTATTAAGTGATCATGAAAGTTGATTATCCTGTTACATTTGTTTGAAAGACTCCAGGGATTCAGTCCACAGCACAAGTGTTTAGCCTAGCGGCTGCCCAGGTTTTTCTTTTTCTGTCATCTGTTTTTGTAGAGTTCATTTGCTTTTTTAAGTGTTTTTAAACCCCAAACTAAATCTTCAAGGCCATTTTAAAATAGGTGAATAGATAATTCTTTCCCAGCACTTCAACATTTACAAGCATTCTTTCAATAGCAAGTTATTCCTGCTACTCCTCTTAATGGGGGAAAAAGATGTCAGGAAGGAAATGCTTTTATAGTTCTGTAATTATTACGGTTCGCATTTGTAAATGACAGCTTTTTAAAACTAAGTTGGATGTCGGATGATGCAGACATACAAAAGACCCTCTCCAAATGATGGGGAGGCTTTTTATTCACAGTCTGTTTTCCAAGACTTTGGTTGATTTCTAGTCTTTGTTTGTTTGTTTGTTTTTCCCCAACTGTAACATTAGTGCTTTACTAAAACTAGGGTTCTCATTATTGTAGGTAGCACTTAGAACTTTAAGAAAAATGCAAACTGTCTTGAAACCTTGTATAGTTATGAAATTGAAATGTGAAATATCACTACATAAATTAAATCCTGCAAAAGACCCACAAAGCTTTTAGAAAGCATGAGCTGGTGTTTTCTTTTTTTGGAGGGGCGGGGGAGGACAACTGGAGCAGTGGAGGTAAGGGTTGTTTGGTTATAGCCCTACTGTTTTTTCATAGTATAAGAAGTTAACAAAGATAATGGGTATCACAGCAAATCCCATACTGGAAATATTACTAAGCTTCTAATGTAGAAAATCTTTTTTCATTTAAGTTGCTAGAAGATCTGCCAATGCTTAGGCCATAAGGTGAGGCACTGGGTTTCCACCCTTAAACTTTCTACTAAAGTTTTCTTATCCCCAATTTTGGGGGATTGTTTTCAATACTCAGTTCTGTGGATTACAAGAGAATACAGGCACCTCCAAATTGCAAGCTCTCCCAGTTTCATGTTTTTGTTACTTAATTCTCCAGAGAATCTGTATCTAGAACAATTCTCTCTCCCATCATTCTCTCTGCACTGATAATCCTGTGTAAATATAATAAATTTTGTCCACATCAACGTGTTCAGCATAGTACGTTTTATAAACTTGCAATATTTACTATAATTCATTCTGAGGTAGAACATGTGCTGGTTATAATTACATTTTTATACATTTATTTAAATTAATGCTTCATAAGTTTCTTAGTAACTTGCTCTGCAGTCACTACATATTTTTTTATAACTTAATTTTTGGATAACTTTCAGACTGAACTGAAAATATTTTGGACTTCCCTTTTTCTGCAGCATGCCATCTCTACTTTTCCAGTATTATAGTAAATATAGGCTACTCCTGCAGTGCAGAACTTTCTCATTTTAAGTGCTGTGGTTCCTGAAGACAATTGCAGTCTACTGTGTGCACAGCATTCACTGTGTTAATAAATTAATATAGTTGTTTTAAGTCATGTAAACAATCAGAACCATGTAAGGCTTTATGTCCTCTTTATTAAATAGACAACCTACTGCTATCTGCAATGTGGTTTTAGTTTGAAAATGTTTTTACCAAAAGGAAGGTAGTGATTTTATTTAAAAAGAAAGAAATCAGACTTCCTTTCCCCAAGCAAATTTAGGTCTGAATCCCTACTCCAAAGTTGGTAAGTGTGGATTAAAAGGAACTTTTGACCCAGTTGCGATGTGCATGTTTTTAAACAGAGAAAATTCCTACTGCTGTCAGTGGAAGGTTTGTTTGTCTAAGGATGAAATTGCTGGGACTTTGTTAGGAGAAATACCATGAGAGCAGTACTAAAATATTTTCAAGCCAGATGAAGGTATCAACCAAAAAATCTCAGAGCATTAGCAACTTTTGGTTTTCAAAAAGATTTGAAAATAATTGGTTAAGTTCCTAATCATAATTCTTCAAGACTTCAATTAAATAAAAACCTCCAGAAATTTCTATGAAGGGGGCTATCAGTGAAATTCTTCTGCCATATGTGCCATGGGCAGTGCAGTCCAGCCAAGATCACTTGCTATTCATTTTTTCCCTGTGATTCTGTCCAGAGCACTATCCTCATTTAACCATTTCAGACTCAAGCTTGGCATTTTTTTCTCTAGTTTCTCAGCTCGATTCTGAACACGTCCAGAGATTTTTCGATCACGCCAGAACATAAACAAATGGCTAGGTGTCACACCATCAGATAAAATGAGGGCATCTAAATCAGGGTAATTTATGGAGAATACAAGAAAGCAAACTCTCAAAAAAGTGATAGGAAAGTAGGCTTCTTTTTTTCATTAGGATACATATCTGCATATACCTATATTTATGTTGTGCTGTGTATTACCTTTGGGCTTGTCTCCTAAACTCTGTTTTCTCCTAATCAGTGTTGTAGATCTTCTATTAAGCTGTCATAGGCTGTCTTTCATTATGTTGTTCTTCATATTCCTATTGAGGCTGACATTCTGTGATTTGGCTAAAGCTAAAAATGAAACTGTATTGTAAGAATTTAAGTTGTGAATATAGGCCATGACAGAAAAGAACACCCAAACCCAAAGCCCTGTTAATATTTTCATCTTACAGAACTCCTGAAAGTGCACAGTTAAGAGTAAAAAAAAAACAACCAACAAACAAACTTGGTTTACCTGTTGAGTAACTCAGCAGGCTATGTTCACTCAAATGAAAGTCTCAGAAGAAATAACCAGAACCAATTGTAATCTCTTAACAGAAAAAAAAGTCCAGTTACATAATCTCAAGATAATAAACTGAACTGAGAAAACTGGGAGCACTGCTGTTAACAGAATATAAATTATCTTCACGGAAGATTTCATGTACAAATGCAAAGAAAATAAAACCCATGAAAAAAAATACAAGCATTCTTTTGAAGATGCTCCTCTGAAGAC
Organism: Elanus axillaris; assembly: GCA_026212715.1. Classification (NCBI taxonomy): domain Eukaryota; kingdom Metazoa; phylum Chordata; class Aves; order Accipitriformes; family Accipitridae; genus Elanus; species Elanus axillaris. The sequence goes on from JANZLQ010000040.1 coordinate 5,560,432, forward strand.
TACTGGCTAGCATGTGAACGAAGAGAAAGAGCTCACAAATATCAGACAATAACTTGAGCCTTCTTAAAACTGATAACTCTATTTTGCCTGTAAGCTTTGTAAGATTGAAATAGCAGCAATAACGTGAAGTTTCTTAAGTTTTAAGATCAGATCATAAATAGGTTTAGGAACATACATGTGATGGTGAGGATAGCAAGTGAAACATAAAAACATTAATATGTTCTTTTTGGTTTTGATCATGTGAACCATCATAATCCAATCCAGTTTTTAGAACATCAGCTAAGTACCTCAGCTTTACTTTTGTGAGACAATTACTGTCTGTAAATCTGTTATCTGCTTTAAAAGATGAAGGTAAATTCTTTCCTTAGTCAACTTCATATTTGAAGACTTTTTCTGTTGGAGGTCTATCAATTTAATAGGATGAATTGATCAGTTAGTTACTCATATGGGATTAGTAAGTTGCCTTATTGTCTTGTATTTCCTAAAGAAATGCAATATATTTATCAAGAAATTAAGATAACTGCTGGACTTTATAAGATAACTGAAAATAACTTTTATAAGTGTTAACAAATATAGCCTGTTATGCAAGATGAATGTATTCCAATTCCAATGTATGGAGAAAGACCTGAAAACAGAGAAATCAGAAGCTGTGTCAGGTTCTGCTGAACCACGAATTCAAGAATTTGACTAGTGGTTTATAAAACATTAGACATCAGCAGTCTGGTTTCTTGTTAGCTGTCTGTTTAATGAAGGTCTAGATAAACCCACTTTTTTCTCAATTACTTACTACGCATAAAGTACTTTATAAAATGGTATTTCTGAATAATCAAAAATACATTTATCACCTGAACCATCATAGTCCAGTTTTGCATTCACAGTTTTACTTTTGAAATTAGTATTTTTATAAATAAGTAATTCTTCTTGTTCCAGATTTATAATACCAGATACCTTCTTTGATTAAACTTTCTGATCTGACATAGTCTTAATGGATTGACTACATATAGTGGGAGGAAGAGTAATTTAATAGAGAGCAAGTGTGTCAATGTGTGTCGCCTTTCTCAACCTTACTTAAAATCTAGACTATTTTTAAATCACCATCTCCAGTTGTGATCTCTAAATGATATTATCTTGATCATCTGCAGTGAGCTATGGTCATTAAAGAAAGATTATTATCTGCAGTAATGTATTATTTTTATGCTTCTCTGTTGTCCACTGAAGACAGCGATCTTCATAGTATATCCTCCCCCTACCGTTGATTAAATATTACATAACAAAGCTAACAGTGTTTTCATATTTCAGATACAAAGCTTCCTGGCTTCTTCAGTGCTGCAATTTTCAGTTCTTTGTAATGTCCAAGTTATTGATATAGAGGCACTTCTAATAGATACAGGACATTGTCATTTACAGAAAGTTTAAATGTCCATAAAAATATTTCGCAAAGGAGTCAAAACTAACACAAAATAAACTTTAATGATTCAATCTGCTGCAGACCTCTGAAAAAATAATCTTTAATATGGCTCTTGGAAGTACTTTTTCTTTTCCTGTTACACAGAGTTATTTGCCATAAGAACATCATGTTCTGTAGTTTATTCTTCTTTGGAGACAATCCAAATGGGAAAGAACGTCAGGACCAGAGTGAGTGCTCTACCAAGAGCCTAAATTAGTTTTCTCCTTGATACAAAATATTTGGCTTAGAAAGTATCAGCTTTTAGTAAGGTAGCAGATTCTGAAGGCCAGAAATATGGAAGAAATGTTGCAACAATATTTTATAAAGATTAAAAGTAGACAGCCCTGATAATAGCAGGAATGCCAGACTGGTCCTGGCATTAAACAAAATAATGGAACAACTCAGACTTGATTAAATAAATAACTCAACAGTTCCAACATAAGTAAGCTTATAATTTTGAGCTTATAGATGCCTACTCTTTTTTATGACACTAATTTTGCTGTCTAATAGCATAGGTGTAGTATACATAGAACCACACAATATGTTTGACTTGATACTGTAAAGCATTTGTCTGATACATTAGAATTATGCACACTAATGACAGTAAATGTTGAACTGATCAGAAAACATGGGTATCAGTAGAGGTGTATGATTAATGAGGTCTCACAAGTATGTATTTTTGGCCCTTTATGATTTGACATTTTAGTATTTGTGGCCTGGAATAAAACATGAAATTATCTCTACTTCTGTTTCCTTATTATGGAGAAATCAGAGAAACGGTAAATGAGAAAAGAAGAGAGGACATTAATACCAGTTAAATCATGACAGTAGAGTCTTTGTTTTCATAATTTCTTTCAATATATACATATTGCTGTCTAGAAGATTCTGCCTTAAATTACACAAAGAAAACCCTTGGCAAAGCTTGCCTGTATAAAATACCAACCACTACAGTAGGATGTTGTAAAAGTTCAAATAGTGGTTTTGTTGTGTGTTTGTTTTTCTGGCATTTAACTTTCCCAGATTCTTTCATATACTTTTTATCTGATACCATAAAAATAATATTTTCCCTGACTTCTGCGGAGACATTATGCAGAAATATTGCTTACATTCCCTGTACAACAGTTGTATTCTCATATCCAAGTTTTATTCTTCATTTGAGAAAGCTATGATTTAAAGGAACTCATGTACTGGATCAAGTAATACAAAGAAGATAAGCTCCAGCAATATGGAAGAAAAATTCTTTTTTTTTTTTGTAAATATAACAAATTGGCCTGGATTAGCCTACTACAATGACATACTTGTGTACTTCATGCAGGGTATTTTATCAGCACCTGACTGGAAAAAGTATCTTCGTTAGCTTTGTGCTCTTTGCAGTTGAAATAGAATTACCATTTGATTTCTGCTAGATAGAGATTGCAAAAATAGTCTGTTTGTTGGGTTCCTGTCATCTGCCTTGGGGCAAACCAACTAACCACTTTGTTATATTAAACCTTTAGAAGCGTTTTCCGAACTGACGTATGCTGCTTAGGAAGTCACACTGCACATGGAGTTACTTGTGCACACAGAATCTAGAGTGTGTCATTTGGATATCTTCATCAATTAGTCTGTTATTGCAGCTAAACAGCATTCAGCACTCCAGTCATGGCTGGTACTGAGCCAACAAATATTCCAATTAGTTAAAAAAATAAGCATCACCAAGGTGTATCATTGCTTGTGTTCGCTCTCACTTTTCTCTGCTCAGGAAAATGACCTCCACTTATGAACACATTTTCTTTGTGGTAACCTTGCAGTTATCTGACTTTTTCAGATTAAAAATCCCTGTTATAATATTGAGGGGGCGGGGAGAGAAAAGCCTTAGGCCAAACAGAATAAAATCCATTTCATAGAATGGAAAAAGAAAGCTCCTTATCTTTTACCCTGGTGGAACAGCAAAGAGGAATCATCTTTTTTTTTTTTTTTCGCCTAACAGCATATACAATATATGCTTTCAATTCAGTCAAGAATCTAGACATTTTCTCTATTTTTCTCTTTCTCTGTTGACTGCATGTTCTTTTTGCTTTTATTGGCAGCACTATAAATGTATGAAGTGAAAGGATTTTGTGGGTCAAGTCAGTCTCCTATTATTTCAGACAGCAGCATCATATATCTTTCCTTCTAAAATTAGTTAGGTGTCTTTCCCTTGCTCACCTCTCCTTTGGAGGGCTACTTCAAACTCTTGAATGTGGGACTTAGAAACTGCCTTTTCTTTTCCTAGATAATTTTTTTTTAATATCCATTTGGTTTTGTGCCAAAATTGTCCTTTAGCTTAAATGCCTCTTCTTCTGTTCTGATCTTTACCTCAGATAAGAATGCTCTAGGAGAGCAGTCCATCCTACCTCCACTCAATTTTACAAGCTAAAAAAGGTTATCTAAGTATTCTGGGACTTCGTTCCCGATCCATCTTTCTAGCCCTCCTCTAACCATGGTAATTTGTGCCCATTTTTGCCTACACAAATAACCAAAATTGTCCACAATGTTTCATATGCTACGCCAATTAACCTATCCACTAAAACCATTACCTGTCCCTTTGGAGAGCTGTAACAGTTCTATTGTACTTCTAAAGATCTGAGGTTAAGCTATTATTTAGAGGATATTGTTACACATCTCCTGACATTTGTCCTAAGTATGCCTCCTCCATGCTACAAATGCTCATCTTCTAACAGCTATACCATATTTTCACCTTGACCACTACCTACAGTGCCATCTTTGTCTTATTTTCAGTATGACGTGTTTTCTATGCATGTTAAAATACATGTTCTTTTTCAGACAGTATTTTTTTCCCCACAGTATCTCATTCTTGAGCTTAATCTTTGATTGATCTTCAGTCTGAATGGATCAAAAACATTGATTACTATACATTCTCTATTAGGTGATAATCAGTAATGTCCTCATGAACTACGATACCTTCCCTTATGATGTGTTGAATTTTGTCAGTAAGATAACAGACTGGAATACCAAGGAATATAATAATCCGTGAGCATAATTTAACTGGATGGCCTGCCTCAGCAAACCCCTTTCCCTTTGGATCTACACACTGTTTTTCTGTAGTTAAAATACAGACAGCTTAAACAGGCACACAGGAAGGGCACCGTCACCCGGCCGGCTCAAGAGGCGAGTTCCGTCGGTGGTCATCGCCCGCCCAGGAGCAGCTTAGCTGTGGTACCCACCCGGCAGAAAGCCGCGTCCTCCTCGCCGGCCAGAATGGATGTGGCACCCTGGAGAGAGCTGCCACAAAAGCCTGCGGCCGTCCAGGCCTCGGGCTGCAGGGCGTGCCAGAGCCCTTCACTGGTAACGGCGGGCAGCAGGGAGAGCGGCTGTGTGAGGTGTCACCAACGGGATGATCTGCTCGGCCTGGTGGCAGAGCGACGGGCGGCAGCACAAAGGTTAGGGAGCATCGGGGAGTCTGAGAAAGAGAGAGGCCGGTAGAACCGCGACAGAAACAGGAACAACCACCAGAAAAAAACCAGCATCAAAGGGATCCTGTGTCCTCCCTGCACCAGGCAGAAGGCAGTAGCTTGGAGGAAAGGAGTCAGTGGAGGAAGGCCCATGCTCGGGGCGGCAGGTGAACCCCCTCCTTGCCCCCCTCACCTTCCCAGGTGCCTCGGTACAGCAGGAGTGAGGCTCTGGATGTGGAAGGCCAGTCAACGGATGACGTGGATGATGGGCCATCTGCACCAGAGGTGTCACCAAGGTCAGAAAGGCCTACCCCCCATATCACGAGCACCTCCATGAGGAAGAAAAGACGAGTTCTAGTTGTAGGTGACTCCCTTCTGAGGGGAACAGATGGTCCAATATGCCAAACAGACCTTCCTCTTTGGTAAGTCTGCTGCCTCCCTGGGGCCTGGGTTAAGATCATCACTAGGAAACTTCCTAGCCTGGTACTGCCCTCAGACTGTTACCCATTGCTGTTTTTCAATAATGGAATGGTCTACATGGCACCAGGCCTGCTGGCATTGGAAAGGATTCATCTTTCTCTTTGCTTACAAGCTAGTGGGGCTCATTGACAGAGCTTTATACTAGACTTGAAAGAAGAGGGGAATAATATCAGGCTCACCCATAACAAACCAAGGGATGACACACCAAGGTTAGAGGGATGGGGTGCTATTTAGGGCACTCAGCCTGTTCCTCTGAGACTTGCTGGGTACACTACAGCACACTTGAAGTCTTACAGAGATGATCCAGGGTCTCGTGAGGTAATCAGAGCAAACAGGGGAACATAGATGAATACCTCAAATGAATTAAGGTGTGTTCCTCTAAAAAGGTGACACAGCCAACAGTCCAGCTGAAGCGTCTCTACCCCAATGCGTGCTGCATGGGCAACAAACAGGAGGAGCTGGAAGCCACCATGCTGCTACAAAGCTACAACCTGGTTGCCATTACTGAAACTTGGTGTGACAAATCCCATGACAGGACTGTGGCTATTGATGACTGTTCAGAAGGGACAGGTGAGGAAGGAGGGCTGGAGGGGTTACCCTCTATGTCAAGAAATGGGAAGATTGTGAAAAGCTGTCTGAAGAATAGCCATGAGCAGGTTGAAAGCTTATGAGTAAGAATTAGACACTGAGGCAACAATGGGAACCTTGTGGTTAGTGTCTACTACAGGATACCCACCCGATCAAGTGGAGCCTATTAATGAAGCCTTGTTACTCCAGCTACAGGAGGTATTGCGCTCACAGGCTCTCATCCTGCTGGGAGACTTCAACCACCCCATCATCTGCTGGGAAAGTAGCACAGCAAGCTGTAGGCAATCCAGGAGACTCCTGGAGTGCATGGAGGATAACTTATTAAGCCAGGTAATAGACAGACCTACCAGAGGCGATGTGATACCGGACCTGATGGTCACCAACGCAAGTGAGCTGACTGGTGACATCAAGATTGGCAGCTGTCTGGGCTGCAGTGATCATGCACTGGTGAAGTGTGCAGTCCTGAGGGATATGGGTCAGGCAAAGTGTAAAGTCAGGACCCTAAATTTTACAAAAGCAAAATTCCAGCTCTTCAAAGAGTTAGTCCATAGAACCCTTTGGGAAACTACCCTCGGGGACAACGGAACTTGATATAAAATCCAAGACTCAGTATGATTCTCAAACGCAGTTTTCCTGCCTTTTCCCAACTCACATGCATCAGTTTTTGCAGTAAGTAAACTCACACTAAATGACAAAGGCAAAGTAGCTCCCTACATGTGGATTTTGCAATAAAAGACAACTGATTTCTTGAGTTTAACACATTTAGTTAACATGCATGACAACAGTCAGCCCAAACTGTGAAACTGCCGTGTTTTTTTCAGGAGATGTCTGATCATGTGATAAATAAAATGGCATTTACACTTGGATTCTGCTGCAGGCTGCAGTGGACACTTGTGCAGCATTTGACAGTCTTTATATATATATATATATATATATATATATATATATGTATAAATAAAAGCA
>JANZLQ010000040.1:5567443-5599152 GCA_026212715.1 Elanus axillaris
ATATAGATATATATATATATGTATAAATAAAAGCAACCCACACCAAATATCTAATGGTTAATTAATTAAGCTCATCAATGTGTTGTCAAAGAGAAGTTCTAGGAAAGATAGCTGATGTTGTGGATTGATACACAGGTAGACAGTTCTTCTGGGGTTACCCAGGAGATAGTCTCCTGGGCGATTTTCCCATGGCAACTTTAGCACATTTCATAAATATGCCTTTGGCAGAAGGAAATGTGTTTGATTATGCTTGATATCTTCACCCAATTCTCACTACTAAATTGCTGAAAGTTTTGTTGTTGTTATTTGGCACTTTGCGCACGTTGTCACTACATCCCCCTAATGCCACCTGGTTTCTTACAAGCCTTAGTATAAAGACTGAAATGCAATTCTTCTACTTTCTGAAATATTATCAAAAGCTGAAGTGCTTCAGCAATCAACACATGAATTTTTGTTCTTCAGAACTACTGCTCTTTTCTTTTTAGGCAAAGTTCATGTATTTGTAGGGCAAAAATTTGTAAGAGTTGTGAAATGTTTCCAAGAAATTAGGCATCATCATTAGTGTTTATCTAATATTTTTTTTTCCACTTTCTGGTATTATTTGTTTCCTTTTCTGTGCTTCCTTTTTGTACTCTGTTTGTGTTTGCATGCAATATATATGACAAATGCCTAAAATACTGAGTTATATTAAGCGTTATCATCTAGTTATCCAAATACAGGATTGCAAGGAGATCCAAGAGCCCAGCAGTTCTGTTGATAGCTTTATGCAGATTTTCCTGCTGTCTCATACAAGCCAGTTAAGTTCTCTGGCACCTATCTGTAAGATGAGGCAAAAAGACGCTTTATGAAGAAAACTAAGACAATAAGGTATTACTGACAAATTTTGTCCCATATTAATCACTGTAGTGAGAGAACCTGGATGTCTGTAGCTATATATTAACAAGTGTAGCAAACAGTGGAACCTACTGCTGGGATTTCCTGAGCCATGTAACTTGCCAAGTTTTTAAATTTTTAAATTTTTTAAAAACCCCAATTTTTAAAGATATTAACTCTTTGTTCTGAGTTTTCTTCCATACTTCATCTCTGCGTTTGTTTAATGAGGGGATTTTCTGTTTTCTACAGGTTTGGGTTTCTTTTCCTTTGTTGTTGCTGCTGTTCTGTTTGTTGGTTTGTGGTTTGTTTTTTTTTAATGGGGTGGAGAAGTGTACAGAGAGGGGTAAACAAGGAGAGAGATCCAAATGGTAGGAAGTATATTAAAAGAACACAATCAAAGATGCAGATTTAAGGAGTCAGAAATTAGGGAATTAAAGAGTACCACTTGTTGGTGTATCTGGAATGTGCAGTTTAATATGTGCACTCAGTTGTACCCTTTGCTTTCAAGATGGTCTGCATATTGGCCCATAGCAGTATGATGGAGCTGCCCAGAGATCCAGAGCCCTGAGGTGGAGCTTCAAGAGCTTTCTTTGAAGTGAACATGTCAAAATACACCAGAAGGCTCCTAGGCTATGAAGCTGTATTTTACTAGGACATAAAATACCCTGGTTAGAGTTAGCTCTTTAAAGAGAAAAAAATGCTCTGATCTTCTGGACAAGACAGACCAAGTAAGAAGACTTTAAAATAAACCTCTCTTGCCTATTGCAGTACCTATTACAGGTAATTATTTCAAAGAAGTTGGAAGGACTTTGTAAAATTTTTGCTCATGAAACTGTATGCTAGTCAGGCATTGGTGAGTCCTCTATGGCTCAGGAGAGCTAAGAATCTTCAAACACACCCTAAAATAGCTTGTGTGTATCGCATCTTTACATTCATACACATTTAATACCAAGTTTTGCTAGGCCTAGGAGTGAATCCTTGTGTCAACTAGGTGGAAATCTCCTTTTGAAGGCATAAAGCATCCATTTGTAGCAACACAGAGCCATTAGGTATCAACTTCACAGTATTTGCATAATGTATATATTATGCAAAAGTGGCTTCAGGCAAGTGTGATTTTTTTAGAAGGAATTCCATCTATTGACAAGAATTAAACATATCTCTGACAAAGCAATTTCTTTTTTAGAAGTATGTTAAAGATGCTCTGTGACTTGGAAGATTAGAATGAGCCATCGGGGAGATAGATCAGCAGTTAGATAATGGAATTAGAATAAGTGCTGAATTTATTTATATCATGATATGCAGTTCAGTACATGGGTTCATATTTCCTTCACATACGAGGGGGTGTGTGTTCTGGTAAATATTTGGGTGACACTGAACATTAAATTTTTCTCTCCCTGAAATGATGACACTTGCACTGTTGAATCATTTCAGCGAAGAAACCACCACAGTGTAGTTGTACATGCATTTTTAGAGCATGATCCCATAGACAGCTAAAGGGTTTATTTCAAGACTGCTTTTTCCAATATGAAAGAAATGTCTTTAAACTGAGAGAAACAGTTAGATGTGAAACCATTTTTTTTGTGCATAACCTTCAGTTTTTATTAAAGCCTCTTTTTTTGCTGTGTTTACAAGCTAAACCAGCTGTGAAAGGTGCAAGCATATAGTTTGTATTCAGCAAAGATCTGTCATTTTGTGCTTACTGCAAGGCAAATGGCTCTGCCAGTTGGGGCTACAATTTATCAAGCTGGCAGAGTGACAGTTTTCATTGCTCCTGAAAATTTATCATGGACAGTCATTTTTGAAGGGTTGACTCTTTTGTTTAAGCAGGCTTTTTACATTTAGACTTATCAAATTGGCAATTATTAATGCCATTAACCCATGAGGCAAAGATCAGTTTTGTCCCTGGAACCTCGAGTATGTCTTCTTGACAAAGAGATTTATCTGCTTCTGCGGCTTCCAGGGTTTGTAGGTTTAAAGAACAGATGTAATATAACAAAACACTGTCTCCCTAAAGAACAATGGAAGTCATTTTCATCCCAGCTCTTTTAGCTGGAAAGCAGGGTAAAGGGGGGAGAAAAAGGTAAAATATTAAATATTAATGGTAAAAATTATTTTTATGTTCTTTGTTCTGACTTCCTCTCTTGCTCTCGGAGGCTTAGAGACTGACTTGCTTTGAGAGGGTTAGTAACATCTCTATAACCACAGCTCATCAATAAGGTGCTTTCTTTCACGTTGTGTTGTAGACAATAATTCCTCAGTACCAGCAATGAGTGGATTTAGACACAGTTCTGTAAAGTATTAGGCAGCTCCCTGGAGACACTGAGCATCCTCAGCTTTCATTGATCTGAATGGAAGGAGAAAGCATTCTGTGTCCTGCAGGCTCAGGACCATAGTAAGGCTTTGCTGGTAGAGCAGACCGTCTAAAATCTAGTGTCAAAAGTAGAATTGTCTGGTGTGATATAATTTGTTGAAAGTACTAGTTGTCACTGTATGTATCTGCATTTGCATTTCCCTGTATCAGATAGAAAAGTAAGCTCCATCTACATGAGTTAAAGGCAGCTTGTTCCACAGTAAAAATGAGGTATGTACATACACTTTCCACCATTAGAAAGAAAAATTGAGTAGAGTCTTAGCTCAGAGCAGAAATTATCCCATCTCCCCAATTTACTTAAAATTCAGTGTTCTCTTTGCTTTATGAAAAGATTACAATTTAATTTAATGTAGAGTAAATATTGATTCCTGCAATACTTTTTCAGTGAAGCAATGGGATATTTCCTTGCAGGAGTGTGATGTGCATCTGTTGGAAGCAAGAGGCCTTACAAGGACCAACGGGCCTGCAGAATCCACCTCACTCTTCCTGCCACCACCTCAAAACTATGGGGAACAATTAATTTCCATGAATAATTTTTTCAACGTCTAGGTGGTTTTGCCTTTTTTTTTTTTTAGAATTCAGTTTCCAAAACTCCTGAACAGCTCTAATTAGGATGTACATCCCAGACTCCAACACAGAAGAGCCGAGAAACAAATGTGTGCTGCTGCCCATGAGCTGCGAACACACCAAGATGGCGGTGCCCTGCCCAGCCACCTGCGGCACCCAACTGCTGTAGCTTGCAGCAGGCCTCTCCCTGACATTTTACTGTTTTTCCACCCCACACCCCTCCCCCCCAAAGCGTCTTCCATTAAGGTTTTTGTAATTACCTCCCCACCGAACTGGCCGAAATCCCCCCTTCCTCTCACAAACAACACTACGTGAGAGCCGCTTCCTGGCGCGGGGGGTAGCTCCGAGAGCTCCCGAGCCCACACGGAAGGGGACAAACACCCCCCTCGGGGCACGCGTAGGCGGCGACCGCCGCTGCCGCGGTGGTTCCTAAAATGAGGCAGAAGAGGCGACCCCGAGAACAAGCCGGAGGGCCGGGCCGGGCCGGGGCGGTCGGATCGGCGGGGCGAGGCGGGTCGCCGCGGCTGACAGGGCGGCCGTGAGGGGGCCGGCGGGAAGCGGCGAGGGACGGGGGCGTCGGGCGAGGCGGTATGAGAGCGGTTTAGCGCGCAAGGCAGTGGCAGGAGGGAAAAGCTGTCAGGAAAACGGTGGTTTCACGCTAAATAAGTAGGTAATAATTTTGTTAAGTCAGAATGCCTAAAGGTACCATAGGATTGAAGGCAGAATTTATCTTATGCTAATGGCCAGCAATAGCTAATATTAAAGAAATGAAATTAGGCATAAAACCCACCTGTGACAGGAAAGTAAACCTCAAAATAATGTAAATGTCTTTTTTCTTAGTGGAGAAAGAAATCTTTTCATAATTTATTAAAAATGCTAGTGTAAATTGTTAAAGCACAGTTTAAAATTGAGCCCATTTCTCCATCCAGCCCCGTTCCCGGCAGCCAGCGCAGTGAGTCCCTGTGTCCTGATGTGGCAAGCAGTCCCAGCTCTTGCTAAGGCCCGGTCAACAGGAAGAAGTTTTAAGAAGATTTCATGGCAGGTATAGGCTATTTTCACTCTCAAATATGGGAAACTTGGAGCAGTTCATCCAAAGTCGTATGGCAAGTTCAGCTACACCACAGATTATCCTCGGGGGTTGCCACTTGGAGTGGGAAAAGACATGCATGTGGGGTACAGCCATTTGGGTGCCCATCCTTCCCCTCACCCCCCGAGCACAACCACCCTTCACACCTGCAGCGTGCACACAACTTTAGGCCTCCCAGTAGCAGGCACTTGCTATGAAATAGTTGTGTGTTACTACCATGGAGGTAGGTTTTCTCCAAACAATGTGAAGACGGCTCTGCAGCAGGTTAAAACTCCCCAGGGTAATTTACTGAGGACACCACTCTTGAAGCGAAGTAAATTGGCCTAAAAGGAGCTCCATGCTGCTACAGCTATTTTAGGTACCTAAGTATCTAGTTTGAAAGCTTGATAACTTCACTGTGTGACAGGTGTATCATAGGGTTCTTTCCCGTAGTGAGTTTACAGTCTGAACTGATATATGTAGAAAGTAGTTGAGAACAAATGGGAAGAATCTTGGGTCTTGTGAATTGACTTTATTTCTGTTTGCTTAGATGGGTATTTTCTGTTCTGTCCTTCTACAGGTAGTGTGTTTCAGGTGATGGAGGGAAGAGAGGAAAGGAGTGCTTACTGAACCTCTCTGTTATTCACAGTAGTGATTTTTTTATGATTATTTGAAAACATTGACATTATAATCACAAACTGTCTTCTGTGTTGTAACAGGCGAGTAATCCTTTGCATACAATCATACTTGTTTAAGAAATGCCATATGGACATTTTTTGCCTGGATTTTAGTAATACGTTATCATTTTAATTTCAATTTTGACAGGAAAAAATATAAGGAAATCGGTTTACTTTACAGGACTATCACTCCTGAAACCTTTGTACTTGATTCCCTTTTCTCTCAGAGTGGCAAAGATCTGAAGAGATTGTACTAAAGATAACTTCCATAAAATGGGTATTTAAGGAAGAATAGAATCAAGCTCATTGTCTTGGCAGGAGGAGGAATAATATTTGGCTGGTGTTTGTCTCCTTTACTGTTTGACAGAGAGAGTTACACAGCTTGACACTTTTTGGAATGATGTAAGAGCCTTTGGTTAATCTGACCTGTTATAAATCATCTATTTTGTATAAGCCAGTGGCCTTGAAATAATTGCAGAAGTATTCATGTGATACTTTGCTGGCCCTTAGAGAAGGTATCCGATGAGAGGCAGAGGCAGGTTGTCTGGCACAACAAAACAGATGCTAGAGTTAAATGGCATTCCCAGAGGAGTTGATAAAGTTCTAGTGTAATAAGAGGGCAAACACACTTGATTTTTCACAAAATGTTGTCACATTAATAAAAGCACATAATTTTTTTCTGCTTCAGATTATGAAAATTACTGTTTCTTGATAGATGTCCAAAAATGTCCGTTTTAATAACGTTGGTTCCACCCCAGTAGGAATATAATCCCTGTAAATAAAAACTTCATGTTTTCAGAATCTTGCATACGACCAAATTAATTGCAAATTTGAAACATATTCATCAGAAATTAGGAGAGTTACAGCACAGTATGTTTTTGCATCCCCTGCATCAAGTATTTAATGTCTTTAAAAGAAATGCTCCTATTCCTTCAATCCCTAGAGAAGTCCACATGTTAGCAAACAGAAAATCACACACACAGAAAAAATCCAAGGAGTAAAAATGAACATTTCTTTGTGGGATCCACAGAAAGCATTATTATTTGGACCAGCTGGCAGATCTCTCTGGACCTTCTAATGCTGCATTCTCACTCCTCAGCCAAATGGAAACTGCCCTCTCCTAAGTCACTAATGACTTCTCTTTGTTTACTTATAAAGTGTCTTCTCTATGCTTATCTTATCTCCTTCACCTTTCCATAAATAGTAGGCTGCTTTCTGACATAAAAGTTACTTGGATACGATAGCGTCCACACAACACGCTGTATTCAAGCAACACACTCAATGTGAATTACAGTGCCATGTTTTAGTCTTTCATCAACACCTTTAATATTATTGTTTATGGATAGTTTAAACAGCTTTTCTGTCCCAGTCCTCTTTTTCTCTCAGAGGATCATATTTGGAATGTCTGCTGTGTTTTTCCTCCTTTTTTCCATTGCTGTATGTACCCTGGCACAGTCAGTGAGCTCTACACCAGTTCATGGGTCTCACAATTCATATGAATAAAGCTAGAGTTCTAGCTTTAAATGTCAGATCGTAAAGCAAAACACTGGTAATTAATAGAGTGGAGGCCCGCAAGAAAAGCGAGTTTGTAACATCCAAAGGGAATTAATTTATCAGATATGTCTAACCTTGCATTTCTGAGAATGTCACCTGAGAATAAAGCTCATCTAAACTAGAATTTGAACAAAAGTTAACAATCAATCGAATTAAGTGGCACAGATTCAAAGAGAAGATCTTATCCTTTGATTGTCCCTGAAGACCTTTCAGCATTCATAACGATAAGGACTTGTTAGGAACTCGAATGTAAATCTCTGTACTCCTGTGTTATATTTGCCCCCTTTCTCTAAAATCTATTGAATTAAAATACCAAAAAGTGGAGACTTGGGCATAGTTTTGTATTCAGCATCTATTTCTGTTGCTTAGGTCTCTCTTTACTGAAAGCTGACATGAACACAACAGGCTTAGACCTCATGAACTTAGAAGAAAACAAGGTTCTGTGAGATCTTTCAGTAGTAGCAGTTTAATTAATGTAGAGGCGAGTCCGGACACTATGGATAGGAGTTGCACCCTGTTTAATGCTTTGGGATTTAGAGCTAAATAATAACTACTTTCTGTTTTGTGTCTTTTCTAGAGTTAATGATAGGGATTGTCTGTTTTGATGAAATACCATTATCAATCTGTTCAGTGCAGTGTGGTGGTTGTGGGTTTTTTTTAAATGTTTTTTCTGCATATTAATTTTGATTATGGGTTCTCATATAGCTACGAAGTCTAATATTTACAAGGAATGCTATTTCACACGCAGGACAGCAAGCATCAGATTGACTTAAGGGTTGTTCTTTGCTATATTTCCTTTGTGTTCTCTTTTAAGTGAGATAGATGTGAGTTGTTTCAAATGGCATTAGAACTTTGTAAATCATATTCCACCTTTTTTCCTTGTCAAAAGTAACATTTCCCACTTCTCAGTGGGAAATTCCCCCTTTTGAGTTACACTTTACCTTTGAGAGAGAGTGAGAGCGCACTTCTAACAAGAAAGAAGTGCAGGTAGGGCTGCAATATGCAGTGCAGGAGTGAAAAGTGGGAGTTTTAGAATAGACTTACCTCTTTGTGCAAGGTATATAGCTAGTATTTACATCTCTTTAAATTACCACAGGAATGTTTGCTGATACCTTTGATTTACCATGGAATACCTCCAGGTATTTCGTCTAGTTAGCTAGTCATCCTTGAATGTATGTTGACCATACGTTGTCCTTAAGCCATCCACAGCTGCTGGTTTGAAAACCAAATTACCATCTTTTTGTTGAGTCTCAAAATCTTGCTGAATTTGGAAAGTCTGTAGTTTATTTCACTATCTAGAAATACATGATGTGACACATTGCTTTCCAAGTGCATGAATGTATTCATTGCAGACAGCAAGTGATGCTATATTGTATATTAGGTGCCAGACATGAGCATGATTTTCCTCTTACTGATGCTATAGGTAAAAGAAGGCACTGTGTACATAACTTCAGGGGTTGAATTCCAAGGATCATTTCAAAGTCCTTGTTGTGGGAGTGGATGGAACATAATTTTAGTATGTGAAAAGAAGAAGGTGCTCGAAAGAATCTCAATCATTATGTGGAGAACTGTAAATGTGGAGAATACCCTAGGGCTGGCTAGGTTATACTAATGGCCTTGGCGTATTTGACTGTCAGAGGAAAGGAACGTTAGAAATATTTCACATCAGTGTTTGCACATTTGCTTCTTCTTGTTAATGTCGATAGTAATGCCTTCCTATTTCAGAGGGTTTTCTAAGGAGGCTATGACTTACCAGTAATAGTATAATTCTCTGATTACGAAACACACTAATATATATGAAAATGTTAGGTGAAATTCAGGCACCTGAATTATCAAAGGGGCAATTGTTCTTTATTTTTTCAGTGTGGCCATGATTTCGCTCACACTTTATTAGAAAGAAAATAGTTGCAGAAGGAACATACAAAAATGATGAGAAGCTAAGGCATTATACCTTTATATAAAATAATCCTCTGTTTTCCAAATAAGAAAGGTGGAGCTTTGCATCACACATTGATTTACAGGTACTTTAACTGTAGCCTGATCATCCCAGTAAATTTTGCAGGAAAATTGATAAAAATTTGTAGATCAGTTATTTATGAATAAAACCCATATAACTTTATTCTTTAAAATGTGAATCTTGTTTATGTTTTTCCCCTTGAGATTTCTAAGAGCATGTTGAGTCAAGTGGAAAAGATCACTATTTTTTTTGTTTCCTGGAAAATTCTAGTGGTTATTAATTAGTAAAATTGTAAGGGCATTAGCGTCTAAGTATTTGGGCTAAATAAAGTTATGGAAGCTGCAGAGTTCATTTAGGAACTGATTTTCAGTCTTGCAGAACTGCAATAAATAACTTTACATGTAATGTTTTTAATGAGCAGGGGAGTTTTAAGTATGGCTTTTTCATTGAAGTTTATGGGCATACAGTTTTACCTATGGGCATGCAGTTTTAATGAACACATCAGTTAACTCTGGATATCTACAATGATTTCTTTTTTTAAAACATGTACAAGTGGTCAACAAATGAAATACCAATTTCATAAATTAAAGTGAAGGTGCTCTGTAGACTTACCAAGCATTCATTAAATTTGGGATAATTCCTCTGTAGTCTTTGGAGAGTGCTCAGGATGATCACTATTTCTCAAATGACCATTTTGATTAACAAAGAAATAAAATTAAGTTCAATATTTAGACAGTTATTGCAAAGGGATTTCAGCTACTAATGTCTGTGACTGGGCTGGAAAAAAAACCACAGGGTTTTAAAAAGATTTTCTGATCTTTTTTCTCACCTAGTTGATAGCCTTAAGGGCTAGATATAAAATAGAATTTATGTGAAAAGCAGAGGTCAGAATTATAAACCTTAAAACCACAACTTAGCTGCTACTTAACATGCTACCTATCCTTTTTTCTTAAAATCTTGCCATGTAGAGTTATCTCTGGGCAAATGATCTAATTACATGAATGATGTACATACTATTATCTGGCTACACTTAATACTAATAGCAATCTTTTAAAAGAAAAGTGCCAGTCTGTTCAGCTCTTCAAAAGAGAGGGTATGGATACCACTTTTCAACTGTTGCAGCTGTTACCAAGCAGACACAAGTGTCCTAATGCAGCTCTTAGTAAAACATCTAATAGGCCAAATTTAAGATTCGTTTCTGTCTTCGGTAAAGTGACTGCTGGTGAGAGGAAGCTGTCATCTCTGAAGCTTTGTCTCTATTCTGAAGGGTCTCTGCTCTCTTGTGTGTTGCGTAGAATGCCTGTGCACCAAACGGATATGGGCTTATCCTAGAGGGCAGGAACTCTGAAGCTTTGGTGTCTTGGTGCTCTGGCTCTAGAAGCCAACCGTAACTAACATTATTAAATATATTAAACTTGGTAAGCTTTTTAAACAGAGATGTATAGATATTTCTGTTCAGCTCTAATCAAATGACCTCTTAGACAGGTTCTGTAATGAAGGGTCTGAAAAGCTGAGTCTGCTTTGTAATGTATTATTCCAATTTTGCTTGTTAACAGAGATATCCTTATTTAACTTTTCTCATTGACTAGTCACATTTACCATGAAAAATTTTGATCGTTATCTAGCAGCCCAGTCCCAAAGCCAAATAAATAACATGGTTCAATTTGGCTTGTAGCACTTAGAATTGAGTATACTTGAATGTAAATGTCTGATCTGAAAAGCAGCATGGTCCTGTGTATTTGTTTAGAACCCAAAGCGAACAGAGAAAAAATAATAGCCAGTCACCTAATGGTTTTCTTAGCTCTGGTGGAGAAAGAAAGGCTATGATTATATCCCCACTTACAGTGAATTGTAGTAATAAATCCTGCTTGCTTGCTGTGTCATCATGTCTAATAGTGGGATAGTTTTGTGTGACCATCACAACAGATGTATTTCCTCCAGTTAGTTATAAAAATAAGACAATACAGGTCAGTTCAGGAGGAAATATTTTGTATGGGATGAACACGGGCATGCTTGCAGGAATAATCAGAAAGGGCTTTCAAAACTGGAATAATTCATAATGAGAAGGTGATAGAGTAGTTCCTTCATTTTAATTAGTAGGTAAAAGCTATATAGCGACAAGATATAATTTTGTATATCTGAGTTGGCTATATTTTTTTTCCTTTCCCTGGACCTTTCCATTGAATACTGTGTATCATTTTATATGTTCTGATCTTTCTGATACTGCCATCAGTGCAGAATCTCTCAGTAAATTGCACAGAAAGACTTTAATATTTCTTAAACCAATTAGGATTTTGTTCTTGAGGCATTTGTGCTGTATTCCAGGGAGCAGAGCAGTAACGTACTACTCAGTTTGACTGTAAGTATTGTCTGGTACTAGCAATTTAACTAGACTTCTTTTTCAGTCAAAACATAAAGATGTACTTTTTTGTTGGATTGATAATATATATATAGTTAATATTTTGGGGTTTATGTTGAGTTGGCTCCAGTTTACTTCATTAACATGACAACTTATGATTCATGATGAGGTGAAAACAGGTTTGGCAAACTAAACAGTTCCTGTTAAATGCACTTTGTGCTCTTCCTTTCCCTTAGTCTAGTGCCTGGATATGTTTTTTTCCTTGAGAATGTCACTACTGTAGCATGAAAATGTAAACTACGGTTAAAGATATGCTTTCTGCTCACGTATCAGAGCCATGACAGGACACCTCTGCTAAATCTTGCTGAAGTAACTGCCCCAGTTCACCTAGGAAGTTATTAACTCTCGATACCTGCCACTTCTTGGTAGTAACTGCCTCCCTAATAAAGATTGCAAAACAAATCGTGTGCTTCCCATGTCACTCATAGGCCTGATACTCCAGTGCAAAATCACCTATATCAGAATTTTAAGTTAATATGCCAGGCTGTGACTTGGGACTGCTGAGTCGTGGGTGGTCATCCTGTTCAGGAGTCCTGCATAGATTTCATGGGAGACTGCTGTTTAAACCCCCTGAAATACCAGTTATGTGAACTATTAGCAAAGTAAATAATACCACTTCATATGACCAGTTGATAGTGAGAAACACTATTGAAATTTTTAGTATAGCTAGAAAAAAGCAGGAAATAAATGAATCTTAAGTAGAAAATTATGAGTTTCAAATCACAGATTTTTGAGAAAGAAGCTGTTTGTTGATGCAGTGCAAAATAAAGGAAATTATTTGTCAAAAATATTTCTTATAAATTGTTTAGTGCAGTTTCCTCATTGTGATTTGTGGACCCAAATCTTACTTCTGGTAAAATAAGTCATTGCATGCTCTGCTGTTTTCTTGGAAGAAAAATCAGACTTGATGATCACAGTTCTCTTCTAACCATGTCTTGAAATGTCATGAGGTAATGCTGAATCAGTCAGGAGTCTGAGGTTGTTGCACTTGGACATTTTCTTATGATGCACTCCCCCAAAAGACAGAAAGGCCTTTAAACTTAGAGTGTTTTAATAAAGATGATAAAAAAAACGATTAGCTCAGAATGGACAAGGAATGTGAACTGTTTTCCATAACTGCTGTGTCTTTCGAGGCAAGTCCTTCATTCCAGGTTTGAGTTCGGTGAACCTGATGACTTTCTGAGTTGTGCCAAACTCTGCTTCATCCTCTCTGGTCTTTGGTAAGGTATTTCCATCGCTTTTAAGGCTTGAATGCTACTCGCAGGCTTCCTGGCCCTGCTGTGACTGTTTCCTTTTATTCCTTTGCCAACCCTATGTGGAAGACTATGGATTGATCTCACTCAAGAGTCTCCATGTCTTTCTAGGGAACTGCCTTGACCCAGTTGTGTTTAAAGAAATGTGACATACAAACTGAGAGCACGCAACATCAATTAGAGTCTATGCTTTTAATTCTGTGATAATTTCACTTTTAGTATGTCACCAATAAAATTGATGTGCTCTTTATTCTACTTGAAGTTAAAAATGAAAATTTCAGATAGAAGTGATATCAGCTTGTCAGAAAGTATGTGATATTTTGATATATCCCAGCATGCCAGATTTCAGAAGGGGTCTTTGGATAGATCAAATGATTCCTTCTTTCTCAAAGAGATTAAAAAAAAATAAATTGCTACCCTTCAGATATTTTTCCAAAATTGTTTCCTATTCTTTCTGTCTTCCAACCAAATTTTAATCTCTTTCAAGGTATTCAACTCATTTGGTCTCCCCTAGGATATTGAAACATTCCCTCTCAATTTGATGTGAGGAAGCACCTAAATCACTAGCTATTGCAAGTCTGCCAAGTCTAATTTAATTTTTGTTCTGTTTAATTTATTAATTCCCAAGATGAAAACCATAATACAAAGAACTAGCCAGGGCTGCAGTTAAGTAATAGAGAACCAGAACTGAAAGAAAACCAGTATGAGCTGTTCTTAAATTGTGATGAGACAAATCATTTCATCTATTTTCTGACATAAAAGACAAGAAAAGAAAAGCAGAGTGTAACAAATAACACAAAGAGGAGAAAGAGCAGAATGGAGTGAAAATTTTCCAAATGTCAGGGGAAATGAAATAGTGGACTTTAAAGGAAGCAGCAGCCATTTTGCTCAGTAGAGCCTTCTCAAAGCTGTCATGTTAGGAAAAATGGAAAAGCTCAGAAATGCATTTTAAACCTGTTTTTGTTAAAGTTTGGATTTCTTAGACTGTTGGCAGCAGGTGTCTTCTTTTCTTAATATTCATTATTCATGTAGCCTCACAACACATTTCAATTTATAAATGAAGAGGTATACAAGCTCTTCTCTGCTGTATTAAATAGATGAAATATATTGCTGCCTTTGAGCTCATAATGCCATAGCTGTGGCTTGAAAGTTATTTGCCTGCTACAGCTGATAGACATACAAGTTGCAAATAAGTTTTATTTTGATGAATATATAGATGAACAAAATTCTTCCATACGTCTTCATATTTTGTTGGATTGTAATGCACTTTCTTGCATTATTCTGATAGAGTAGGTCTCTTCAAATCTCAAACAAATCAGTCAAATAGAAATAAGTTTCATTTTCTTTCATCGTTTACCACTTAAAGTAATGTGTATGGGCCTAATCCTGTTAGTTTAGGAGAGATTCAGATAACACTAGGCTGGACCTTCAGGTCCTTAATCTTTGTTCAGGTCCTTAATCTTTGTTCAAGGCAGGTCCCACGGACTTCAATGCAAAATCTGCATGAGCCAGGCCTGAGGTAAAACTGAACTTGGGATCCTGTTTCACTGAAAGAAGTACAAAGCTTTTGTCATTCATCTCAGTGGGAGCTGAAGCACGACTAAATTGTAACCTTAAGAATTTTACCTATTAACATCAATGGGATTGGAGGATACAGCAACTTGTGATACCTGTTCTTAAAAACTAGAGCCAAAACTAGCAAGTCATTTCTCAGTGTGAAGTGTTGCATTTTAAAGGGGCAAACTCTTCCTGGACCTGAGCTGCTGTAACTCACATGCTGAGAGATCCCTATGTGAATAAGAATTGCTTGAAAGATGAAAGGTTGAAAGATTAAATTCCTAAACCATTAACAGGAGTTTTATTTATTAGCTAGGTCTCCATTTCCTAGCAGTCTGATAATGAATACTAATAGGGGGAAAAAGTGGATGCAGACTTTTAAATATGTTCAGTTCTTGGCAATTCCTATTGCCTTTGAATAAGGGGATGCAGAGCATCTTCCCAAACCCTGAGTTTGCACAGTTAGGTTTGTATAACTTTCTCCATGAGGCATATTCTGAGAGCTGCTGCAGTCATTCTGAGTACTGGGCTAAGTCCTATTTAGCCTTTTCTCCTACTAATTTGCATGTGTG
The DNA here is from genome assembly GCA_026212715.1 of Elanus axillaris. NCBI lineage: Eukaryota > Metazoa > Chordata > Aves > Accipitriformes > Accipitridae > Elanus > Elanus axillaris. The sequence goes on from JANZLQ010000040.1 coordinate 5,582,310, forward strand.
TTTGGTAACATAAGGAACAGATTTCTTGTATTAACCCAAAGACTTCAGTGAGAATAATAGATGAGAAGAGAGCTGGGGCAAACTGTGTGCTATCAGAATAGCCATAAGAAGTTGTGCTGTTTTATGATGAGTTTATGCCAATCTAAGGTTGTGCTGGATATTTTTTTCTAGCTATATGTTCTTGCTGCCTACATGAGCAATTGTGAGGTTAGATGTTGAGTCAGATTGGCTCGTTGAGCCGTATGGACCCTGACCCTACTAAAAATGTGAATAATTTTCATCCACAGGCATTCTTCTCTTATTGGGCAAATACTTGTTAAGAGAGAGGTGTCAGAGACATGGTACATTGGTCGACTCTGTTTCTGCTGCTTGAAAAAGAACAAACATAGACAGAGTTTCCAACTCATCGATTGAATTTTCACTGTCCCTTCCCTGCAAAAAACAGCAGAACATATAGTGATCTTTAACTCTCCCTAAACATAAGCTTCTGAATACACATTTAATTTCATATTATCTTTCCATGGCTGAATTTGTACAATACTTGTATGTCCCTGGGCACACTGCATGGAATTGCAGAGCAACTCTACATTGCATTCATACTCACTCTGGATCCAGTGACAGACACCCTGCATATGGACGTGAGATTATTATATAGAGGTACTCAAACTTGTTATAGCTTGCTTTATTCAGAAATGTAAGTCCAATGCTTCAGATCTGATGGATGTCCATGAAATGGCTCAGTACATTCTGTGGGCTGCTTAGTTTCAAACTGGGATGCTGGGGCACAGGCAGAGATACATTCAAGTCCTGAACAGGTGAATATTCAGTGAACCCTTGAACACACAATAACATTGCTTTCATAAAAAAACACCCTTTACCCTGTGGGTTTATTCCCATGAGCAGAATTGCCTGTGTTCAAGTGGTTGCAAGATATAAGTCTTTAAATAGGACAATTTTCTATGAGAGTATGCATTTGTGATTAATGACTACTTAGAGATCTTTTCTGATTCTTCTAAAGATATCTGTTAGGTAAGGTCAGACTTGCCTATCGTTTCAGTATAAAATATGAATTCTGAAATGCTAAAAGACTCCTGAAAGTGGCTGGAACAGAAATATACATGTTGCAAGAGGTAATGAAATAATAATAATAATAAAAAAGACTGCAGTTAAACAACTGTGTATTTTCAGCTCAGGAATTAGAGATTTTGAGACTTTATTTTGGGAAAACTGAAACTCTGGTTAGTTTTAAGCTACTTCAAATAGCCCTAAATCTCTGAGCTTGCTAGGCCATGCTGCTTTTGAACCCTGAGACTACTAAACATTGCTGCTGGTAGACTGTTGCAGAACTGAATATATCTGAGTGCTTGAACTACTAAGTGAACTTTCCAGACAGGAGGCAAGCTTCTGTTGGAATTAATAAAAATAATTGCATTCCTATAGAAATTTCCATTGCATTAAAACAATGCTAACATGCAGTTCTGATTTTGAATTTGCTGAAATGACACCACTGCTAGCTGAAGTCACTCCGGTATGCATAAGTCTTGTTCCTGAGATGCATTGGAATCTGGTTTTAACACATTTTTCTTTACATGGTGTGATTGCACCATTTCAACCAGAGTAATACTTATTTCCCACTCAGAACAAGTTACATGGTTTCCCTGAATTAGAACTGGAAGTGACACTGTCATCTCACAAGTTCACTTTGTTCAGTTATAATTAGGGGGTTGTAAAGGAGGTGGTATTATTCTGTGTGTAAGATTTAAGATTTCAGTGGAGAGTTGTAAGGCTGTTTAATAAGGTGTGATAGAGAGTGCATTTTATAATAAAATTCTGATTATAATAGCTTTCATGAGTATGTTTTGTAAATGTTAATGTCTTTTTTAATGCATCTTCCAAACAGTTTTACAGACATTTTATAAATATTTTAGCCTATTTTTTTTATTACCAAATCCACAGTTATAAGTGGTTTTTTGCTGTGTATCAAATGACAGGTTTTCTACCTTGTTGTAAAATACACAAGCAATTGTTGTCAAATCACATGATTCAGTTAGCAGTGGTTGCATTCAGAATTGTTACTTTCCATATTTGTGTATGGTATTCAGCCTTGAGGTGAATATTGAACAGAAATATGTGGGTTCTGATGATGAATTTTTATGATTCAGAAAACAGTGTCAGAGTTATCTGCAAGGACATGACTCTCTACTGCAGCATGAGGGAAATCTGTTGAGCTAGAGTACAAGTCATGTTTTTGATTCTAAAAATCTTTTGCATCTCAAAAAAAAAAGAGGCCAAGGGTGGAACTAGTAAGGGTGCTAATTTATTCATGGTGATGAAGAGGAAGTTAAAACATAAATAGATATGAATGTGATGTTCCCTTGCAGTGCCATTTTGGATTGATTCGAGAAATTTAAGGATCTCTGTGTATTTTCTGTTGGTGTGTTTTTTTTAAATGAATGTTTTATTCTAAAACTGTTGGTTTATGTTGTTATATAGCCTTTCTAGCAGCCTTTAAAATATGAGGGTTTATTATTTACAGATGGTTTCTATAAATGGAAGAGTTGAAGCAACAAAGTAAACTGCTAAACCTCATTCATAACACTGTGAAGAAAAAATAATTAGCTGTTAGTTAGAAGACAGAACAAGATTAATTAGTTTGTGAAGTCATGGTTTTGAGGAACAAATTACCATGGAGAGTGAGTTTGCAACCATTCAGTTCAGGAAGACACAGCTTATATGTTGTGCCTGTGAAACCTAGTAAATAAATGTGTCACTTTAGGTATCTCAAAACATGCAGAGAACTCAATGACCCATAGTCAGCACAGATAGCATCTGTCTGCTGTGAAGTGATTCTGCTTTCAAAGGCACAAGTCTAGTTAAGAGCTTATGTTTGCATCAGAATTGTGTAAGGGCGTGTGCAGAGGGTGGAGAATTTTGTTGGAGCTCATGGCTGTAGCACAGATTTTTGCAGTGAATCTCTTGATCAGGGCTAGGAGTTTCTACTGCTATATCAAAGCAAACAAAAGTATTACTTATCCTTCACCAGAAAGATTAAAAAGTGTCTGATGTAACTTATTTCAGACTGAATGAATATAAAAAAATGAAGTTAGTTTTTATACAAGACCTTTTGTGCAATATTGTTTATCAGCAATAAAATAAACATGAACTAAAGGACTCCAGGAGTAAAGAACAATTCTAAGATGTAGAATTTTAGCTAGGCCATGCTATCCTGACTAGATGAGCTGATATTATGACACAGTTAATCCAGGGCACAGGCTGAGCTGGGTTTATTGAACTCTAGATGGCTGGCACTTGTTTAGTCAGATTGCTTCCTTTTTGATGGATTTGAGAAAATAGCTCTTTAGTTTGGCCTGTATTTAAAAGAAAAACGTTATTTTTTTAAATTCTTTTTTAAGTTTTTCACAAACATTTTTTGGGAGGGAGGGAAGGAGATATTTCATTCTACATCCAAATACAGAGCTCCTTTGATAGCCGCCTCTCAATTTAGTTTTGCAAAATGATATTGATTTTGTCTATGTGCCAGGTTTCTTGCCAGTTATCACTTCAGATACCGACGTCCCTTGGTAGAGATAGAGAACATGCAGTAGTGTCAGGAACAGGAAGAGGCAAAGGCAGTAACAAAGGTATCCTGAAACAAGGGGTTCCTTTGATAGGGCAACCTAAATACCTGAAACAAAATTCTAACATATCTTCTCTTTATTTTTAACAAGTCCCTTGACAAATAATGGGAAAGCTTAAGAGTGAAATCTCCAAATGTCAGCTTGTCTGAAATAGCATCCTGAACACTTCATCACTTTTAAAAATAAAATATTCCCTGCAGGATAAGTAAAAGAAAGCTCTCCATCACTAGTGGTTTCCCCTCGAAAAAGTAAAAAGCTAACCCAATTAAAGATAATTATACATTATACAGAATGTTTGCTAATTTAACCCATTCATGGCAGTGTGTGGCAATCACCTGTCAGTGAAGGAGGGGTAATCTCTAATGACTGAGTCTTGATTCTTCAGCTGTAGACGTTGCATTTCTTTTCAGATACGGAGGCTCTTCACTTCCTTCTTGATAAAGGTGGCTATGTGCACTCTTTTTAGAGGGAGAGACTGTCAGATAGGACTAGTAAAAAAGGCTGTGGTAATACAGGGGTTAAGGGCATTAAAATATTACATTGGTAGTTCCCATGGTGAAGAAAGACCCATGAGAACATCAGATTCTTTGAAAACTTTTCTGTGACCATTCTCAAAGAGATTAATAAACCCAAAGAAAAGAGCAACAAAAATAGTAGGGATTGACTTTTTGTACTGTGCACAGATCAGTCTTTTGAGTAGTATTTGTCACAAAGAAATATAAAGGTCCTTCCTGACCCTTCATCTGGTTTCCTGTGCTACTCCAGCACTAGATGCTGGGCTGGCCCAGCTAGAGCCTGACTAGAAAATAAGTGCTTTTTTTGTCCTTCATCACTTCCACAGCCCAAATACAAGCAGGGCTAACTCAGCTCTGTGTGTATCTATTCATGTAGATGCAGTCAAAGTCCTGTTTTCGAAATGTATTTAGTCTTTTAAATCTCTTAACTTTAAATAAGGCACATTTCCCCAAGTATACCTGTCGCCTTTGCTGATTAGACTTGCACTCCTAAGTCACTTGAAGTATTTAGTCCTAGTGTCTGTAAATTTGGCAATACTGATGTACATTTTAGCAGTAGAAATAATAAAAACAAGTTTTCAGGCATGTTTTTATGCTGCTCTCCCCCCCAACATGCACTACCAGGGATTTATAGAAATTATCTTCATAATAATCTACCTTTGCAGCCTAAAGGAATTAATCCAAGGGGTGAGAATTCAGAGCAGAATCCAGGAAATTAGTTCCTTTGTGGATTTTCTGATGGTTGCACATCTGTAAGAAATCTGGATGAGACAATCACGTAATATTAAATAGACTCTGTATTTGGTAAGAACAGTCAGAAGGTAATGACTTTCTTTGAAGTGTCCAGCTTGAAGGAAGCTTTGATACTTAATATGTCATGTCATTTATTAAGGTGATAAAGCTGATGTTAGTAATTGGCTAAGTCCTGTTTGAAGTTCTGTGCTGGTTTAAGGTATCAGCCAACAGTTAAATGGATGTGCTGCTTTCCTCTTTCACTGTACATGACCTTACATACAAAAAGGTTAGCCTGGATATGTCTGAAACTTCTTTCCAATAACATAAGTTACTGAATGTATTCTGTCTTGTACAGCATCACATCTTATGCTGACTATTCTTTTTACTACAGTAAGGAATAATAATCTAAAATGCTGTATGTATTTAGTATATTTAAGTTGATTTAATAACAGTCTTCACATTGGGGTAATTTTCATTTCCAATGGGGAAGTAGTCTCCAATCTAGTAAACACTTAAATATGTGATAAATGCATTTGTGGATTTTCCAGCTGGCTTTAGTGGGGCTGCTTTTGTTTTATAGCTCTGTAAGCATATCTTTGCAGGCTGAATTAATGCAAGCTAGCTCTGTTGTGCAGAGTCCTCAGTGATTTTATACTCTGTGTATGTGTATTTATGTTTAAACTGTTTCCAGATACCTTGGATTTTACACAGTGAATCTTCTGTGAGAAACACACATCACTAAAACTCCATGAAATTAAAACATGGGCTTATAGGTATGCTAATGTAGTATATGTTGGTTTTTCCCGAATGTTGTTGTTTAGCTTCAGTGTCATTAGTCAAGCACAGCCAATATCTCGGGCTAGATGTGAAAACGAGCATCTCTGCCATTTATGTTGGAAAATAAAGAGAATGGGAAGGGAGAAAGATGTGCTTAAGCATTTATATTGCTAGTGATAAAAAAAAAAAAAAAAGATAGAATGCTTCAATGGTTTCCTGCTCCTTCCTTCCCATGTATGAGTTTTTTCAGGTGGTTTCAAGGCAATGATCAGATGGGTAAACACTTAGGAAAGACCAGCAGCAAAATGAAGCCTGTTTCATAGTGAGGTAATGAAAGGAAAAGAAGCAAGTAGTAGTAGAGTGTATCTGTCTAATCTAGTTCTCCAGAGGTAACCAGTTGCACAGCTTGGGCACATGGAGAGAGAGAACTGTAATTAGGACCTGATGCTTGAGAAACAGCGTGGAAATAGGAAGCAGTGGAAACATTGAAGTAGAAAGTTCAGTTTGTACATGAAGCACTTGCATTCAACGTGGCACTTTAACAGTCCATGTTCAGCTATGCTCAATGTAGTGTAGTGCCTAAATTTACTAGACACCTTTGGTTTGGCCTGGAAGCTCCTGAGGTGGTGTGTTGTGCATGCACCCACACCAGACCCAATCTGAGAAATTTAGTCTTTTTTAGTCCCTTTGGGGATGTCCTGTCATCTGGGAGAAACTCATGATGGAGTCTGATGCTCCAGTTCCTGTTCTGAGGATTGTTAATAGGTTGTACATCAATGAATTAGAAGAGGAGGGACCACAACATGGGATGGCCTCTTCCTACTTAGTGGTGGGACAGTCCTTCTGTTTGTTTCCTTTTGGCACTATGAGTGTGGTATTCATTTGGATTCAGTGTTACAACCTTAACAGAAGTTTTAAGTAAACAGTGTGTGGTTAGCTACAGCCCCAGAAAATATCACAGTTTAATGGTAGAATATTCTTGGTAAGGTAAGAGATAAGGATTTGAATCCCCTTGGGCTATGAGGAAGGATTTGAATTAAGGTCTCTAACTTGTTTTGCGAATACTCCAGTTATTAGGCTATGATAGAAAAAGTGCCATAACTATAATTTCTTGAAGTCCCTAGATGGGCACCTAAGTCCTGGAGATGGGTGAGCATGTGTGTCTTAGTGTGGCTCAGAGGTACTCTGTTCTCAGCATACAGGGTTTTCCATGTCTCACCCTGGCGTATAACCCTGGAGGATATAATTTTGGTCTTTGGATTCTAATCCTGGGATCAGTAAACTAACATGCAGAGATTATAACATCTATTGTACTGGAAGCTATGGCTTTTTTTTTCTTTCTTACATTTTTGTCACTAGCCTTTTTCAATAGTTACTAAAAGGGCCTTGTAGTAGAGAGGTGTGGATCAAACACAGTGGTGTTTTCAAAAGAAATATTGGCTAATGTATTCATAAACTCATTAGAGGGATGAAATTTGAAATCAGGAGAACATGCTTGACAGAAGGGCTCTGTTGTTAGAAAGGGTTTGATTTTTCGTGAGGCAAAGCAGAAGTTTTAAGTAAGGGAGGATTCTTAGAGCAAACTGAAAGCTGTGGGGATGATTATCATCTCACTGGGGCTTCATGAAGATGACAATTATAGGAAGACATCTGTTAAAAGCATGCACCAGAGACCCTTGTGAGCAAGGAACAGAAGTTTCTGTGCTAGGAAGGTAAGGAGCAACACTGACTAAAATAAATAGCAGGACAGATGTGCCTGAGAGAACCCTGTGAGAAATTATTTTTTTATCTGTCAATTCTTATTTGATATGTTCTTGAAATTCTGGTAAAAGTTAACTGTTAAAAAACAGGAAAATAAAGTCACTTCATAGGCAGCCTGAGTTTAACTCTGATTCCTCCAGAAATAAATAATTGACACGCAGACTAGGAAAAAGTTGTCGAAGATGCAAGCTGGCTCAAAGTGACTTGTTGAAATGGGGGTATGCGAGCAAGGAAGTTGGGAAAATAGTTTCAAATATAGACTATGGGGAGGGAAAGGGACCACAAATGAGTGTTGCTACTAGATACAAAGGACATGAGGCACTGTACAAAGAAAACAGAGGGTGGGATCCACTTGCCTATTCTTAAGTCTTTAGTAGGCCCAGCTAACCTCCAGCTCCTTCTCCAGAAAGGCACAGATCACTAGCTAATCTGGCTTTGGCTTCTTTTAGTGTATGCAGGTTGGGAACTTTGCATCTGGCTCCTCTTATCTCGGTGTGTGGCAAAGCAGCAGCTGGAACTTACCCATGTTTTTGTCAGTGCTCATCTCTAGATATAGTCAGAATCCTTTTTCTTTCTCCTGTCAGTGTCTGCAGCAAACTGGCTGGGAAATCAAGTTTCTGCTGCATACCAGTTTAACATGGTTTCTGTAACACTGTATTTATATTTCAGTTTGGGGAATTTTATCTAAGGAGTCCTTTTGCTGAATTGTATTTGCCTCCTTTTGAAACTGTACTTGACCTGCAATATATTAAACAATTATTCTCAAAGGAGGAAAGAAAAATGGTGGAGATTAGACTAAATTAAGTCACATTTTTAACATCTGCACTGCCTTCATCCAGTTGCCTTCTTAGTATTTTATATCTTGTGTCTTTAGTTTCATCATTTTTGTTTTGTTTTTATTTTTAATAGAAAGGCAGATTGGAGAAAGTAGCTATGCTTTTTAAAAATTTCTTTTACCTGGCAAAGATGTTTAATTTGTTTTATATCATGCATATAAGACAAATAAGAACTATAATCATATTAAATTATTTTTCCAGCTCTTTTTACAGAATAATGTCATACACTATTTTAGGTCAACACTCTCAGCTCTTAATCTGGAATCACTGGTGTCTAAAACACAAATCTCTAACCATTTCAGAAGCTTACTACACTGTATTTATTGTTAAGTGAACATTAACCTACAGGACCCCCATAAATATTGAAAGAAATTATGCATCCAACCTGTAATGTTTGAATCTGAATTTTAGAGAAATTATAGCATACTGGGATCCAGAGTTTTTGTTTGTGAATGAGCTGTTGTGGACCCTGTAATACACATATTGCATGTTAATGAAGCATTTTTAAAAAGTTTCATTGAAGAAAGACTAGCAGAAGAAATGGCAGCAAGGGCAAAGTTTTTAAGATTAGATCCTTAAACTATGGCAGCAAGGGATTAAAAATATCTGAAATTATGAAGACCTAGTGCACAGATTGTCTAATCGCCATGTTTTAGATAAATAAAACCCCAGCATATTGGGTAGAAAGAGATGAAGCAATCCTGATATATGAGTTCTGAAGCCATCCTACAGCACACTCTTTGTGGCCAAGGGAAGCTGTTATTCACCATGCCAAAAAGGGGCATTGGCTGGTTTTTATTTGTCAGAGCCCATGACTCCTGAGATTGGGTTTGTAATAACTTTTCCAAATTACTACAATGAATACTTGACTTGTTGAGCTCCAGAGTATGTGGCAGTCGTGCTCTAGAAACAGGAAGAAAGAGGTCTGTGTGCATGTTATAGTGTGCAAGGATCCAAATGAGTTTAACAGACGATACTGTAAAAGCCAGTCATCACTGAAATGTGAGCTACTTTGTTGGTCTTCTCTGTAATGTCTTTTTTTGTATAAACCTATTTTGCTCATTTTGCTGAAGTGTTATAGTGTAGTGTGTTTTATCTGCCTGAGTGTACTCTGTGCCCTTGAATGTACACTTACTTATCTTTTTATTTTTTGGCAGGTGGGGTTTTTTCCTCAAAAAAAGTAGTAACTAAAGCCTTGATATGTTGTGTCTTCTGTACAACCACTTAAAAATATTCATGAAGTTTCATATCACTGTTATTTTGCAATTTCATAACTGATTTGGAGGATCTGTATTTTTCTCCCCCTGCTTTGTAGTAAAAACAACAGTGGTATGTTAGCACTGAAAGTTTGTAGGAAATCTAAAATGAAATTATGAAGTTGCTGTTCTCTAATGTATCAGACTTATTGGGTTTTCCTTTTCCCTTGGGAGGTAGGTGGAGAAGTATCTTTTTCATGGCAGAATTTCTCAGGTGAGCTCGATGGCCTTTCCATCACTTTACATTCTGCATAAATCTTTAATCATCATTGTACATACAATGCTTCAACAAACAGTTATGTCTTGCATCACTCACAGTGTCCCATCTGCTTGGTTTGCCCTTTGAGTCTTCTGCCTTTGACTTTAAATGGGAGAGAAAATAGATACTTCAATGGAAATTTTTAAATCCCAGGAGAATGAACACATTTTCTTTGATTGGCATTTCTGTGTAACTCCGGTAGGGAATATGCACTAACCATAGAGACCTACCCTCTTCAACAGTATGCCAATCAACTCAACATTTACTCTCCTCTGTCTCTTCCAACAACATTGCCATCTTATGTCCTGTTCCATTTCACTAACAACATATTATTCTTCAATTAGTTCAGCTTTGATTTAAGTCTTTCCAGGTGTCACTTTTTCTGTCTCATCTTTTCCTTTGTGACGCCTGCATACCAGAGGAACTTGGAAAGAGATTTTTAACCACAATTTTGTTGTTCAGCAACCACAACAGCATGAGATAGCTGTTCTCTTAGACCTCAACAAGAACATTCCATTCTTGGAGGGCTCCATTTGGCAGACATGGTCTTATTAGAGAGAAAAAAGTGTTACTGCATTTTTTTTTAATGAGGAAATGACATTTCAGCATGCTTACTTTAATTCCCTATTGGTTTGATAGCAGTGGAGTGATCCACTCTTGCACTTGCCATCAGCAAATCCATGAAGTTGCTAATTAAGAGAAGATTTACAGGTAGGGGTAACATCTTTAATTAGACTAAGTATAGTTGGAAAAAAACAGATAAGCTCTCAGGCACTTAAGTAGTTCTTTAGGTCTGAAGCAAAAGCAGGAAACTTCAAAGCAAAATTCAAGTTGGAAGCAAGTGCTCTAACTTAATTAAAGAATGACCTACAAAATACTTTTGAAATATAAGTCTGGAAACTCAAATTCATAACTTAGTAAATACCAAAACCTATGGACTCACTGGAGATACTGTTTTTATGGCCCATTATAACCTGCAAGTCCTGTTCCACCCCCAGCACTCCCATTTATGTCACAGTGTTCCTCAAGTTTTAAATTACATGTAGCCCTTTCACCTGTAAGGCAACTACCTCTCACCTCTCCTCCTTACTAAGTCTTTTCAACTCCCCAGGTACACCTTCCTCTTCTCCTGGATAGTCTAATACATGTCTAATGAAACCCCAAGCTATTTTTCTTAATGTCTTAATTACAGTTCGCTTTACCATTTTCTCCTTTTGTTTCAGATCTGAAAAATTACTCGTGTGCCACAAATTTTGTCTGTTTTTTCTGAACCTGCTGGTCTGATAAAAAAAGTATCACCTCAATCTAAAAATCTAGTTTTGACTGTATTTTTGGACCATAGATCTGTAATGACCTTCCACCCTTACTCCTCCTTCCCTGCAAAAACAGATGAAGGAAATATAAGATTAATTTCTTTTAGTAGTCTTTACATTATTTGGTGCTCCTTCTTTCTTTAGTAAAGTGGTGCTCAATCATAAGCATTACTGTAGATATTAGATGTTCTTGCACTTTAGTGTAATATGAACAACTACTGGATTAAACAGTTGTTTCACTTCTTTCTGAAATCAAAGCACATTTGAAGAGTAAAATAAGAGTTTCAGTTTTATGGTATTACTGCATAAATTTATAAATGACCTGTAAATGACAGACTCAATAGATTGAGGTCTTCTTATTTGTGATACTCAGTTTCTTTCCATCATGAAATGATGGAAAAAGAGAGGCAGAATAGTAATCGTATTCATTATGATGAGACACCTGACAGGCATCTACAAGTAGGTTTCAAAATCCTGAGAAATTATTTCTCATTTCTTTGCATAAACTGTTTTGATATGAGGTACAGAGCTCCTGAGTTGTGTAACTAAGCATAGCAAAAGCCCGTACTGCAGAATTGGATATAGCAGAGGAAAACCCATCCCAACATTGTCTTACATGGAAGAGTACACCGATTTAAACCCACATGAATCAAATCAAAATCTTTTTTCTAATAGGAATGTGATGCAAAGGTGCCTGTTATGTTACCAACATGATATTTCTCCAGATTAAAAGAAAACAAGAAACCAAAACCTTGTATGGGCTGTGAGGAATGTAAGACATTTTATTTTAATGTTTTTTTTATACCTGGAAACACCGACTTAAAGAAAATAAAAGTGTTTTCCTAAACTGTTTACCAGCAACAGCTAGATACTGTGAATCTGAAGTGTGATTTTTCGACAGTGTTATTAACTAACATTCAAAGAACAGGTCCATTAAACCTACTTAGATTGAGACTCTAATGCATTCATCCCAAGTGCAGTTGGTTCAATTTTTCAGTATCAGTTGTGTAAATGATCCAATAGCTACACTTACTGTGGATAAAATCTACCACAAATCTTGAGGTATTATGTATCAGGCTACAGTTTGTTCTTATAAAAGAAGCTGATGTTTTCTCAGATTACTTAGTTCTGGCTCATGCCTCCTCTACCAAAGTCATTGTTTCATAGTCTAAGTGAATCAACTAAATTTAATGCCATTTTGGGAGATAGTTATTTGGACTAGACCATCTAGCAGTCAGCTGAATTGGTAAGTCTCTCATTGGTGTTGTTGCGGGGGGGGGGGGTGTGTTTGTTTTTTCACCACTAACCTTTGGTAACATTACTAAGGAAAAAAAGTATATTACCAAATACTTGAAACATATATGTATATCCTTAAATTCTTATGTTTTCAGACAGATTAGAAGTTAAGATTAAAAAAAATAAATAATTTGGCACGTAGTCTACAAATTTCAGTTGAATTATTTTTGATCTGCAGCATGCTACAAAATAGAAGAAGGTATAATAGTGTGCATATACACATGTATTCCACCATGAAGGTACAAGCTTACGTGCCTACAAGAAAGCAAGTTTTTCAGCCAACAACTTCAGTAGATTATTTGTAAAATGAAAATATGTGAAGTTCATCAGCAGTCACTACAAAAGTTTAAAAAGTTGAAATAAATAATGTATTAAAAAAATAAAACTGGCTGATCTTTAAAACCTCTTATACAACATACATAAAGTCCAGCAGTCTGCTTATCTCTCATCTCTTCTGAAGCTCCCTGAATGGTGCTTTCTGACACAACATTCTTACCAAGGTAAAAAATTCTATTAATAATTAATGTCTCCTTACTTTCAAAAACCTGGAGGAATATTTCTCTGTAATCCTTTGTCAAAAGTAGTAACTGTCTAGGAATCTGAAGCAGGGAAGAAAATAGCTTGTGGTGCTGTGAACGTTTTGGTGCTTGCTCGATTCTCTAATCGTGATTCAGTGCCTGAGGTCCACCATAAAAATGCATTCTTTGACCAATTTCTAAAGGGGGAAAATCAATTGGTTCAAGGTTTTTATGAAATTCATTTGCTTAACCAAAACCTAAACACAATGGTAATTCAAACATAGCTATTTAGCTTCCAGGGATTTTTTGAACAATTCAGTTTCCTAGGATTATTGTCAGGTACACAAAATACAAAGCAGAGCACTTTTTGTATGCAAGTAATAAGGTGTAGCTTATTCTTTTAAAAGACAGCATAAATAATTTCTAAAATACCATTTTAAAGCTATATGTTGGTACTGAGACAAGGGTGTTATTGAAGTAAGTATGCAGCATTCTGTACTTTTATTATTATTATATTTTTTAGGAATTGGGGTGTCAGTTTGAGGCTACTGATTAGATGCTGGATGAGCTATATTCTTTTTTTCCCTACTCAAAGTTTTTCCTGACCCAAAGTTTCTGTCAAGAGCAACTGAGCTGAGCTGTTCTTTAATTCATGTTTCTTTTCGATGAAATGACCGGAATAAGTATCTCAAAGGTTTGGGAGGCTTAACTTTTAATAACTATAAAACAGGATGAGCAAATGGATATTCTTAGGGAAATTCAGTATAAGATCTTTTATTTATGTGCATTTTTGCATATACTTTGTATGCCATGTAGTTTGCAAAAATTCAGGCCCCTGACTTCTGCAGAGTGTGGGATTTTAATTTGCATGTATCGTCTACATATGCGTTAAAATGCCACAGAGGCTGGAATCTTCTCAGGTTCTAGAGAAACTGGCATACAAGCATTACTGGCAGGGTGCTTAGACTTAGCCAGTACTACAGCTTTCAAATATACACAGCTGGTCCTTCCACCAGCATTGCCTCCTTTTAATGACAGGCCATGTGAATGCTTCCCCAGCATGCTTGTAAGCAGTTATTTCAGCTGTAGTGATTTCTCTACGTGTACTCATGAGCAGTTTGTTGGCATCCTTTCTTTCTATACACTCTGCTGACTTCTGTGGGATGAAAAGTCTAAGGGAATACTGGCTGTAGTGTTAGGGCTTCCTTTGGAAGCAGTAGCGTGCTGTCCTCCATCATGCTGATCACATGTGTGTTTATTTGTTAAGAGGAAATACGTGACAAAGGTTGTGAAAGTTCTGCTGCAGAACACTTAATAATGTTTTGTCTTCAATATTATTTATGCAGTTGATGAGATACTCTTTTTTTCCTCCTACCAAAGGAAATAATTTTTTTTCTTTTTTGTCACTGCTTCCCCCAAAATAGGACTTTTCAATCACATGTATGTATTTCATTCTTTGGTTGGCTGATTCTTTATATATGACAGAGGCTTGGAAGCATCAAAGTGTTAAGTTCTGAATACAGGTTTCCGTGTGGAAGAGAAAGACCCTATTAATATCCAAACTTATTAACCCCAAAGCTAATTAGTTTTCCTTTTATTAAATGTCAGAAACTTCCCATGGAGATTTGGAAAACAGGCTTCATTAGTTCTGCTGCTCACACATCCACTTGTTTACCTCTGGTAACAAGGAAAGGAACCTTCTTCAGGATTGGAAAACACACTCAATAATTTGCAGATAAAACAGGCAGGAAATTATTTGAACTAATGATGAGAAATGAATGAGGTTTTTTGTCTCTGTATCAGAGTACTGTTATGTTTAAAGTAATTCAAATTCAGTCAGTTTTGAAATTGGTAGGCTGGTCATGATGTTGGTTTGGGTATCTTTATATTAGTAGGCTAAGTAAATAATTGGAGCACAGAAATAATCAAGAGCCCAAGGAAATCTAAGTCTGGAGTTCAGAGGTAAATTTTTTTGTGTCATTTAATATTAATGGGAAATCTATTCCAGCAAATTTAATCTAAAGGTCAGTCACATCAGAGAGTTAAATAGAAAAACAATCTAGATATAGCCCTGCCTATCCTGAATTATAAAAGGTGTCATTTATATAGTACATGATCTAGAATGTTTGGAATTCCACTGACGACTCTGTCCTTTTTCAAATAACCACCTATTTATGAAGAAGTTTGAAAAATATTTCACTAGTTAATGATGTCCAGTGTATCAACTTAATCTGAATTTAGTTTTCTTGTCTTGCTACCTATCTCCTTTAGCCCGAAGCATCTCTTCATAGCCCCAGTTTCTCTTGTCAGTCACCATAATGTGAGTATCCTTTTTTGAGCCCTAAGGTTTTCAGGTTGTCCCTATTTTGGATACTTTTAGAGGCTTATAAATGCATCTTGGATAATGCAGAACAAACCTTGCTCAGTCTTTTCTGCTTGTAAGGAAAGATTATATTTCAGATTCTTTATTCAATAAATACCATTTTTTTCAAAAGATTACAATTAAGTGCTTATCAGCACACAATATATTTGATCCTATTCTACCCTAGCCCTGTTGAGTTGTTTACTGGGCAAAAGGGACATGAGATGCTTCCAGAAGCATGAGAATATGTTAAATTTGCATAGCCAAATAAAATTATCCTACAAGATATAAAGTATCTTGTGAAGAACCCAAAGCAGACTGATACATTGAAGATGAAAAAGAAATGGAGGTTATTCAAAGATAATTGAAAGCTGATCACTGAATTCTTTCTGAAACTTGAAGTGTAAGATTACTGGTGGATTTAGGTTGAAACATAATCCAAACATTAATGAAAATAACAATAATAAATACCAAATAAAACAGCTTGTACCTTCTAAGTGATGGGGATGATTCACTGAACAGGGATATTATCTCATTGGGCTTTTTACAGCCCCTGGCACAGTGAGCTACCCTGAGAAGTCATACAGGCATATGTTTGTGTGGGGAAGTCTGGGGATATTTTTTTGTTTGCGTTTTTTTGGCTTTTTTTTTTTAATTTTATTTTACAATTTTTGTCCTGCGTTTCCTTTCTTCTCAGCATGCTTATTACTGCAATGAGGTTTTTTATATTCTTGATGTTTCTTGCTTTCATTGTTACAGTGACACTGAGGTAGATACTATGTTATGTATGTGTGTGTGGGAATGGACACATTTATCTGCCTATATTTGGTCTCTGTGTACCTAGCATTATAAAATGTTTCTATTTCATTTTTTCATTGGATCGTGAGATTAGCACTTCTAAGAAGTTTCTTAGTGTAATTTCATAGCTTTGTGTTAGGATGGGCTTTATGACTATTGATAGCTTAGAACTTTAGCACAAAACCAGAAGTAGACCTATAGCTCAGAGAGATGAGGCAGTCTTCCCATCTCAAGTTTCACTTCAGTCAAATCATTCCTTGGTCTGAAATATTGTAATGCCTATAATTTTCCTCCCTTCTAGGAAGTATGAAGATTATTTTTTTATTCTGTAAGAAGCATTTGTTGCACTAGTTCATTATTGGGAAGAGATGTAAACATTTTCAGAATGTGAAAAAAAGTATATTTTTCTCTCATAGACAATAGTGCATGCTTCAGCAAACGTGAATGTCTGGCTATTCAGATAGTCTTTAAGATATATATTATCTGCATTGCTCCTCTGGCAGAGTGAAAAATGTTTAATATAGGTTTTTCAAGGCATGAAAACAGTTTGGAATTTGCTTTCCTGTGAAGGTGTCTTTGAAGAGAGCATTTAATAAAACAGTGAAATACTTGATCTTTCCTGAAAGCTTTTCTACTTTTTCGTACCAGTGAAAATGAAACTTTAAAGTTGTGTATTGGGTTTCTGTGGCAAGGTTTTAGTAGCGGGGGGGGGTTACAGGGGTGGCTTCTGTGAGAAGCTACTGGAAGCTTCCCCTTTGTCCAATAGAGCCAATACCAGC
>JANZLQ010000040.1:5599252-5622456 GCA_026212715.1 Elanus axillaris
TTGATTTGTAATAAATTGAGTTAATTTCCCCAAGCTGAGTCTGTTTTGCCCATGACGGTGATCAGTGAATGATCTCTTCTGTCCTTATCTTGACCCACAAGCCCTTTGTTATATTTTTTTTTCTCTCTCCCCTGTCCAGCGAAGAGGGGGGGGGGGAGTGATAGAATGGCTTTGGTGGGCACCTGGCGTCCAGCCATGGTCAACCCACCACAAGTTGTAACTTGTATTTTACTATTGGACAAGTATAACCAGGCTATTTGAGAAAAAAATAAAAGAGTTCTAAATTCAGGTTTACAGGATTCTTTCTAAGTTCCTACTGAACTTGTGTTTGGGAAATGCAGCACTTTGGTCAATATCAGTTTTGCTCATTGCAGGCAAAGGAGCTTTTCATTCTCAGCAGTTCTGATTTTACCTGGATTTTTCCTAAGTGCATACTACAGTAATCAGAGGCTGCTTGTTGGAATTGGTTTTGGCTAATAATTTTAGTGTGTACTTGAATATTTCATTTTGTTCTGATTTATGATGACCTTATTTACCTAGGCAATTTAAATAATTTGGGTGTTGTGTTTTTTAATGACTCCTACAGGTAAATGGAATTCCTAACAGAGGATAGAGGGGGAAGTCTTTGGTTGTGCTTTGTCATATATAAATACATATTAGTTATTTGCAATGAAATGTTGATCCAACATTTTTTTAGTGAAAAATAGGCTCTAGAAAGATGTATTTTGTGGATTGAACTCTTACATTTTACAGAGCTCAAATTTATAGAAATTGTCATCATGAATTTACTGTTTTTTAATAGTATTGGCCTATGCTTGGCCATTGGAAGTAGGAAAATGTGACATTAGTTCTTTGTATTCTTGCTGCTTGAAATTGTTCTCTAGTAATATCTTAGGACTTACATTGATAAGCTTCATCTTCTGCAGTTAATATAGGGTTAATTTTCTGTTCTTATTTACCTCAATTTCTCTTTTTATTATCTACATTCATGGTGTTTTTCTCTCCCTCACCTTACAAATACATTTGTTTCCACATTACCAAGTGATTCTTGTTCCCATGTCTGAGTATAAAGATGTGGCATAGTTAAAGGACATAAACCAGCAAATTTTAGAAGTTGTTTTTGTAATCATCCCTTCTTTTGCAGAGATCACATAATTTTTCATTATAAAATGGCCTGCTGTCTTGTTCATATTATCAAAGAGCATTGAACAGCATGACAACCCTGAACTACTATAGCACTGATTCTATCCTTTTAGAGTCAGTCATCTGGGCTATTTGCTTTTTCTAATCCCATAGTCCTATCCCATATTTGCAAATATAGGGCATTATATCATATCAAAAGATGCTTGAACATTTATTAAATTAGTGTATTTAAAACATAATTGAATTACATTAAGTTTTGTGATGTAAATAATGTCCTATTCCACATTTTTGCTCTCTGAAAGGTTCATTTTACATCCCTCATGCCTCTCAACAGTCATATGCACTATTAGTAGCTCGTGGAATGCACGACAGGGACTATGGTGAGGTGAGTGTCCCTGAGATGAAATTGTGGCTCTGTTGAAATCAGTAGAAGTTATACCATTGTATTCACTGGGTCTAGAATTTCATCTAATGCGCTGCAAGAGTTTGTTCTTGAAGAAAACATTGAGTCAAAACAGTTATTTTCAGCTTCTTTGAGTTTGTTTCAAAAGGCAAGGTTTTGTGGATGTTTTGCTCACCACTGAACATTTGTAAGTGAGGAAACCCAAACTCATGTTGTTTGCTACCATAAAGAGATTATGACTTTCCTAAGTTTTCTCCTGTTTCATTGCATTCGTCGTTTGTCATGGAACCTGCACTTATGACAGGTGTGCATCACAAATAACTTTGGTAAAATATAGTGTAGGCAGGGCTTGAGTCTGAAAATATTTGAAAAAAGAGTGCTAATGGAATCGCAAGGCATTTCACTGGATATAAAATTCTGCATCTTATTTTTAAGACTGTTTAAATGTTCACCATTTTGTTTATCTTTATTGGAAATATCCTGCTAATGTGGCTATTCAGTGAGGCTGGATGCAGTTGTCTGGTTTTGATCTTGTATTAACTTCAAACAAGATGCATAGTAATAAGTTTTTTATTTGAGGATACAAAAAATTTCTACAATTATTATTTTGCTCAAGAATTGAGAATTGCCTTAAAAATATATATTTACATATTTTTATGTAAAGGGATGGCAGTGAGTAAAGGTGTAATTGGTCACTATGAGTGATAGGTCTATTTTCCATCCTGTGTTGGTAGATATGTGGAATGACAGTGAGACATTAATATTAAACCATGTAAAATTTTAGTAGGCAATTAAAATTTCTTCCCAGTACAGTTATTATGATATATACATATTAACAAAGGAGCCAGTTAACTGTTGGGATTTCCTTCCCAGAGACTAGTGGATGCTTTGGTGTTTGTTTTCTCCCAGATGAGTATGGGAATTCAAAATAAAAAAACCGTAACAGTAAATGCCAGACTTCAAATACTTTTTATAAAAAATTGAAACACTGGATCTGCTTCTAAAATTTTCTATTTAAATGCCTTTCTGCCAGTGATTTAACACTTTTTTCAGTCTAAATAGCATAATAATTACACATTTGATAACATCTACTATTTTATGGAGTTCAAAACCATAAAGCTAGATGTTGGCATTCACAAAGATGGAGGATGAAGAAACACTGTTCTTTTTCATAGACCTGTCGGATACATGCATTCAGCAGGACTGCTGGGTATCTGCCTGTGCTTGTGTTACCTTGCCATTGTACTTAGATTTCATGAGCTTACAGGGCAGTTCTGCAACCTCCCCCTTTCACTCTAGCCTCTGCTTCAGATGTGGCTGGTAAACCTCATCTGTGCTGCAGGCAGTGCTATCTCCTGGGACCTTTGAAAGAGGTCATTTCTTCTTTTCCTGTCTCTCTGGTCATTTCCCATCATGTATGTCTAAGTGCACCTGCCCCTTTTATGTGACTCCACTTTGTAGGGGTTTGGGAAGTATATACTGAGGATTTTTTCATTCCTAGCCTCATTCATTATAACACCGAGTGAATCAAACCTTGATATATCTTCTCATCTAGTCTTACTAGAGGAAAGGAGAAAAAGCCAAACTTGCAAATGGCAGAGCTGGTGTGAGATGCACAGTTCCCAAAAGAGGGGCACTGATTGGCCTGTTTCATGTTTATAATGTCTATACTGATAGGCTGATGCTTTTATATATTTGTTTGTGTGTGTATAATGTGTATTTATATTGGAGATATTTTCTATTGGATAGTATTTCAGAGGTATTTCCAAGCTAAAAGGAAAAGATCCTTGATTTTCAGGGCTCTAACACCTGTCTAAATCAAAGATGTTTAGAAGTCCACCACTTGAATCTGCTTCTTGAATTTGTTCCACACCAGCTGGCTGAGCACAGACACTTGTCTGTGTTATCCCTGGTGCTGTGGCATAGCCTCTCAGCTTCTGAATTCCCCACCTGCCACTGTCCAAATGGAAAGAAACCCTCCTGAGCCTTTGCTCCTTCTCACCTCCCCAAGGTTCCTGTTCCATGTGAAGGGAAGTACAAATGCATGTTAGGCACAGTGTGCTGTCAAGTGTACCAGTAACGAAACAAGAATAAAGGATTTTTGATCAAGTTTCACATTTGTTACTGATAACTACAAGAAGTTAAAAGAGTTGCAAATTAATATGGGGTTTGGGGCAATTTCCTACTTGTTTCTTTAAACCTGTATGTTATTTTAAAATATTTGAAAGGAAAGAATGATGGTGCTTTTTTTTCTTCATGGCCAAACATGAAAAATGATTAAATGATAAGTGGAAAATTCCCTCTTCTGCAAGAAGAAAAAAAAAGATAGTTCTGTATGATATGTAGAGTACTCCTGAAGATGTAATCTTACTGAAATGGAAAGTTTATTCAACTGAAGTTTTCACAGCCCCTTACAGTGATTGAGGTAGAAGGTCATATAAGAACTGTGGTAATGTTTGGCATCCAGGGAAAAAGGCTGAGCTTTCTACTGATCAAACTAGAGAGAGCAGTCATGAAATTCAGGGGTAGCAGTAGGAGAACCTGCAACACCAGCAGACCTTTCAAAAGATTAGCCTTGGAATTTGAGATGTGTTCATCTGGCTAGATATTTTTTGGAGCAGCCACTGTTTATGCTGTAGTTAAATTAAGATTGCTTCTTCTGTACTACCAGGAAATTATGTTTTTATTAAAATTAGTGGTAAAGTTCCCATGTACCCAAATTGAGACAGGATTTTACCCATTTTGTTTAAAGAAAATTAACTTTAAATTATCTAGCACCTTCAGTTACACATTATGTTGCACAACTGATAGTTTCTTATAATTGATCCATGGGTAGTTTTCTAGACCAAATGTTCTGTGAAATGCCATTTTGTGTGGAGGTGATTGAAGCAGGTCAAATTGCTTCACTTAGTCTTGTTTTCTTCATGCATTTGAGCAACTGGTACATATTGACAGACTTAATTGCGATTGCTTCAAAAGCTAAAGGCTACTTATTTTGCCAAAGATTTTCCATATAAACATGACATTAATAATGTGTATTTAATTAAGTTGCAGATAGCTTTTTAGTAGGCTATTTGCTGAAAGTGACAAGAAGAAAACAATAATGGTTGAGCTAACAGAAACAGAATTTGTGAAAAGAATGAAGTGTTTACCACTGTGTTTTATTTAGCACGAATAATAACAGTGAAGACTGTTTCAGACTTTGATAATAGCAATGTGTCAGTGAAGCATGTGGAGTTAGTCCTGCAAAAACAGAACTTAACAACCTTGGTTCTTAATTCTTTTCAGTGGCCAAAGATAATGAGTGGCAGATCCTAGGTCCTTCCTGGAAGAGATTTCTTTTTATGCATGAATTGGGACTTCAGTCCTGCTTCTTAATATGTGGCTGGTGATTTTCCTATCTTCTTGTGAATGCGCACAGTCATAGTAGTCTTAATTAATTTCATTTCTAATTATTTCTAGGTTGTGATTACAATAAACAATGTTAGTGTTAAACATGCCGGTGCGCTGCTGGTATACTACCCTATCTACCACAAAAGGATGGCTGGGGTGATTGCATTGTGATTTTTATCTACTGTACAGTAAAACACAGAATGTTTGTAACACGAAGATCTCTGCTTTCATTGTCACAGACTGTATTTGTGGGTTTTGGCCTTCCTTGTAAGTTCGAAGTTGATTATCTGTGTTGGAAATTTTTTAAGGAGACATAGGGACCTTTCTGATCTAAATATCTATTGCAAGATTGCCAGTGTACAGTTCATCTCTCCAGGGACAGGCAGTAGTTAAAGCACATAATGTGAGGCTTAATGAATGATTCCAGGGCTAATCACTCTTCCCTTAGGTAGATAGAGGACAAAAGTATACCTATGAGCCTTTGTTACTTTGTAGTATCTTTCAGGCTTGGGATCGGTGTCCTGCCAGGGTTTAAAGCTAATTTCCTTAAGTGTTTCTCCTTCAAATCATGGCCTACTCAGGTTAATCAAGTCCTTAAGTTTAGTTAGTCTCAGATGAAAAATTAGCAGAAAACCAAAAGAAAACCCCTCTGCATTTAGAAATCATTAAATTTACATTTTTAAAGCTCTTTTTAACCTGCTTTAGGATTTGGACCTCACAAAATGTGTAATGCTGTGAAAACCCACTCAGAGTCTTTCTTATTTGAGGTGATTACAAGGCTTTTCTTTGTTTTTGTTTTTTTTTTTTTTAATGTATGGAGCTAAAGCTACATATGCAGGAGGGGTGGGGGTTATCTCTACACTTCTTTAGGACTTGAAAAGCAGTTAGAAAAGAATGGTCAAGTACTTGGATGTCATTTTTTTTAGCACAACATTCTGTTAGAGACTCATTTAAGTAATAAAGAACAAATGAGTTTGTAATTAAATATGTGCAAAGGTTCGAAGAACTTTTGTGTGTTTGTTAAGATTCTGTGTTTTAATAGGGATTATTTATGCAATTTTATACATTACGATAATTGGCCAAAGACATGAATTAAAGAAATACATTTTTTTTCCTTTGGTGGAGTAACTAATGTAATGAATTGACACTGGCAGTTTTTCCATACTGTACCCTAGTGAAATTGATAATGCTTTATAGTAGAAAAAAAGGTATTCTCAAAGACTCTAATTTGGAAGGTCTAAGTAATAAAATAGAGAAACTAAACTTCTAAAATTTTTAAAAAAATTAAACATAAAGGGTAATTTGTTTCCATCAGAAGATAATATTATCTATCCTTCAAGGCTGACTGGATATAATTGCCCATCATATAAATCTCTTGACAAATAGTGCCCTTAGGCAGTGTGACACTAATAATTGTTCAATTACAGACTTTAAGCTTTTCAAATGGCCAGAGTCATTATTATGCACCTCACTAATAGAAATAAAGGCATAGTTTAAACGCATAGGAAAAATATTGCTCTTTTGAAGATGAGTTCATCTTTACATTTAATGTCTTTTCTAATTACCTGTAATTTTTTTTAATAAGAATGATTGAATTCCCTTTAATAATAATAATTGCACTCTAATCTGATTGTTTACTGAAAAAAGGAATTTAATAATTGAACATTCAAATTCCAAATAATGTTAGCAATATATTTACCTTTTTGAAAAATTACATTCATTCTACCTATATAGCTTCAGTGTATTTTAAATGTTTCTAACAGATCAAATTTATTCTTTGATCCAGTGTAATCATTAAATAGTTAAGTGTTATACTACTAATCTTCTGGACCTTGATTTTTGATTCATAGTCATGCAATTTAAAGGTACTTAAAATAGGCTGAAATTGATGATCTGATAACTCTTGCAGGTTAGGAAAATTCTTGGAAGACATAGAAAATTGCTGAAGGTGCAATGGAAAATGACAATTACTCTTTACAGTGTTGTTCCTCTTCTAGTATAACATGAAGGTGTGAGGGGGAAGAAAGCTAGAAGTCTCTTACTCTGAGAACATTTGCTTGCAAAAGCCAGGAGGCTCAGTGTTATCCAAATTGCTAACCAGGGTCGTATGGTAACTAAGATATTTCACTCCTTGTACTTCACTATCCTCAGTGTCATTCATCCTATTTCACTCTCTTAGTTATAATGTGTTACGGTGTTTAGATCACCATAAATATATATAACATCTATTATCAAATGAAATAAAATGCCCTACCCCCAGGAAGTTTGGAGTCTGATAATTTTATCTGTAAATACGTACTGCTTCCCTACTGCGTGCCTTTTGAGTTTTCCCATATACTTTATTAGCACCTAGTCACAAGGCAAAATAGCTTTTTTTTGTATAAATATACTAGAGTCACAATGTTCTATTTGACATCACTACTGAAATAGGTTTATCTGAGGGAAGATTGAGGATTTGTTTCCTGAAATTGTCTATTGTTAATGTATTTAAAAACAATGTATGATTAATTTCTGGATGATCTGACATGAACACTTTGAACAAGGTCAGATAAATTTTATTTCACAATGAAGACTAAATTGCCCTTTTTCTTGTGAGGGTAGTTGCATTTTTGTATATTTATTTGTTTAATGTATCATGACTTTTGATTTGCTAGAGTTCTTCACTGTTAGGTAAATTTTTGAAGATTTAGAGTGCTTGCAATTGAACATCTTTAATTCCTGTGAAAGGTTGAGGGCTCAAGGTGGGAACATCAGAGTACAGAAAATTCTTCGGCCTAGGTCAATACGCATGGAGTGAGTATTTTATAATAATAGCCAAAAGAAACAAAGATGTTGGTAAGATTTCATCTATGCATGGGTATAGCTGAGTTTCACTTGGAAATTATGTTTTATTCTGTTTCTGACTCTGTTGATTCAAAATTGCTGTGACTATCATACATCTTTAACACAGGCATAAGCATAGGAACTAGAGTTTATTAAATACTTCTTTTGAAAGCTAGACACAATATTTGGTTCTCTGGATCTCACTGAAAATTCAAAATGTAGATTTGATCCGTTGCAAGACTTACTAAAGCTTAGGTGTATGTGAACCTGAATGAAACAGATGGTTTTAATTAGATTTGCATAAGATTTGAGCCTGATACAGAGAATTTGTTCACGTCGACAGAAAATAAAATAAAATGTTGGCATGAACCTTTGAAAAACAAAATACAGACTGGTTAGGTCACAGACTGGGTGGCTACTGTTGTGGTAGTTGTAATCTAGGTTTAGGAGAATACCTTCTTCCCAACAACAGTATGCATTAGAAATGAAATAACAATATTGGGTGATAATTAGCTACCGAGTCTGTGTTTACATATCTTCATAAACTGGTCTAGAAGGCTTCCAAAAGAGCATGGCCATAAAGCAAGTTGGCTGGCATTAGTAACACAGGACCTCATTACCACTTTCAAAACCAAGCAGTCATACAGGCAAGTTAAGAGTTAAGAATGTCTGCTCTCAGCTGGAAATGCAGCATCGGGAACTGTGTATAATATTAGAGCTTGCTTAAAAAGATTTGAGATCTACTTTGAAACAGGGTGATATTTTTGTGTAATTTACAAACCTTTTCAAAATCAATACAGCCATCTCAACTTCATCTAACTTTCAAATTTTTGCATTTTTTGACATATTTTCAAAATTACCTCCTAACTCTTTTGTAATAATTCGCTTTGATTGCATGCACTTGATCAGAGCCAAAGCAATAAAATGCAGACTTCAGCGCTGTTACAGTCAGCATATACAGTAATTATAGTTTCATCTGGTTTTTTTACTTTTAAGACACATTTTACTTTTGAAATTAAAATTTTTCTGAACCATCTTGAACTTTGATAACTCCTTAAAATTAGAAGTAGGGCTGAGGAGTTCCAGAATAGCAAAATTACCTGATGTGCTAAGAAAAGGTGTTACATGGACATGTGTTTATTTCACAACACCTTGCAAAAGCATGTATACAATTACGCTTGCCTATTTTACTTTTGACAGTGCCTCAATTCCAGTTTTCTTATATGTAAGATATATTTAGGCAGAAAGTAGTTTTTGTTTTTACACTCTGGATATAATCCAGGTTTTATTGACAATAATTCATCTATATTGTTTGATGAGAGCAAAGGTTGTGTCAATATCTTGTCCAGAGCCTTTGAATGTGACTATGTCCTTGCAGAGCCCAAGGATTAAGACTATGGCCAGCCCTTCTACAGGAAAATGAGGAGAGGATGTTTGGCTATCAGCTGTTCCTAGGGTCTTAGCCATCCATGTCCTTGCCCCAACTCTGCCTGGAAATTTGCATGCACGTGTGCCTTGTCATTGCCAATAAAAGCATTCATTTAGTTTGTTAAATATAAAGAGTTCTCTCAAGTTCTTGTGTTACCTGTCTCAAATTTCTCACTGGTACTACATCAGTTTTACTTTGCCTGTTTATAAAATTTGAGCCTAAACCTTACCCATTTCTATTTCCTTTCAAACCCAATTGATATTTACGATAATTTTCATGTAAATACCTGTTGATGAATATGATTACATTTCAGAAAAGGATTCAATTAATCTTTCTAGGTTTTTTTTCCACATACATCAACAGGAAGGTCAATAACCATGAATACACACAGAGAATGGCTGTTCCCTTGTAGAGCTCAGATGTTGGCATCCTTTTTTCTTTTCAGATCCTGGTGGGAGTTGTACTGATGATAGTGTAGCTGACTTTTGGTCCTTTACTCGGTAAAATCTGCAGTGAACTGAAACTGCCTGATTATTTGAATACTTTGACATATATTTTGTTATGAGAAATTTGTACATCTATGTGGATCTGCTGTGTCTGAGAATCACTACAACATGGCACTCATGTTCCTCGGGAGATCTAAGCCTCGATGCCCACATAGAAAATGTTGCCACTACAACACATGTTGTCCTTTCATGCCACCTGGTCCTCTTTGTCAGTCACTTGTGCCCTGAGGATTTTTTTGTACATTGTAGTGTTGGAACTGACTCCATAGTATCTTCCCCTATAAAGCAATTTTTACATTACAGGAATAACCATACTGTACGAGTTTTTTAGGGCAGAAGGAGGTATGAGAATACATTTGAAAATGGTAGCAAAGTTCTGACATTATTAGGATAATGGAGTTATTATGCAGTTATGTTTTTAAAGCTGGGACGCTGTTAGTAATTGTAAAGAAACAAACAGGAGTGAAACGTTAGGCACTTACTCTGTAATCAACAGATTAGAAAAATCAATAGATTAAAAAGAACAAAAGACGGTAAATACAGCTGTTCTCTTATGAGCTGCTGACTTGAAAAAACAATGGGAAGCATTAGTAGTTAACAGCTAGTTGAAGAGTTGTAAGAATATTAAAAGAAACCAAACAAGTTTACCCAGATGGAGAAACGTATGGATGGCATTGAAAAGTAGTATCATATGGCATTTAGCTGTTCCTTTAGCTAAATTTCACAGTCTACCAATGTGCCTGCAAACATCGCAGATTTATGTTTGCTGGAACTGAAACTTTATTGGTTCAGAAAATTGTCTCTAAATAATGTTACTACTTCCATTTTAAACATCTCATTTAATATACACTGATAATGGTCAGCATTTGAAATCTTGCATTCTGTGGTTATCATGTTTAAATCATATATTAGGTATCAACATTTAAAATGACTTAAAAATATGATTATTGTATTCTGCTACAGACTTTCTAGTGGTCCTCAGGACTTGCCTGAAGGCAACTTTGCAGCACATAATAAGTAAGTCATTATAGGAGAAAGCATTCTTTTTTTCGAGAATAGCTTAAGAGAAACACTGCTGGGTCATCATATCCGAGTTCTGTGGTAGAAGTGTATTATTAATGCTGCCAGACTTTGGAGAACCAGAGAATCGACAAAGGCTACTTGACCCTCATTACCTTGGATGTGATGGGGGCTTAAAACAGTCCAGTCCTTCATAGATAGAACAAGAGCAGTTAGTGCTGGTTAGAGTAACTCTATCTGTGGTTGCACTAGAGTGCCATCTTAATCTTTTTATCTTTCCTACTCACTCATTCTTAGTTAATCTTCCAGTATGAGGATGATGCTATGCACATGTATACATGCTTCCCCTAAGGAAGCTTTGGGAGTCACTTTAGGCTTGATATCTCACAATATCTTGTTCAGGGAAGAAGCAACTTGGCGTCCTTTGTTCTGGATACTCTCCAAAGCTTGCTATATTAAAGGCTGAATTAATGGCTCTCAGCACTTTTTTTTAGAAGCAATGGAGGGGCAAGTCCCTGAATTACCAAGCTGAGAGCTTGAATACAGGTGATTCTGAGAAATATCCCACAGTAAACATGGACATATATTGCAGCAGAGAAGTGGTTTATTTGATCTCTTCCTATTGCCCTATGTGACTGCTTTATACTGTTGAGTCTGTCCCTTGTGATATTTAAAGCATATATCTACACAGGTGTCACGTTCTTACTATCCTTCCTACAACTCATTCTAAAACATCTCTTTAAGAAGTCAGAGAATTTTGTTCCAAAAAAAAAAAGAAAAATTTTATGATACAACGAAAATCTCTTTGAACAGATATTGGTGCCTTGTTCTGAAACACGTTGCTCATTGAAAAGTCTCAGCACTTGCTTCCTTCTCTTATGCATGGTGATATTTTATAGCACTAATTATATCATCTAGAATGTTCCTTGTAATTCCAGTATGCTGTTGAGTTGCTCTGTGTCATGCATCTAATTTGTAGATGGTTTTCTTCACCAGGTGTTCTGTTACACATGCACTTGCTGCAGTCCTCTTTTGAAGTTCATTGTATAACAGAATCCATTTCACTGTTTTTCAAAACCACAGAGAAAAACAGGTTTGCTTCACACTACTTCTTGTTGTCTTGTGCAGAACTATGTATAAGGGAAGCAGAGTTTGACCTTAAATTAGAATAGCCAGCGTGACATATACACCATTAGGTTTACATAAAGCTGTGTTCCACATGGCAGGTTTCCATACACAGTTTATACTTTTTAAAAGCCAGAATGCAGAGTATGAAGACAGATAAAGAATTGGATTTTAAAATTATAGGAACAGAGAGTACTTGAGAATGGACTCATTCAGTTTCTTTAAGTGCAGAGAGAATTAAGTGTGTTCTTGCAGGAGTTACTTGTTAGTCCTATTTCTATAGAAATGGCTTGGGCACTGGAATCCAAACATGAAGCTGCAAATTTGCTGATTATTCCAAGTTTGAGGGAGTAATGAATGCAAGTTTACAAAGGTGAGATGCAAAAGAACTGTGAATCGCTTTTTAATTAGGCTTGTAAGGTTTGAAAATACTACTGTTGGTTAATGAGAAGTAATATACTGTGTGAAAATAATAAACAGGTACTCCAAGAATGGCAAAAGAAGTCTGAAAGGGCTTTTCAGGATAGGGAAAGGTTTTTCCTTATGTGCATCTAATGATTTGCTGGGAGTCTGCTCTTGTTTTTGAAACACTTAACATCAGTGCTTTAACAAATTTTGAGTTATATTTTCAAAAGTCATCTAGGCCTCTAATCATCAGTGTCTAAATCTTTCTGAAAGTCACTTAAGTGCCTAGAGGATTTTTGGCACACCACAGTGTAGAGTGGCTCAGAGGTATTCCAGGCAGATTAGGAGTACAAGACCAGTGCTCTGCCTAACCTAATTCACTCTGCTGAGAAATGCTGTGCTGTCACAGCTGTGGGGTATGTTTACCATAGCCCTGTATTTAGGTGGAGCTTGGGTACCTACCCAGTCTTGTACTGTGTTGTAAGACATATTTTAAAGTAAATTGAAGTGAAATTTGCTTTGAAATCCAAAGGTATTTTTCAGTAGCTCACCTTTAAAAGAGCTGGGCAAAATAGTGAGGATTTGGCCACCTCAAAGACATACCTTGTCAGACATCATTTTAAAAACGCAGAAAGTTATATTTTATATAGTCAGCTTAGACATTTTGCTTTCTAAAGTTAAAATGATTTTGCAGTTTGAAGATGTCTGTTGTAATGGTTTTAAATGTATCTTTTAAAAAATCTTGACTTTTAAAGTTATGGATAAAAATTGATTCTTTTATACACAAATCTGTATTTCTGTTAAGTTTGTAAAACATGCATTTTTATTCTTAAGAGTGAAAAAATACTAACCTGCAATGAATTAAAAAACAGTACTGGCATCTGCATGTGAACAACCTGTTTGTTACATAAAATAAGAGAGTTGGAAAAGGTATTTGCATAATTCACTATAAAATACAGGAAGCATGCTTTTTCATTTTCAGGCTAGCAGGAAGGAAACAATGTTGCAGAGATGACTTCCTTATGACTTGTTAAGAAAAAGAAAGGACTCTCCTTATTCACAGTAGTCATGCTGAGCAGTTGGATGGATGTAACTTGTAGAAGACATAAAACCTGTGGATTTTTCTACCAATGGTGTCTGTTCAGATGGTCTCTGTACTTGACAAAAGGCTAATATGTTCAGACAAGGAGTAAAGAAAGTTGTAATGAAAAAGGAAACAAAGATAAAGAGGATTTTTTTTTTAATTTTGTCTGTATCTTTTATTTTTAAGAATGTATTTTGTGGGTTCTTTTCTTTATTTTTTTTTTTTTTTTAATTGCTAAATAAATTAGTATGGTGACAGACTTGCTGATATCCTCTTTTGGGGTACTGAGAATTATAGATATCAATCAAAATTATTTGTTTTCTTGAGACTTCAAAATTTGATATTTTTTCAATTTAACTTAGTTAAAGGAATAAGGGTTTTTTTGGTGTCATTTCAAACAACTCTGACCAAGATCTTTTTAAAAAGTCACAATGGTATTAAAAACTATTGGGCCAGAGCTTTGGCTGACTTGACTGTTCAGTGAACATAGTCTGGTATATGCTAGATCTTCAGCTGGTGAATTTGTAATATTTTAATTCCATATTTCATTTTTTCCATGTAAGTGGTTTCAGAAATGCATTCAATGTAATTACTGTCTGTGAAGGTACTTCTGTGACTGAATGCAAATTCTGTACTATTGCTTGAATTTGTGATAACTGTGTCTATGAGCAGCAGTTAGTAGCAATTGCATATTTGTGCTGTCATGCTGGAATCTCTTATTGTATGCGTTGAGTAGCATCTGCAGTGAGGAGTGGGATGAGCTTGTATGAATGTGAGGGAGGACACAATGGATAACTGCTGTGAGTCAAGGCTGAGGAACACTGAGGTTTGTGGTCAGAAGTTCACTGAGGACCTGGCTACCACAGTCTGAGACTTTCCCCACCTAATTACTGCTAGGATTTTGGAGCATTATATGAAATGCCTTCATCAGCTTTAGAGGAAAGCAAATAGTTAAATTTAATAAACAGCCTTCCTGATGGATTTGAACTAACACAGCTGACTGATATCCTACAGTACATGGTTTGTTCTGCTAGTTCTATTGTATGGATTCATTACTTCTCCAACAGACTGACAGTAGCAATAAAGAATAATTGTAAGTTGTTACGCTGCCGCCCCCCAAAAATCATAAGACATGCCCATTTGTAAGTTTAAGTAATTTACACTTTCTTCAGTGTCTACTATTTTAGACTATTTGGGCTTGCCTTGACTAACAAACATTATTTTTTATTTTTCATAAAAATTTTAGCATCTTCAAATGAATAAAAAGGGTGAAGGAAGTATGTGGTATTGATGAGGTAGGTTGTAATGAAGTGTATGCTAGTTGGTCAACTTGGAGCCTGGAAGAAAAAAATCAGCAAGCTTGTAGTCCCTTCTCCATGTCTGCCTGTCCCACCAAATACACTACACAGAGACAAGGGAATAAGCAAATTAAGCCATACACAAAAAATACATAAGGCTGACTCCAACCAACGTGAATTCTTTCTACTACGTTATGCGCTGCTGGTGGAGAATTCGGTTCCTTTACTGAAAGCTGGAGCAGCCCTTTCTGCTGCCTTCATTGTCAACTCGCCTTCATACCTCTCCTGAGTCTACAAATTGCTGTCCTGTGTATTTTCTGCATGGGAAAACTGGAATTTGAGACAGTAAAAAATAATCAGTGATGAATATCCTTATTCCTGCCTGAATTATTCTCATTCCTACCTAAATAGGAGTAGCTGTTTGAAGACCAGCTAGTAGCAATATTCTTGACTATTCAAATGGTAAGAGCACATGAAAACATGCAAGTCAGCTAGCAGTTGTTGAGTATACTGTTTTGCAGAACTTAACTACCAGCAGATCCTTGTTCTGTGTAATGAATTTAAAGAGATAATTTTAAGCTTTGAACCGAGTTACAGAGAACACGTGGTCATTTGAACTATCTTTTATGTCATTGTCTTAAAAATAAAGCAAAGGAAAACATAAATGCTTATTGACTAAGTATCTGCTATCTATTGATAGCAATGCCAAAAGATAAGTTAGTTAAATATTTCATGATCAGGTTGAAACCTTGAAGAGGCACATGAAAAAATTAGGTTTGTTATAATGTTGAATGTTTTCACAGTAAAAAAAAAACTAGATATAACTTCATGGTCTATGAGTTGAATCAAACAAATATTCAAAGCAGTTTCATATGCTCACCAGTCCTTTGGCTTTTGATGAATAAGATTAAAAGGGATTTCATTTTCAGAAAAGACCTTTCAAACCAGCTCTCTTGAACATATATTTTCATCCCTTAATATCTCCCAATTACATGTTCATTTATCTGATAATATATACTTAGGAAACCTTATTCTGTTAGTTAGCACTACATTCACATTATGTGGATATTAATAGCAGCATAAAGCCATATGCATCATTATAAGAACTTCATCTTGGAAACATCTTAAAAAACCTAACTTTAACACTGAGTAACTCCACAAATGTCTTATCAGAACATTTGAAGTTCAAATACCCTCATTACCTCAGATACAAACACTTCAAGCTAGCAAATTAATGCTCTACACTATTAATTACTTTAAATATGCCATTAGAAAACACATGCTATCATTTTGCTAAAAGCTAAACCATTCCAATTTTATATACACTAATGTCTGTTACAGAAGTGATAGGGGTTTTAGGTAGACCTATCAGGATTTATGCACACATGTGCAAACACCATAAAAGAAAAATTAATTCTAAAACCTATAAAAATAGCAATATTGGGAACAGGCTGAAGACCTTGGTTTTTTTCTGAATCACACAAAGTCCTCAAGGTTATGAGAACTGGTATATGGTAGGACAATTGGATTGTGCTTAGCTCCAGGATGTGCAAAATCTCTTTGCTATGATGTTAAGATTAAGGTTAGGAATGTGTTAAAGATTAAGGTTGGAGACTATAGAGTGACAATAGATACATTTGTTTCTGGATTTTGTAGGATTTAATGTGAAGGAGATAGTTTAGGTGGGAATGAAAGGCTTATGGTGAGGGTGAGTGAGAAACAGAAAATTTATTTTTAGGGTATGTTTAGAGTTAACGATAAAATAGGGACTGGTATTTGAGAAAACGGTGTTTGAGCAGCTAAGTTTATTCCTGGATTTCAGAAGACTTACAAGAACAGAAGCTTGCAGTAAATTCAGATCCTCAAGCTCTGTTTCCCAAATTACCTTTAATTCTAGATGTAACCATAGTCTAGTGAATATATGTCTGCTTGAAGCTAAGTATAAACTAGATGGCCCACCTTGCACCAGCATTCATTCTAGTTCTGACTGCCTTTTGAGATACAGCAATAAATGTTTGTCCTCCATAGTGAATTCAAACCTATTTCAAACTCTAGCTATAAGCATTGCTCAGCCTTCTGAGAAATAAGAGTAACATATTTTTTCCTGCTGCCACACAGTCCATGTTAGTCCTGCAGACTTGCAAGATCAAGTGATAAATCAGTATCTTCTGCTGTTTTTTTCCTGGGCCCTAGATCAAAGCCTAAGAATACCTTGTGGAATCCTTTGAAAGGGAAGATCAGGTAATCTCTGTTCTAGCCTACATCTGGGACAGAAATAAGATGAAGTCCAGTGATGATACTGATGGAAAACTTAGGGTTCATGGTTGGGTAAAGATCCCTAAGGTTAAATAAAACCTGGGATTCTTCAGATTCATTTTAGGATTAATTCTTGTAGTCTGTGCCAACTGGGCTTACAGCTGGTTACATTAGACCCTTGTCACCATGTGTGGGGGAAAGGCTTGTTTTATATTTGCAGTGACATTAGGGTTTCGGATGGAAAAGGTGAAGGACTAGGTAATGGTGACACACCTTGGGGCTAAGATCAAAACTGGTGGTGGCATCACTAGTGTTTCTTGAATAGCTTTGGCCATCAAAAGGGGTCTCTGGGGTTAGGGCTTTGAATTACAGGGCAAAAGTTTTATCACTCCATCCTGCAAGGTCCACAAGCCTGGAATAATGCCTGTGGCTGGAATCCATTGCCTTGGTGTGAACCTAGAGTTAGGATTTGTATCAAAGGACTAGATGTCCTGGGGCTTGGTTCAAGTCCAGTGTAAGCCTCAGGTATGCATCTAATGTAATTGTCAAGGATTGTAGGGCCTGACCAGAAAGTTTTGGAGGTGGAGGAAGGACCTGATGCTGTTAGCTTATGATTTACGCTTGTTCTTTTGTAGGGTGCCTTGAGTTGATTTAGGCGTTGGGCTAGTATCAGGGCTGTCAGATATGGTAGATGCTAAATATTTTTTGATAATAAAAATCCAGAATTTTTGTTTGGAATTCTGGAAGTCATGCTGAGGTGAAATGCCAGCAGGGAAGAAGAGTTTATCAGTAGTTTCAGAGCAAGCTAGGATTTGATTTGGAGTAAATATCAGGTAGTCTTGTGGCTCAGAAAGGTTTATTGGTTTTCAGTGAGGGAGAATATTGTTAACAGCGAAGGGGTTTGGTAAATTCTCGGTAAGTATGTTTTTCTGGGCTTGCCTAAGGGTGAAGGATTTTGTGTTGCTAGGGTCAAAGATGAAAGCTTATTTCTAAGTCATACAATTCTTATGCAGTTACGAAAAAATGCTTGGTTTTAGATAATTATAAGTCCCCAGTTTCATTTAGGATGTGACCAGCTCTTGGGTTAGAATTTGGGCCTCCAAGGGACAGGAAAACTAAGTACAGTGTTA
Source organism: Elanus axillaris (assembly GCA_026212715.1). Classification (NCBI taxonomy): domain Eukaryota; kingdom Metazoa; phylum Chordata; class Aves; order Accipitriformes; family Accipitridae; genus Elanus; species Elanus axillaris. The sequence goes on from JANZLQ010000040.1 coordinate 5,617,268, forward strand.
TACGCTCGCAAGATCCAGCAGATTGGGGCCAGGACAAATGCTGAGAGGCAGAGATTATGTTGTATAGATAAAATGGCCATCACTTTAGCTGACAGAAAGGACAAAAAAACCTGGATTCATTTATGTATATGAAGTTAAAAGTGTTAACTGTCATATACTGAAATCAAGCTTCCTATTAGGATCTGTAAAAGTGATATTTTTTGTCAACCAGGCACAGAAATAGCCAATGTAATAGATTTCTGTCTATAAAAAAAAATCAGTGAATTGTAAGTTATCGCTGTAACAGATGATTCCACTGTAGTAACATTAACTAGAAAACTAGTAGAATTAATAGAAAACTAGAAACGGAAAATAGAAGGAAGAAGGCTTCCAGTTTCTCTGGTAAACTGTCAGACTCAGGTCCTTACAGCTTCAAATGGAAAGTTATGATAAACTGAAATGATTTTTCATCTCTGTTTTATCCTTTTTTTAACTAACAATGTTCTTGATGTATCCATTACACATCACTCACAAATAGGATGTGTACTACTTGACCAGCTGTAACAATATTGCTGGCTGAACTATTCATGTTGGGAGAGAAGGGGAGAGAAAAAAAAAAAAAGAGAAAAAGAAAGGATAATGTTGCAGTGGTTGAATCAAGTTTCACTGTGTAATTCCAAATAAGTGAAAAGAGAAATCACTTTTTAGTGACTTGCTAACCTTTCTTCAATACTGCTAACCAGTCAAACCAAGATGTTTTTCACAAAATTTTTAATGACCCGGTTTGGGGGGGGGTTGTTGTTTGTTTGTGGGTTTTTTGTAGCAGTGGTAATAAAAGAGGCAAACAAATTATTCTTACTTTTAAAGTTCGTATCCCAACATTACTACTCTGTGTGATTATTTGGCACCCTTCAGTTTTGGGACTTCAAAAATCTTCCGATCACTGTTAATTGTTTAGAGGCTGTGTCTGGTATTCTAAACTTTGCACATTAATAACCAATTTCACAGTTTTCTGGCAGGTATTGCTCCAGGAAATGCTACCACTCAGCCATAATGCTAAAGAGAAATTCTAGAGTTAGCCAAAATGTTTTGTAGAAGAACCCCTGTGAAGAAGCATTCTAGTTTTGCTGTAAAGCAAGTAATTTCAAAGCATATGTTACCAAAATCAGTATTAGTGATTTTAATTAATATTTAAGGAATTGTGTAAACATGCATTTTTTTATAAATGCCTTCGATTAGATTTTGTACTCCAGTTCAAGTTTATTCATTTTATGTCTACATATATATTATTAAATTAAGATTTAATCTACCTCCCAACCAGCATACTGCCCTATACCTTTTTTATTGCCTGGGAAACATATTTTACTACTTTATAGAAAGAATTTGAAAAATGTGATTGCTGTGAAATAAACCATAATGATAAAATATTTATCATGCTTTGCATTGTTAAAGAAATACTTTGTGATAACTGAAAGAATACAGTATAATAAAGAAAATGTTGGTGTTTCTGTTGTCCTAATACAAAGCTCTCTGGAGTAACTATGTGGTCCTTATTTACAGGGGTCTGTAACAATAATAGTAATAATGATAATATAAGCCTGGTAGTATTCTTTAGCGGAGTATTTAATCATGAGCTTACATTTCTGCTGAAGACTGTGGAGAATCCTGTGACTGCTTAGCAGCATGTATTTAAAGGATATTTTAAGTCAGAGTCTTTATGTATTGCTCTGTTGAAGCTGTTGAAAGTACATCTGCAGTAACTGCATGGTAATGCAAGAGGCTGACAATCTAATATTAAATAGTGGAAGATCTTTCCTGGAGTTGTAAAGCTCAGCATTTCTGAAAAATGAGGCTGTGATTTAGTAGCTAAGTGTTAGTGTGGTCTTCAGGTCACATTAGAAGTGTAGCAAGAATAAGTAACACAAGCAAGAATATACAAGAAAGCATGAACTACATGTAATTGGCTAATAACTGCCGGCATATTCAGCTGTGAATCATACTCAGCTGAGGGAGACTGACTGTAAAAGATATCAAACAGATGTAAAGTAATTTTTAAAATTCTAGAGAAGTAGCATTAATCCCAAAACAGTGTAGTGAGGATTCCCATATGACTACTTTGCATATAGCTCATCAAGTGAAAGCCATATCTTCTCATAAAATGATAGTTTGTTCAGCCTCATATGTGATTTTTCTTTCAGCTGTGTCCAACAAGCTATTACTAAATACATTTCACTTGTAATGATTTGTGCAAGGGAGTAGGAATGATTTTCCAATCAGTTGAGGAAAAAAGTTTTTGAAAACTATAGCATATTAAAATGAGAAAAGATTTATTATTCAGCCCTTGATACAGCTATCGTTGTCAGCAGATGCAGCTGTTATGTGATTGCACTGCCTAGACTCCTCTATTGAAAGCAACATCCAGAGATTTTCCATATAAAACAAAAGCAGCTTCTTTTGCTTATTTATGTAAATGGTGAAAGGAGAATCCCAGGACATATATGGATTTAGAAGTTAAAAATGTTTATTTTCAACTGAGCATTTTCTTGATTTATTTTTTTTTAATAGCAACATCCTTTTGCATTTACTATGCAATATACAGATGGGGAAATAGAGACACAGAGAAGCTGAGTATTGTTTATGGGGTCAAGCAGCACTAAGACATTAAATTATTCATTTCTGATATGGTGTGGCCGAGAGGATGAAGTACTAAAGTGGAGTTGAGGATGCTGGGCTCTCCGTCTTGCTCACCTAAAGGTCTGCAGATTAGCCTTTGGCAAGTATCTTCCCCACTTTGGGTTTCATGTTTTCAGTCTGATCTCTTTTTTCTTTCTTTCTTTTTTTCTCTTGCCTGTTCTTTTTCTCTCACTGTCCACTGCAGGAGCAGGGTTTTATAATTTTACAAATGATTCTACAACTTAGTATAGGAAAGTGTGGGATTTCGTACTTTCAGGATGAACCAAATCTTGGAAACGCTTGTCATGCTTATGAGATCAATAGCAGTGAGCCATTTGCTTTTGATAGCTATTCATTCACTTGATCTTAATTTTCATTGTTTCTTACTTCTTTTGCATGTCTAGATAGCCACAAATATGGTAATATTTTCTAATCATTTTTCTTTCTATTTCTGGTGTGATTTATTGAACCAGCGTGTCTTAATCTGTCAGATAATGATGAAGCCATCAAGAACTTTGCCATGTATCATCCTAGTTTTTTTTTAATTGCAACTTGTTTTTCTTGCCAGGGTTTTTTGGTTCTTATCTGTAAATCATACTTAGATGACCTGTAGCTTTAATTACTGCAGCTTATTATGTTTTGGACAGCAGCAGTATTATCTGAAAAAGATGAACAGGACAAAGATACAACAACTTACCTTCAAAGTAACACCGCTGTTAAACTGTCACTCAACAGCTACATTAAGTTTATTGTCCAGCACTGAATATAATGAACTCACTGTTTCCATCTACTGTTTAAAGTTTTTTTTTCCAGACAAATCCTAGTGAAAGACAAATAATAGGAGAGAAGGAATGAAACAGTTGACTAGCAGGGAACATCCATAATATCTTCCCTGAAAGGAGGACATAATTTTTAAAAGGCACTCCCACAAGATAAGACTGATGTCTTTTTATAAGTAAGTCTAGCTAGAAAACTGATTTCTCTGTAGTTGGGTCATCTTGTTCTGCTGCTTATCGTTAACCCCCTGCCAGGTATTCAGTCAAAGATGGTGATGTGCAAGCCCCACAGCCCATTTCACTCAAAGTGATTACCAATCAGCCACTCTTTACGTGTCTATGCCAACTCAGGTCATTGAGAAGGTTTCTTAAGAATAGCCGAGCCAGCAGATTAAAACAGGCATGAGAAGTAATGCAGGGTTGGGGACTGTAATCCCTTCTACCTCATGAAGGGTAAGGCTGATAAACAAGCTCTTCTATTCCACAAAATGGTAAAGGTAATTTCCTGTAAAATGAAGTTATATCAATAAAATCTGATGTATTGCAATTAGGTAGAATTTCTAACCTCTGATTTATACATACCTAGATTCTTTGCTTTCTTTAAGATTTTGCTAAATGATGTTTCTTGTCAGAATAATTAGTCTTATGTATAATGTTTCAAGAAATTAAAACCTGGATGAGTCACTCATTATCTAGGGGAAAAAAATACTGACAATACAGATTTTGGGTCACAGAGTTGAAAGAAGGAATGAGGAGCAAATTGTGGAATGACTTCTGTTTTCTTCAGCTGATTTGTCTGTGCGTATATCTGTAGTGGCAGGTGCATGTTTGAGAAGTGTTCAAATTCACCTTTTGGTGGAATAAAGTTAACAAACACAGCTCACTGCTTAGCAGAAAATAGATTGTCAACTCCAGAAAATAAATGGATAAAAAATGAATTAAGTCACTTGAGTAAAAAGGATATAGAGCATACTGATATGGCAACAGTTATGAAAAATACCTTCATAAGTCATAATTTTGACATGTTAGGTATGGATTTTCAAGGTAGAGAAGAAAACAGTAGTCCCCTCCCTTTGGGTCAAATGCCATTTACTTAATTGATAGCCATTGTGGGGGTGGGGAGAGAGAATAGAATGGAATAAAATAGCTTTTTGGAACATAGTTTTGCAATGTATGCTCAGGACTGCATTGCTTTTCATCATAAGGTTCAGAACATGTACTAGTGCTGTGAAACTTGCATTGCACCACAGCTGAAGAATCTGCTGAAGATCCTTTTCAACAGTGCAAGCTAGTGTTGAGAAATGGTGTGTGCAAAGTACCCAGTGAATGTCAGTTATTTCCCTCCCCATCACTTACCTAAATTGACTTGACTGAAAGGAACTGGTTATTGTTTACACTACTTAAGCATATAATGATTTTAAAATGATCAGATTTTTAGATTAGATTTCCTGGACCCTGTTGTAATCTGGATAAAATTAAGGAATCTTAAAGGGTCTGTCACTCATAGCAATGGATTCCATACAGCTCCACTTACAATGTCTGCACTGTCCATTCATCTGCCTAAATCCCTGCTACTGAGGGCTTGTAAAAGGCCAGAACCAACCGTGCCAACTCTCCAGTGGCTGGAAGCAAAGCCAGTTCCACCTACTGCAAGTCTGGTTTTGAGAGTCAGAAATGTTAGCATGTGTCCTGGTTTCAGCTGGGATGGAGTTAAGTGTCTTCCTAGTAGCTGGTACAGTGCTGTGTTTTGAGTTCAGTGTG
>JANZLQ010000040.1:5625462-5646427 GCA_026212715.1 Elanus axillaris
AAAAAAACCAAAAACCAACCCTCCCTGCCTAGAACCAAATTCTCATTGCTTTCATGCCACAAAGAGATTGAAAGTTTGGTAGATGGTGGATAACTCCCCTCATCCACAATGTATGGACAACATGTATAGTTAACATTGTTTTGCAAGAGAGTTTTCCCAGGAACATAACTTGCTAGAATAATAAATAGTTTCAGGAATTAATTGAATGTATAGTGTCTGAAAGCTAAACTGTGCTGTAACAGTTTAGGAAATTTAGGATAAATATCTTTATTTTGTAATTCTTTTCTAAAGGAGAGCAATTTCTTTTGATTTCTCTTCCTGAAGAGGTAGAGAGTTCCTGCAGATAAGCTTGGGGAGGTAGCTGGAGCTTGGCTCAAGAGCAGCTGAGTTGGTAGCCTCGAGGAAGGCTTTTGTAACTTGGTGGACTAAGATTGGTTATGCACTTATCTGAAGTTGACTTTGAGGTTTTGCTGCACTGTCCTACAGCCTGTAGAGCAGAAGCCTGTATCTTGTCATGTCTTTCTTAATGTGTTTTTCATAAGGCTTAAAAACTCTCTCAGCTGCAGGGATATTTTTTTTTCTGTTGGAAGTGCTTCATTTATTTTATTGGACCCCGGTGTACAGCCCCACTAAATCTGGTAGATTTTGAGTCTTTTACTCTGGCTTGGGCAAAGTGTTCTTAGGAGAACCAAAGTGGAAAATGCATGGAAAATACTGTGTGATGGAAATAAATATACTATGGGATATAACCACTCCAAATTACAGTCTGGAAGGTGACACTGAAGGACCTCAATACCTTCTTCAGCTCTTAGCAAGCAGCCAACTAAACCAGCTGCTCTGGGAGATGGCAGCTTGAGCAAAATGAGGAGGAGTAGGTAGAGTGACAGGGGATACAGGTTGGAATAAGCAATAGTGAAACAGCTGCATTGGAAAGTGGCAGTAGAAAGGAACAACTTCTGTCATAGGAAAAGCAGTGATCTTGAAGGAAGCCCCTCATCTGTGTAGACAGTAAGGCGCATGACTGCTGGAAGAACTATGAAGTCTGGCAAAGAACACAGACAATGCTGATATATCCCTGTAGCAAAACTTTTGTTTTGTTGGGATGAGAAAGTTTGAAACGACATGCTAGCAAAATGATAAATTAATGCCAAATTTAGGCCCCAATGTTTATGTTAAACTAAAATGTTTTGATAATTTAGTGAGTCTTGTCGTCTTGTCTTTAATCCAATACAGCATGCTTTGGTATAGTACAAAAGAAAAGGGAAGGAGATTTCCACTGAAGGATAGCTGATTCATTTCTTAAGGAAGAGAACTCAAATACAGTCAGAAAGAAACCACATCCTTATGCTTGCTAATACATCATGAGACTTTTTTTTTTTTAAGTAATTTTCTAGCAAGTATATTTTACTTTAATATAGCTATTAAACTCTAAATGCTTTCCACAATCAACTCATAGTTGAATATTCAGAAAACATTACACTAAATCTAAATTACATGTTTACTCAGACATGGCAGGACTTGATTCATCAATGTTTCATAGATACATATACATTTTTGTTGTTTTAAAAGAGCTCTGGAAGTACCTAGAGGACTCTCTTCTGCCAACAAGGAATTAGATGGCATTAGACTAGATCCTTTCACGTAGATTTTGTTGGAAAAAGCTTCATTTAAAGGCAGCATGTCTCATTGATTTGCCTTGTTCTGTAAAGCCTATGCATTATAATAGAGGGTCCAAATACAGTTTAGCAGAGAAACCTCCTGCAGTACAGTTAGAGTTGCATTTACCCAGCATTGCAGTGGCTGGCACAAGGGCTATCTGCAAAGCCCTTGTGTGCAGTGCAACAGCTAGGCATATTGGCCACTTGGCCAAAGATAGACAACTACATGCTCTTTTCTGCAGTCTTTATGAGCCATTTTGCTGTATTGTACGAGAATCTTCTACCTATACTGCCAAATGTCCTGTGGTTCACTCAGTTGTTAGTGGGATTTATCCCTGTTCACAAAGCTCTGAGTATGGAGAGACTGTAGCAAATCCAAAGGCAGAACCAAAGCATTTCCCAAGACTCAAAACTGCCATCTTGTTTATTAGCTACACAGACTGCACATAAAATGTTTTCTGTACCTCACTGAAGCTATGGTAAATGCCTTGTTTAGCCAGAGTCCTGTCATTCTTTTCATCATGATGTTAGTTTGGCCCTTTAAAAAAAAGTGTGTATCACAATCTCTTTCAGGCTAATGTCTTTACTTCAGATACCTGATTATTATCAGGCTTTTAAAAGAATTGTAACTTCCTACAGATTTCACCACCACCACCTTTTTCCCCCCCTAGCATATTTCTGAAAGTGTCTGGCTATTCTATTGATATACTATGAGCAATTCTGCAGGGGAATGTGATAAAACACGGTGCCACCTGTATCAGAAATATATGTTCCTTTAATATTTTCGAGTGTATGTGCCTCAGAATGCATACATTATAATTTGTTTGGGTAAATAAGTGCTGTAAACATCAGCAGTAACAAACAGAACATTGCAGTTTATTCTTTTAGTCAACATTTTCTTTTGATTTTCTATCTTCTACAGTAGCAAATCTGTCACTGCCAACAAGTATTTTCTGGCTTTTACTGGAAAAAATGTACAGCTCTTATTGCTTTGTTAACACAAGCTGCTTTCATGTGTTTCCTTTCTGCTTTGCAAAAACATGGCACTTTTGGTATTTCCCAGCTAATTTATATATAATACTTATCCAAGCATAAAAGGTGCTCTATGTAACACAATTTTGCTAAGGCAAGTAACAGTAAATATTTGGCTTCTGTGACCATATGCAAAAATTGCTTGATGGTACTCTATACAATACAAGAATATAGCAAAGGTTTACAATTATTGAAAAAACTAAGGCTAAGTAGAGAAAAAACGTATGTGTGTATATGACGTCAGTGGAAACTTTGACAAGAGCAGCTGTATGGTGTTTGATTTCAGTGATGTTTGTGGCAAATTTCAGATCCTTAATGTTATTTAACTTTGTATTGTTAATTGAGTTTTCATATAGTTTTACATTCATATGATGCTTTTCATTGGACATGTTGGGGTTCTGTCCCTGAAAGTAAAAACCCAGTTGTGCCTAGCAGATCAATATGTCAGTGGGACAAAAATGTATTTCATATGGACATATAGAGTTGTATTGCTGCCACACTTGTAATATGTTTGCACAAAGCACGTGAAGACCTCCTGAGCCTGGGACAGCCTGCCTCTCTCTGTGCCGTGACAATAGACGGCACCAGACACTGGTAGGTGCTCCTCCACGTTAGTACATTCCCTGGGCGCAGTTTTGACCTGCATCAAGGAGCATTATGCAAAGGTATGGTTCAAAGGATTGTGTGGGGTCTGGCAGAGTGGGAAAGGCCACCCATTTTGAAGAAGGGGCAGGATTTTGCCATGCTGTTGTTGGCATGGAGGCTGAAATAGATGCTGTAGCTCTCTGGAGGAAGGACCAAGGGCAGGGGGGACTAGCGAGGAGCAGAAGGGGATTTGACTGCTCCTGTTGTGAAACTTATGGTGTGCAGCCAGAGTGGGATCAGCTGAGCAATTTGGTCCACAAAGTGTATGGAACAAATCTGCAAAAAGTCTATTGAAGAAATGATGTAGAAAGCCTAGATATTTCTCATGCCCCCATTTCAGGGTAAAAACCAATTTCCTTTTCATCCCTTTTGTAAGTGAAGGGAGAACTTCCAGGTTATGGATTAAAAAAAAAAAGAAAATACAGCTAACTAGGTCAATTAAAAATACTGTGGACGTGGGTTGACCCTGGCTGGATGCCAGGTGCCCACCAGAGCTTCTCTGTCACTCCCTTCCTTAGGTAGGACCTCCTCAGGTGGGCGGGGGACAGAAACTGTAACTAAAGACTCATGGGTCAAGATAGGACAGGGAGAGATCACTCAGCAATTACTATGGAAAGCAAAACAGACTCGACTCGGGGAAAGTTAATTCAATTTGTTACCAGTCAAATCAGAGTAGGATAATGAGAAATAAACCCAAATCTTAAAACTCCTCCTCCCCTCCCTTCCTTCTTCCCAGGCTTAACTTCATTCCCAATTTTCTCTACCTCCACCCCCAGGAGTGGCGCAGGGGGACAGGAATGGGGGTTGTGCTCAGTTCATCCACATTGTCTCTGCTGCTCCTTCATCTTCTTCAGGGGCAGGACTTCTCACACTCTTCCCCTGCTCCAGCGTGGGGTTCTTACCACGGGAGACAGTCCTTCATAAACTTCTCCAACCTGAGTCCTTCCCACGGGCTGCAGTCCTTCAGCCACAGACTGCTCCAGCGTGGGTCCCTTGCAGGGTCACAAGTCCTGGCAGCAAATCTGCTCCGTGGGCTCCTCTCTCCACAGATCCTCAGGTCCTGCCAGGAGCCTGTTCCAGCGCGGGCTTCCCACGGGGTCACAGCCTCCTTCGGGCACCCACCTGCTCTGGTGTGGGGTCCTCCCTGGGTTGCAGGTGGAGATCTGCTCCCCCAGGGACCTCCCTGGGCTGCAGGGGGACAGCCTGCCTCACCGTGGTCTTCATCACCACGGGCTGCAGGGGAATCTCTGCTCCGGTGCCTGGAGCCATCTCCTCCTCCTTCTGCACTGACCTGGGGGTCTGTGGAGTCATTTCTATTACCTGTTCTCACTCCTCTCTCTGGCTCCTGTTGCGCAGGTTTTTTCCCCTTCTTAAGTATGTTATCCCAGAGGTGGTACCACCACTGCTGATGGGCTCAGCCTTGGCTGGCGGCAGGTCCATCCTGGAGCCGGCTGGCATTGGCTCTGTCAGATGTGGGGGAAGCTTCTGGCAGCTTCTCACAGCAGCCACCCCTGTAACCCCCCCCCGCTACCAAAACCTTGCCACACAAATCCAATACAGCTACATATAGATTTTCTATATTGCTGAACTCCAACAAGAGCTCCTTATAGATATATGTAACCTTGTCCTTTCCCTGCTGACTTTTTAAGTTTTTAAGATGTTAAAAAGTGTCATCTTTCTTCTGCTGCTGTGCCTAAACATTGTATTGTCTTTCACTGTAGCCAGGGCTGGACAGTGATTGAATGTCATCTAGCGCTTATTAATACGAATGTTGTCATTTGTAATCCCAGTCATCACTGTCACTTTGTCATTTCAGTTTGTGTTATATTCACTCACAGTGTTGCTACCTTTGTGTCCTTCATCTCATGTGTGGATTCATGAATTATATAAGTTAATGTACCTGAAGACTAGTACCAAGGAAAAAAGATCCCTGTCTAAAAATTACATTCACTCTATGTACACCCTGTTGCAGGTGGTGTATGCTTTTTAGGGAAGAAAAGTATCTATTTTGTCTTAGACCATGGAGTATGCTGTATTTCTATTTCCCTTTATGTTTCTTCCCTACGAAAATAAAAGCTACACAGTGTCATTGCATTAGCAAGAAAAAGCATTTGGTCTTCCTATTTAATTGGGTTATTTTGGTGTAGTCAGGAGAATATGGTCTTTCTGAAACTTCATATTTAAATTTTTACTCCTATCTCCAGAAAGCTAAGGGTGATAGTAATATCCAAAATAATCCCATGCTGCCATTATCTAGAATGAAGGTAAATTAGGTTCACAAAACCCAGGGATTTATTCCACAGCTGAAATAAACTGGAATATCTTTTTGAATAATAGAGAGGGCTGGAGGTAGAATAAAACATCACTGAGAAAAGAAGTATTTAAAAAAAAAAAAAAAACAACAGAAAAAAGCTCTCTGACATTGTTGGGTTTTCATAGAATTTGCCATACCAGCGGGCATTGTTTTTAGAATGGAGACACCCTGACGTTGGTTGAAATAGTTGATGATTTTTTAATCAGAACTTCATTCATACCTGCCAAAACTTTAATTTTTTCAGTATATGCCAGCTGTATACTAGGTATATATTTATCCAGGAGTAACAGCATTATATTATAGACACTTACATGCTCCTTGCATAGGGAGACCTGGCTCTGTACAGACTATACACCTGCCTTATACTGTCATGGGCTACTCTTCTGGGACTTGCCTGTGCATATATTTGCAGTGAAGGAGTCCAGTCTGTCTCTCGATCTGTTCTCCAGCTTGCTCAGATATTCCAGAGAGAACGAAAACCATCAACGTATGTTACAGGGAAATCAAATTGCTGAGATCTTAATGAGAATGAGTTAGTTTATTAATTAGGTAGAATACAGAAAGAGCTTTCTAGGGAACACCTACTGACCTCTTCAGGAATTTCAGAAAGCAGATTTGGGTCCTGAGAATGACCCCATTCTCTAGCTGGAAGCATTAGGTTGTAATGCAAAAGCGGGAGAACCTTGTCTAGTGAAGAAACAACAGGCCACTGAAATTAAGGTAGAGCCAGTGTGAAGTATACGACCTCAGAAAAAACCATCATGACTCAGAGCACTATGGTAATGTAGTTTTTTTCCAAGTAATGGGAAATCCAGGAAAGCTGTCTTGTAAAATGCATTATTAATATTAAAGATGTGAAGCATATTATAAAAGGGAATGTGGAGCTGAAAGATCTGCTCACCTGTACATAAATGGAAACCTGCATAAATGTTATGCATGCATTAATATTTTTAGACCATATGGGAGTTATGTATTTTGGATTTCAGGGGTTTTTCATCATCATCATCACTTGTGGGTTTTGTGAATATCTCTCTTGGGGAATAAAGGCTTGAAGAAATGCTGATGGCAAGGGAATCTGCTGGAATGTTAATTTTCATTTTCTTCCCAGAACTGCTTCATAATATGCAGTAATCCATATTCATTCTGCTGAGGAAAAATGCTATCTGCTCCCCCCCCCCCTTTTTTCCCCTCCTCTTTTTACTTCAGATGAAGAAATTACTAGAATGCTTACCTAATTTCTGTTGTGCAGGGAGGAAGTGCCTTTTCTGTCTTTGTTGAGTAAACTGTCTTGCTTTAGCATCTTCAAAACAGTCTTCCTGTAACTTAATTAAAATTCAGCCTTATTGCTAAATCACCTTAATTTTATTGCAGTACTTTTGTAGTTTGCTACTCTGTTTACTAAATAATGCAATAAACCAGTGGAATTTCATTAGACTATCCAATAAATAATCAGGTAAAGTGTAAAATGCTGCAATAAAAGTGATCAATAGAAAAATAATTAAATTATTATGACTAGCATATATGTTTAACTATCTAAAGTTTGTTTTCTTTTGAAATTAAGCATCTAAATGATTTGACAAATGTCAAAATGGCAATTTGTATTTGGTGATCTTTATTTACTTAGGCTTTTGTAGACCTAGTTAAATCTTCCTCTAGCTGCTGGGGTATGGGGGTTTAGGTTTTGGGGGGTTTTGTTGGGTTTATTTTTGGGGTTTTTTTTTGGTGTTTGTTCATTTGCTTTTTTTCCCTTCCCCTTTCTAGTGATAACTTTTTGTGATGGTTTGGGTGCTTCTACTCCCAGGATTGTCTCTTGATATGATCTAATGTTTTCACTGAGCCAGATCTCAGCTGTAGGTGACCTCACTGGCTGCAATAGCTATATGAGGACTTAGAATGTATGTATACTTTAAATACATTGTTGAGGGTTTTTTTGCTTCTTCTTTGTTTTCTATAATTTCACCTTTCTGTCTATAGTTCCTAAACTTTTAACTATTTTATCTGTAATGATGTATTTTGAATGTGAGATCAGGTGCTACTTGCTTGGGAGGGCTTCTGCTTTTTCTGTGAACTTTATATTTTCACATATATATACACTTTATTAAAACAGAAATAAATACATGTAAGTGTATATTTTGTCAGCTTTCTCATCCAGATTATCAGGCAGCCTGTAATGGTTATTAAAGAGGAGAAGATGCTAAAGTATATGACACATACTTACATGTATTTTGGTTGACTTTTGTTTCAGAAAGCAGACATAAACACCTGTATTAGATGACCTCAGTATGCATGAATGCTTTTCTGAGTAAAAGAAACTTAGAAAGCTGCAGAGCTTTAAAATGAACTCTCTTTTGGGCAGGGAAGCAAACTCATTGCTGAAATGCATTAGAAAACTTTCTTTTCTTCCCCATGGGAGATGTGTCAAACCTAAGAAATGGTGATTTAGAAATCCCAGCTGTATTAAACTTTGCTTTGGAAGTGAACTTTGTTGGTTTAACTTTCAGAGAAGGATAAGGAGAGGAAGTATTGCTCATTCTTCTTTATATGATTTTATATTCTTGCTTTGTATGAAAATCTCATTGTGGTTTTGGCTTAGACTTTAATTCAGGTTAGCCTAAGTATAAGATCTATATTATTCAAGAGAGATGATGCTTTAAATAAAGAATTTGGCAGTACTGTTGTATATATAGAAGGTCACTGTCATTTAGATGATAATACTGTTTTAATATGAGAAACCATCAGCAGTTTTGAGTTATTTAAAATTCAATGGAAAACATTTTAACAGAATTAAGTTTGTATGGGCATATCTCTTGTCTAATAATAAAACTGATACAAGTGAAATTTTAATAAACCAAATGTTAATTCTCCTGTGTCAGAACTGGCCAGTACAAGTAATAAGTAGTGAATATTTGGAAGTAACTGTATAGTACTAATACTGAAGAATTACCTGAAATAAGTTGGCAGAGTTGTGGTTATTATGTACGTATAAACTAGTGGACCAAGTCCCATTTTCTTGCTTCCATCTGCTCAAAAGGACATGGTATGTACGGCCCCATCAGGCCTTACTTCAGATTTGCACTTACTTAGACTGTCAGCAGCAAGGACGACTTTGTGGTAGTTGTCAGCAGTTACATTGCTAGGAGTGTAGCCCTGAGATTTGATTTTGGGTGACTGAAGGTGAACAGTGAGATAGTATCATATGCTTAAAAGTGAAGAATTTTAGAAAAGGATAAAAGGCTTGTAAAATTTGGCAAAAGCTAAATTATATTTTTGGAGTAGGATGATGACGTGGTATTTTAATCGGTACCTCTCAAAAGCAGATGTGTGACTAGCAGTGTGTTAGGGTCACTTGGTAGCAGAAACCTAAGACACAGTTAAGAAATATACTCACTAAACTGCACTTGAATTTGAGTAAACTTGATGTTTCAGAAGGGATGAAGATCTTCCCTGGCAACTATAACTCCACAACGATGATGTTATTGAATTCTCCATGATTTTTTTTAAAGATGTTTTTCCACAGAAACTTCCAGATTTACTCTGAAGATGTTCTTTGAAGGTGAAAGATGTTATGAGAGTCTTTTTTTCTTCCAATATCATCACATACATTTTTATAGTTTGAAGTGTTCCAAGTTGCTAACAGGGCTGGTGAGAGAAATCACCATATTGGGACTTAGTGTCCCAGTAACTTAGCAGTTTTATTACACAATGGTTACAGTAACATTTAAGCACATGAGAAAAGACTGATGTACACTCTACTGGATGTCTCAGTCATGCAGCTGGAAAATATGGGCCCCTTTCCTCATACCCAGTTCTCCCTTCTCATTTAATTGAGCTATTAACATTTTAGAAACCGTTAGTGCCTCACAAGTCTTGTGCATTTGGCTGCAAGTAGTATTATGTATATCTGAATGAAAGGCATGTTTCTTTCAGGAAAACTTTCCTAAAAACATATCTTCTCATGGATTTGCATGCACGGATCTGAGAGCTATTTTCTCATACAGAGGAGATAAAAATCTCTCCAGATTAGTGCTCACTCTCTGGTGATAGCAGAGAGAAACTCACCTGTACTGCTGCATAGAAGTTACCTAGTTCTGCGCGGTGGTGTTTGCTTGTATTTACAGCATTTCGTTCCTTATTGAATAGCTTGTTGAATGTTAATCTGCAAATGGAATTTTTATTGCTTGAACTTCATGAGGCAAAGGTTTTCTGACTAAACCCCTTCTGAGCCTAGTAAGAGCTATATTGGGGTTTGTTAAGCTTAACATCTCATGCTCCCAGTAGAACCCTGTCCTGAAATAGATTTTGTTTTTAAAAAGGTAGATATACCATCTCAGGAATTAATGGCTTACATAACTCTGATATTAAAATCCAACCCTCATACGACAGGTCAAATATCAGGAAAAACTGAGTAAAGCTGTGAATTTCAGATTATTTGGAAGACATTTCAAGAGGAACAACCTCTTCATCTCAATGGTAGGGTCTTAGCTGAAGGAAACAAACCAGTTTAAGTGAAACCAGGTGTTTTAAATGAAATGAACTCTTCCATTCAACTGTGTGTATAGCCTCCAAATCCCTGAGGTCCTGTCAGAGTATGAGTATTCAACATTCCGGTCTTGCCGTTCGGTGCTCCCTTGTTCTTCTTTTGGCATTTCTAAATCATCATCTCCTGGGAAGTATTTTGAGTGCAATTTGGTTTTCATAGTTTAAACAATTTATTTTTCTTGAAATTCCTAAAAATAAAACCGGCTTAGTGGTCATTTCATTCTGGTCAAGTATTTTTGCTATACATGATCAATACAGAGGAAACTAGAGTAAAATGCTGGATGTGTGTATTCTTCCCATCCCAAATGAAACATCAGTTGTCAAATCACAGATGACTCATATGATTATAACTTTAGCCTCAGACATACAAACAAGGGTGAAGGATTCTCCATTGGACTTTATCTTATGGTGTTGAATGCCTATTGTGATTTCTTAAAATCAAAATTGAAATTACTTAGAGGAAATGTTAGGGCTCTTACGTATGAATGTATTAGCAACCCTAATTTTAAGTGTTATTTTACTTTCTCTGGAATGTAATTTGCTCAAACAAAGAAATCCTTTTCATTAAATGAATGAAATAATGAAAAAGGCAAAAAAATTGAATATGAACCTAAAATTGAAAACTGAGAGAAACCTGAAAGTAATAATCTCATTTTATACAGAAGCAATCAGTTTGTGTTCTGTGAAAAATATTTTTTCTCCTAATGCAGCTTGATTAAATCACAAGGAGTAGTGTGTTGTAGATACGTAAGGGATACAAGTAGTGGGAGGAAATACTTAGAGAGAAAGTAAGAAAACTTGCTTGATTCCACAGCTGTCCTCTATGTCATGATTCTCCAGAGTCCACTTAGGAAAAAAAAAAAAATTAAAAAAAAATCAAGATTTACATTGAAGAGTGAGGGGGTAACTGTCTTCTGCTTTTTCACTTCTCAGAATAAAATTCCAGTGTGTTTCTAGTCCTTATTGGATGTGACATTTTCCTCATTAGTTATTAGTACTTTCATAAATCAAATGCAAAGCACACAGAATAATAAAAAAAAAAGCCTATGAGACTGATTATGGCTGGCAAAAAAAGTGCTGCAAATACTAACTCTAAATCTCTTCTCCCTGGACTTGAGAGAGTTGTTAACATTTTGACAAATTTGTCAAGCTCAAAAATAAAATTAACACCATTTTTAAAAATCCGTATTTAAGATTTTAAGCCCTGAACAGTAACAATCAACTATAGTTTAATTTTTAAATATATGAAGCTATAGCTAACGTTTTAAACATGCATCATCTTTAATCAATCTTGAAAGCTGCACTTATTTTAAAAGAAAATTTATCGAAATGAGATACTCAGTTTAAAAGACAATGTTTTTCACTATTTAGTTCTTGAAAGCAATGTTTTAATTAGTTCATTCATCTTTAATGATTTTTAGGCTATTTCTTCTTTACAGTGGTATCTAACATTTATATGAAGTACAGTCTATCCTCTGTATTTGCTTAATACATGTTTTACAGTGCATTTAAATCAAAGTAAGACTGTTGCCTGTGGAAATACTATGTTACTATATTAAGTAATTGGGCATTTGTAATAATGCAGGTTAAGGTACTAAAGACATATTTAGGATAAACTAGTGTCATAACACCTGTAGAGCAGTCAGGAAATCAGCATGAAGTGTCACTATCTCCTATATTTGAGAATTCCTTTTACTTCCAGCCAGATTTTAAAGGTGATGCATGGAGATTGGAACAGAAGTGTACTGCCAGCCAAAAAGGGTAGCTGGGTTCCTTCCACACAGAAAAGGCCCTAGGAGTACAAAACCATGAACAGGATTATTGCCTTTCCTCAGTTCCAAGGACCTGTCCTAGTTCAAGATGATAAATCTCAGTTAAGAGGGGAAGAAAGAGCATATTCCCAGCCAACACTTTCAGTTTTAAGATTTTGCTTTCTTGATGACCTTTCACTAATTCAAAATATGTTCTATGAAATGATCTTTTAGGTTTATCACCAATTAAGCAAACCAACCTCTCTTAACCTAGAAGTGAACTTTAGAACTGTGTATCCAAATGCTCAGAAAATTAATAAGAATCCTGTAAATTTTCTGTAAGTAGCCTTATAAAAAATCTTAGCCCTTTGTAGAATTTAAGCACAAATTTTACTTCAAGTTTCAGCAGTGTTATTGGAAACAATAGTTCTATGCACACACTTGATTAGTTGCCTGCTTCCCTGAAGACTCAAAATGGATTTTTCCAGTGAAGAGACAAAGCAGTAGTATGTGATCAACACTCCTGAAGAATCTAAACACCGACTATGCTACACAAAACTCTTTTTAGCTCTCCTTAATTTTGTGTTGAACAGTCCTTCATAGGAAAGTTATTCTTGGTCAGTGTAGGTAGAAAAATCGTGTCTACAATGAACGAGAGATAAGATCATTACAATGTTTTTGGATATTGCAGAGTAACAAAATAAGCAATACTTACTGAATTACTGGATTATATATTTCAAATATATTTATACTTTTTCTTTCATTCTAAGTAGAATATTGATTCTTCTTTTAATAGTAAAATATAATTACTTATAGGTATTTGTTTTTTCTAGCTGCTTATATCTTCAAAGCATTGAGCACATAGAAGAAGCAAACATTATAATGTCACAATTTAAAGACATTGGATTATATGAATGAGCTACAGAAGTTCCCATTGCTAATTTGTGTGTGCTTATCCTGTCACCTGCGTTTCTATTGAAGATTTTACATGGCCACTAGATTTCGGTAGGAGACTGTATGATGCAGGTAGGACTCCTACATGTTTTTTCATGTGAGAAATAATACTAGTTTTTAGAACTGTAATTTTACTAATTCTGTACCCAAGTGAGGCATGACTCTGAAAGCCAGAGTACTTTCAAAAATAAATAGCATGATTACATTAAAAGAAAACCCCAACAACCAACCACCTAACTTTTTTCTAACTTTTCAGCAGAAAATACAGCATCTTTTGGAAATGTTTCATGAAGTGTCAGAGTATCGTCACAGCTTTTTTACATGGAATTAATTGCTACAATAAAATTATATGAAATACAGGAAAAAGTATCCTATATGTTTTTAAACTCTCATCTGAAGGTTTTAGAAAGGGTTAAATAATTTGCAACTTTTCAAAACATTGCTGACATTCTGATGCTATTTAGAGAATTTTCATGTTGAGAAAGAGACTAGGAACAAAATTTAGATGGGTTATTTTAATATATAACAGAAAAGGCTTTTTTTTATCTTGTATGTTAAACCCTTTTGGAGTCCTAAAAAGTGAAGGCAGACTCTCTTTGTCAGTTGTATTCACGGTGTCAAGGAAATAATGTGTTTTTATCATCCTCCATGCAATACTGTGGAATAAAAGTACATCAAGTAAAAAGAGAAACTAGCTTCAAAATTAATTTTGATGTTTTTCTTATGCACTAACCACATGGCTGTAAAATACTTATTGTTCTTAGTGTGGTAATACTGAACCAGAGTAAGCTTTTGTATTAAAAGCTCTCAAAGTACTGCAAGAAAAACACATCAAGGAATTCCTTCATGGAGTTTACATATATTTTTGTTGTTGGTATGGTGCAGATTTGTACCTGTGCTGCTCTTCCCATCTGTCCCTAGAAGAACAATCTTCAGGCTTAGTTGCAAGGCTTTTCCAATTTAATAACTACCCTGAGAAAGTAGACTGGGAGGCACATCTACTCAAGATCCAAGGGTGGAGCAAGGTTCCATGTCAAAACCAAGACTTGCTGTTTGTGTCCTCTTCTAATACAGTGCCCGAGGGCCCAAGAAAAGATAATTTTTCTTTCATACCTTTCTTTACACTTTTGTAGTGATCACCCGTCTTCTTCATAGTCCCCTTTGACTGCTGTGGAAAGTTGTTCTCTCTGTGACTGGGTGAGCCTGCTGGAGCAGGTTGCCTTGGTTGATTGTGGAGTCTCTCAGCTTGGACATGTTCAGAATTTATATGGACATGGGCCGGGCAACCAGCACCAGGTGGCCTTGCTTGAGTGGGGTGCTTGGACCAGATGACCTCCAAAGGTCCCTTCCAACCTCAACCTTTTTGTGATGCTGTGATAAAGCACGCAACCTACATGTGTATGGAATAAATGAAAAAGTAACTCAGCCCTGGGGAAAAAAAGGGTTTGGTCAGACATCTGGAAAGAAACTGTCTGATCTTTATTCTGGAAGCGACCAAAGGTGAAGATATGTTAGAACTTCGTACACAAGTTGAAGCGATACCTCCCCTCTTGTGTTGGACAAATGGACCCTTCTACCTAGTACAATTTGGTGAACAAGTACACAAAAATTTGTCAATTTGTTACACCTGCTCACTGAGGGAAGACTCTCTCTCTAAAAGAACAATAGGAAGGAAAAGGAACTGTGTATTACAGACAGAATATCAGGGGATCATGCAAGCTTAATGTATAAGGGGATACTTCATAGATAATTATCAAGGAGTTGATGTAAGAAGGGGATTAAAGCCAACAACTTTTGGATATTTTTCCACTTCCTGTGGATTGAAGTGGTTAGTAAAAATGTTACTATTGGCCAATGGTTTCCATTGTTATTTCCCATGTGTATCCTTTGCAATTGCACCAGTTCTTTCAATGATAAATAAAAATAAATCTTCTTTCTCATTTGGAAAAAAAAATAAAATAATGAAAGTATCCTACTGATACCACTATGAGCAATATCATTTTTTGTAAAAGCTAGAAGCTGTTTGTATCCTAATCTTGATAAAATATTCAAGGTTATTTTGGGCCCTCTGGGACAACAATAAAGGCTTCTACTTTAACAATTGGAATAAAGACCCTTTAGGAATCCTTGAATTTCTGTAATGAAATAGAACAGTGGTCTGTTGAATCCAGTATGTTGTCTCTGACATGGATCAGTCTAAAATAATCTGTCAAATAATCTGGCTATATAAAGAGCAGCATAAATTCATCAGCAAAATGCCTCTTTGTACCCTGAAAAATATGGATTTACGTTCTTAGCATTTTAATTATTTAATTTTTATTACTGAGATCATCTTAGGATAAAACGGTGGTTGTATTTTAATCAAGCTATCTGTTAATTAATATGCACTCTTCGTGTCTAGAAATTCAGTTCAGTTTAAAGATGGCTTCTGTTGCCCTACAAACTATACACAGTCACATGCGTTCCCTGCAATTTAAAGATTAGTCTTAAAGTCAACCATTTTATCCCATGGTGTGTTCTGGTTCAAATCAGTCAAATTGTGGTTAGATTTTGCCTTAAATCTTGCAAATAGTTTCTTTAACAGGGCATTGTGATGTACCTTCTTACTCTGTAAATAAACTCTTTGAGCTGATTTTCTTTTCTTTTGGTCATGCATAAGGATTTTCGTTGATATAAGGGAAGCTCAGCTTTCTTTTAGAGAGCCGTGATAGTTTTTCTTATGCATCTAAGCATTGCACGCAAAAAGATGGGAATATGTGTTTTGGGATGTTACGTGTGTGTCTGTTAGGATAATGTCTTAGCTAGGATGAGTAGTGTCAGTATGTGCGGGATCCTCAGAGTCTGGCTAACTGAGACCAATATTGTGTGCAATTTGACCTCCCTCCTGGTTCTTTGCATTCTTCCCTGCATCTATAAGTAAAAATGAAGTTGCCCTGTCAAAGTTTGGTGGCTTTGTTGCGCTCTCATTCACCTATGATTACAGAGTAGTTCTTTGTGTGTGGAAAATATGTATTTTGAGTTGTAAAGTATTTTATGAAGGCAAACAGTGCATAGATTAGACTGTCTATAGTCATTCAATAATAGCTGTTCCTAGATCCCTACATGGACAGGTTTCTGTAAAACTATAATTTCTTACAAACTAGAAAAATATTTTAAAACCATTTTATGCCTTTCAATTGAACATATAATTGTCAGTCTGCAGAGTTTATTGTTATACATATTTATTTTTGAATGGGAAATCTGTGTTTCTGTTGGAATTCAAAATTTAAAAACTAGAATAGAATGCTGCATTTTAGGTTACATGGATGTCTGACTAATTATTGGGAATGACTGTTAAAAAAGGAAAAAGTTTTTACAGAGGAATATGCACTGTTTCTTACTGTCCTTATCTTACAAATTACTGATACTGTAATTGGTTATTCACAGGACTAATCCCTTGAACTCAGTAAAGGTTTCAAGATTCTGGTTTTTATGATTTTTCACTGTTACAGAAATGATCTGTAGTATTTTAGAATTACACAAAGCAAATAATACAGGATTGCAGAAGCTACTTTATTTCTCTCTTGGTTGTGTCACTTCCATCCAACATAATGACCCGTTATCTGAGGTGCTGCTTATACATGATACACATCTGTATTTGTGTACGTGTGTGTACATTAATATTATTTTGTGATGTTTCTGAAAATACTTCCTGGAGCCTGGGGACTGTTGTTTTGTGTTAGCGATATAGGAAGGTCAAGCCAATGCTTGTGCTCTTCAGGAGAACTGACCCAATGACTCTGAAGTAAAAGATGACAGAAGCCAGACAGTTGTAGATGTAAAAATGCATGTGATGCATAAACTTTATAGTACACAACTTGCTCTGAATTTCCTTACTTCCATAGAATTTTGGATGGGGGTAGGGGTGGGGTGGTAGTAGTAGTAGTGTAGGTAGGGGAGTGGAGTAGAATCCCTGCATTCTCATAGTAGTTTCTACTTTATTAGCCATTTTTCATGTTAAGTAGGTGTATGGATTGTATTAAATTCTCCCCTTTTCTGTCTATTCCTAAACCATTTATATTTCAAAGATTTTATGTTCTATCATGCTAATAATATGGATTTTCTAACTCCATTAAGAAGTTTATGCAATAGTCTTTGGTAACTTCTAGAAAATTATCAGCAATCTCTCAGACAAACAATTAGTCACAATCAAACTTTGACAGGTTTAAAGGCTCAGTTAAGCTTTGAATAAATACTAGAAAAATAATACCTGCATGTGACTCCTCTGAAGAATCCAAACCTGAGATTTTAATTAACATCTGTTTTCTCTCTCCTTGGAACTTCAAAATTTAAAGCAGTGGTTTCTTTTAGTGTTTTGGATGTCTGTTTTGACACAGTTTATTTACGTGGAAAGACTATAGACATTACTAAAGTATAAGATGACAGTATTTCACTGTTTCTCTCAAAGCCTAGTCCAATTCCTAGCTGTCTTATTCATCAGGGGCAACACTCCTGGCTCAGATAGAATGTTTTTGGAAAGTTAAATGTAGCGTAAATATTTTAATTTCCACTGCTGAACCTCTGACAACACTTATCTCTTAGGGAATAGATTGAGCATAAAATAAGCAAATGTCTTCTGGTGGAGATACTTCTGTTTTGGTTTTGAATTTTATGGAGAAACTTAGCACAGGAAAAAAAAAAAAAGACAACACAGAAAAATCCGTAGGTCTAGAAAGTATGTGGATAACCCTAGCATTTCATGTAAATATAAACAGTTTCTCGGAAACAATTCAGGATATAGCTGAATGATTGCATGTATATTAGGGCCATATGATACACTGGATCACTGTTGCATGCTTTGCTTCCGCAGTACTCTAAGTTTGTAATCGCTTCATTGATTAATTCCTGAAATAGAGCAGGTTCTTCTATTATATGTCCTTACTAATCAGATTATACAGCAGGCTTTTGAATATATATTTCTTAATTTATCAGTTTGAATTTATGTTGGTGTGAAGATGCATCAGTATTTCAGTGTGATATCAGGATGACATCTTTTATTCTGTTTGTGTATGGTTGCTTTTCAGGGGTAAATCTTTTTGCATCTTCTCTGAAATGTTCCATTTAATGCTGCACCAACCTCTCTTCTTGGTGTAATGTTACATTTTGATTCGTATGAGAAGATCTTCTCAATGACAAGCAGAGTTTGCATAAGCCACATTTTAAGAGTGAAAGATGGAATTTCAGGTGAGTTTTTGGTGATGCCCTCAATGGTTTTCTAGCTTGGCTATTCATGAAAAGGGTTGAAATTATAGCTAGATACATACCCACCAGTACGTGAGAAGAATAATGTATTCAAAATATAAAGATGTTTTTTCTGAACGTGTTAATCAGCTCTATATTCCTTCCGATTATGCTTATAATCTCTTTTAAAGAATTTTCCTGTATTTATATATTTTTAATTTTGGAGCTGATGCAATATTTAGAATACAATTACATTTTGGTTTGCTGTGCTCTTCTTGCCAATTTCTTGTGTTTTGAAGTCTCTCACTGATTGCTTCTCATTTTTCATTACTGATGGCCCCTTCAGACAGGCAGGCTCCGAGATAATTAGCAAAGCTTTGTTCATGAATGCTTGTTTCCTCCAAAAACTCTGCAGGAAGGAAACTCATGAGCAATAGTACACAATCTGCAGTTTCAGAAGCTATAATGTTAACAGTAATGTGCTGCAACGCTTAAACTAAAATCCACCACTTTAGAAATTATTAATTCATGCTCAGTGATGGGGAAGTTTATGGTCCAAAGGATAGCTGAATAGGATGATACACTGCTGCAGCTTTATGAGAATCAAAATCTGGCATGCAAGAACGGTGTCAGTGTCTATACCACCTTTTGAAATGCCTCTGAAATGTTGTGGTTAGGCCCTCAAACTGAGCTATTTTTTTAGTCATCATTTGGCAAGCTCCAAGCCTTTTCTGTTTTCTGTTGTCCTGCATTGTTCATCTTTTGCTTCTGAATGTGCCTAATTGCTGCTTAAACAAATTGTGCCTTGCAGTGGTGAAGAGCTGCACTCTGTCTTTTGTCAAGGTTGAAAGTGGCAACGCTAAGATCCCCACGAACGAGGGAACTGAGGGATAGATCTAAGTGTGGCAAGAGGAGGAGTTGGGCTTTCTGAGATGGTAGAGCAACAAAATCTAGTACCTCTGGGATCTAAGAAACTCGGACATGAAGAAGTACTGGTCATCACTGGGTGTTTTGGATTAAGGGCACTAATCTCAGAGCAGGGATAGGCATTTGTTTCCCTTTACCTCCTGTTACATTCACGGTGTCATCTTTTTGCTGCTTGAGGCATCGTAGTCCTAGTTCAGTTAGATCACCTCTGCTTAGGACGACCTTACTTCTTTAGGGATAGTTTTCAACACTGTGGTTGCTTATTGCCTATGATCCAGAATTTGTGCTGCTGCATTAGGACAGACTCTCTTATTCTTTCT
The DNA here is from genome assembly GCA_026212715.1 of Elanus axillaris. Lineage (NCBI taxonomy): Eukaryota > Metazoa > Chordata > Aves > Accipitriformes > Accipitridae > Elanus > Elanus axillaris. Next base: position 5,644,823 of record JANZLQ010000040.1, read on the forward strand.
GGATAATTTTTAAGGTTTTCATATTAAGTCATTAATAAACTGCTTTAATTACTATTGCCCATCTGCAGAGGGAAGTGGTGACAGCACCACTGAAGGCGTGCAATATCCTTCTGGCAGATATTGCTTAGTAGATCTCCAAAGCTGGGACATGTCCTTTGGGTCTGCTCATGCTATTACCGTGTAAGGGAATGCATGAAATACAATGTGAATCTAGTCAAAGTCATTCTGTAAATAAGTCATTCTTAACGAGGAGATAAATATTTCTCTGTGTGTGTGTAAATTAAATCTTCCCTCAAGTTGCCCAGGTGAGGGTTTTGGAAGGGGGTCTAGCATATTACCTGCTATGAAGTAGATGAAGAATAAGTGTTCCTGCTGCTTCAAAGCAAGACAACCAGAATATTGATTAAGAGCTGGCTTCTGAAAAATCCTTTTGAGGTGAATGTTTATTCAAGGAAGGTTCTGCAGTGATTGCCCATAAATTTGGTGTTGCTTTAAGTGTTGGGTAGAATACGTATTTCCTTGAAAGGAAGTGTAGCATATTGGTTCCATTAAAATATGAGTGTATATTTTGTGAGCTTGTCGTGTCATAGCTTAAACTTCTCATGACTAGGCAATGCAGTGTGCTTTACAGTTGGAAATATTTCTGAAAATAGCTTAAAATTTCAGCGTGTGATGGTTTTGATTAAAATTAACATATGGAATGACAGTTACTAAAATGTAGATAAAAACTACTACAAGGAATTAACAAGGGACACTGATAGCAGAATGACCATTGCTTAATATTTTATGTAGATTCATAAAACATCTTTCAAATTTTGAATCAACAGCTGGTGAAAAATTCAATAGTAATGAGCTCATTTGTATGTAAATGACTGTCATTCTATTCTAGGCTACCCATGCTTTATAGTATCCTCCTAGATATCACTAAGTATGGCCATGAAAATAGGCCTTTTTGGGAAACCCTTAAAAAAAATCAATTTAAATGCAAAGTCTTTGCCTGGCTTTTAAGTTTTCAAAAGTCATTCATAAGGTTCTACCAGTTTGAAAGTTCTGTATGCTTGTATTTAAAATAATAATTCAGTACATTATGAGGAGCTGAATATCATATAAATTAGGAGATCTAGGATAATTCTGACAATAGCAGAAGGAAATTTCTTTGCATGTCCCAACTCACTTGGAAGAACTGATTGAAGTCAACCGTATACCTGTGTATCCAGAGACATGAAGTAAATATGCATAAGAATCTACATTGTGTGGACACCTTTATATCACTTAGACTCAATATTCACTAAAGCTCCATATTTTCCATAAATATACAGATTTAAAGGCGAAAGAGTGAATTTATAATGAGGATTTTTTTAAATGGAAACCTTGCCATAGTGACTTTTCCATAGTACATATGGTGCAGAAGCATGCCATGTTCCTTATGTGCAATGAACATCTTGAGTTTTGAATATAATATTCTCAGTTGTCCTGGTTTCAGCTGGGATAGAGTTAAGTGTCTTCCTAGTAGCTGGTACGGTGCTCCGTTTTGAGTTCAGTATGAGAAGAATGTTGATAACACTCTGATGTTTTCGGTTGCTGCTGGGTGGTGTTTATACCAAG
>JANZLQ010000040.1:5651923-5686475 GCA_026212715.1 Elanus axillaris
GGGGGGGGGGGGGGAAAGACCAAACATGAAGGCAGAATGTATATGATTTTGTATGTTTTCTTACTAGTTGCTGTAAGAAGAATCCAACGCTTGCTGTTAATATTACTCAGATTGACTGTATAAGTGAACAAAAGTTACTTTTATTGAAAACAATGACCTGAATCCCCTTTACTTCAGTTGTAGGGGGACTGCGCATTGTACTTAAGGGAAAGGTTGTGGTTTCTGTTTCACAATAAACTGTTGCAACAGTTGCCATCTCTGGGGTGGATCTCATTAGGGTTTGCCCATATTTGTTGACTAATTTTTTTTAAAATTTTTTTTTTAAACAAACATAGGGGTTGCTAAAGTCCTCTAGAGTGATTCTTTGCAAACTATGGTTATTTTGTCTCAATCTTAAAGTATTTTTCTTTGTTATCTTTAATGAGGAATTTCTGGATCTCTTTTTAAGGTTTTCTGTATTAGCTCACATAAAAATGATTCTTTTCTAATGTTCATCTAACTTTCACTTCCAAACATGAAATCTCATTTGGACTGAATGACATAATGCCTTTCTCACTCCATCCTGAATTAAGTGCATCTCTTAATTTAAGAAAGGTTCTTCAGTTCCATCCAAATGCTTGAACAGCCCAGGAAAATGTTACTTGCAGCAGAGCACTAACACAAAAATAAACACAATCTAAACCCAGAAAACCAAATAAAAAACCTTAAAACATTGCAGACCAATGTGGAGCCATTTACTTTCCTGAGTTTTCCAAGGGCCTGCATGGAGTAGAGGACTTGAATCGCTGCATCACCACACGGAAACTCGCCTGAGCTGTTAGAAGTCACCTGCACGTCTCAAAGTCTCACACTGGTTTTCATAGTCAGTGATATCTGAACTGCAAAATAACAGAAGGGTTCAGATAAAAGCTTGGGAGTATGCACCTGAGAGCCCATGATAATAAAACTGGGAAGATGACTAACCTCTGCCTGGATCCTCTCGGCAACAGAAGACTTGGAGCTGAGCTGCTGAGTCTTCTGTATCAGTCTGACTTCTCTACAGTATCGTACTGGCCCAGGTTGTTACAGTCAATTTTTATTTCTATGCTAGGCTAAATAGGTGTATGTTTTTAGAACTCTCTTCCCTGTATAGCTGCTTAAAATTAATTTTTAATTGCTCCTCTCTATTGAGACTATTGTTGCTGGTTTACAAATATAAAGAAATATGTGACACAAAACCCAAACCCGACTTCCCAAGGTATGCTTCATGTATTCTGCCTTCCTCTTTCCCAAAGCAATAAACTGTAGATATAGCAGGTGACTTAAATAGCAAAAGTTGAAAGAAAATACTCAAAATTGAAAATTGAAACTTTAAATAAGATGTCACTTTAAAACAGTGAAGTACTTTGAGGCTATTAATACATACAATATTCAGCATTTTCCAGACATAGAAAACTTTCTAGGCAAAGATCTTCTATAACCAAAATTACTTGATGCTCTAATATTAGGAGTATACAGCTGTTGTGATTTTACAAGCTGTAGTGTTTGTTTGCCATTTATACCAATAGGAATTGCATGACAATTCCAGTGTCAGTGATGTTTTAAACTAAGTCTTTTATCAACAGCAGCCTAAAAAGTTAGCAGTTGTTGAATTTAAGAAAAATGTTAAAAATCTATTTGGATTAAATATCATACAGTAGAAAACTACCGCTTCTGAAGTATTTTCTGCCCAGTTGTTTGTGTGTGTATGGGGTGGAAGGGACCAGGAGAAGCAGAAATCTTCCACATCTTCATTTCAAAACCTTCAATGTTTATTGTACCCATTTCAAGTAATCATTGTTCAGCCCTCTCCTTCTCTCAAGCAATTGCCATACTTCACAGATAACGAGGTTGTAGGAAATCTGTATCACCATATTTTAGATCCATCAAGGCTTAGATATTTTGCTTATATATTAGTTTAACTAAGATTTATTGCATGGGTGAAAAATGATTTTATGGAAAAACTCCTATACTTTTCCTTCCCAACTGTGGTTGTTTAATGATACGGTTTTCAACATCTAGTTTAAAAGTTTGCAGGAATTTTTTTTTTTTTACAGTAGAAATGAGTTGAACCCTCAAATTTTCCTAAGATTCTGCCCTCAACAATAATTGTCATGAAAACTGAATTTGATGCATGAGGTTTGAGTTTGATTTTACAGTGTGAAGTGAAATGTATGATTTCTTGCCCTTCTTCTGGAATTACAGATATTCCTTGATTTAAATATTCTCTAAGTTATTATTTTGGGAACCAGGAACCTGCAAATACTGACTAATTTAGTATGATTGATTTTGTATGAAGGATTTTAATGTGTCCAGCTGAGAAGGTTTACTTAGCACAATTCTTTTTTTTGAAACCACAAATTTTCAGGGGAAAAAACCCAAAACCCATGTCACATCTGCAAGAATTTAAAATCTTTTAGATTCTGTTTTACCATAGTGAATGTGTTCCTACACTTTTACACTATTATTTGTTGTCCTTTCTTAGTGAAATGCTTGTAAGGGTTTTTCTTTATAAGTTATTTGAAGCTTATAAGAAAAGAATGTGCCTGCAGGTGCATGAATGGATGCAACTTTCTCAGCCAAGCTTTTAACCCAAATTAAGCATAACTTCTCTGGGTGAAATCTAGTTTAGACTTTGATTTTTTAATTTCTGTCTTAAAAATGTAACTTTTCAGAACTGTATTTTTCACCAGAAATTTAGGATGATGGTTTTTATTGCTAAGCTTTGCATCCTATGTTGGATTAGGTTGCTCCTGCATGTTTGCATCCATGTGTGCTTGCGTGCTCATGTGCCAGAGTGCTCTTCTATTCATTAGTTATGTGGTCAAAATTCGTCTTCCTTTTCCTGGGTGGATAAAGGAAAATGGGATTGTAGAGGGGAAGTATTTAACAAAAATAGGGAACTTCAGTTAATGCTTATTATGTAACAAGAGCTTTAAAAAATTGTCACTTTTGAAAATATTATACTGAATGTTACAAGGTCGTACAAATTAAGCAGACATGGCTTTTGTATTTTAGGATTTGCTTCCTGCTATGAAAAAGAAATGAAACATACTGTCAGTGGTAGATGGGCCAATGATGCAGTTCTGTTAATATTTACATGAACACTGTTGTGTCTATTTTTTGAACTTATTAATGGATATTGCTGGCTTTCACTTGTATGTAAGAGAGGACAAATACTTTTCACTGGCAGTTTACTTTTGTCTGCTTCATAGCATCATGTGCTAAACATTGATTCAGATAATGATAAAGTAGTTAGAACCCAATTTTCTACTATCATATATTTTATTTGCCTGTTACCTGTCTAATCTATGTCTGCATCTTTATCTAAATAAACTGTCATTTGGAAACACCTTTTTTCCTCAACATTATAGACCCCAATTCGAGTTCTAATATATTGCAATTTATAAAAGAAGGTTAAAAGAAGGCTCCACTGTACTCATTTTCTGTCTTACTTGAACAGAAGTGGTGCCCTGCCTGTCTTTTGCAAGATGCTGCAGAGCATGGGAAGTTTACCAGAAGAAAGTAGAAGCATTTACCTTTGAATGAACATGTAGAAAGATGAAATAGTAGGAAAGTTTTCCTAGTGAGAAGCCAACATATTTTGTTTTCTCGGTGGAAGTTTTTTTTGGATAAGATGCACAGAACTCTTCAAGGACAACAGATTGATAAGGTCATATTTTTACAGAGATTAAGCTGCTCTTGCATTATAACATGAATATTCTAGATATAAACATGATGCTTTTATCAGGCAGACTATTCTTTCAATGCATTTGATCTTCAACAGACATTTACAAGAAAAAAAGGTAGTTTCAATTAAAACTTTCTCGGTAGTTTGTAATCTTTGTCCCAACCAGATCTGAGCATACAGTTTTGTAGCAGGGAGATGATATGAAACTGTAGACAGCCTTCTCAAGAAGTGGTGCTGTTTAAGGTGCTGGATGAAAATTTTACTTCATCAGAAATGAGCTTCAAAATCTCATTGTCTTAATAGTGCTAAAAATTAATTTGCCACATATACAATAGACATTCTGTTACTCCACAGGTTAATGCACTAAATTAGCTTTTTGTTAGATTCGAATTAACAAGTAGTGCTCTGTGCATGTCGTTGTGTTGCCCAATGTGGGAAGCTTGCTAGGGGAGGAAACACAGTATGCGCCTTTAACAGGAGGGACTGAATGCCAAAGCAGCAGCAAACTTTCTCAAACAAGGACCTATTACATTCAGTGTTTATCTTCAATTTATTTATACCATAAAAATAGCCAAAGGCTATAGGAGCAACGACACCATGGACTTGATGGATGCAAGACAAAGCTACAAAGAAACAATGTCCAAGTTAAAAATCTCATAATTGGAAATACAAAAGAGTTAAATAATGCCACGCTAATACCTGTGCAAAGTATTCTGATTTGTTATTATCTCTTGCTAAGTCTTTTCTTTGTGTCCTTTTGTTTACTCTAGTTGTTTCAGTGTTCTCTGTGTCTGAAGCCAGTGTCAATGCATGCTTGGTAAGAGGAAAAGTAAGGAGGCCAACCAGGTGGCGGTGATGATTTTGGTGCTGTGATCTACTTTAGGGCACTTGCTTCAGAACCTCTGTCTAAAATGAGAAAACTACATGCAGCAACACAGACTTGTGACTGAGTAGAGAACACATTTGAGGAAGACCTGAGACCCTGATGAACAAGGAGTCACACATACGTATTTGCTGCAATGTGACCTTGCAGCAAAGGATGCCAGCAGTATCCTGGCTCCGTTAGTCCAGACTGTATAGCGAGACTGTAGCCAGCAGACTGGGAATAGTGATTCTTCCCCTGTATCCGGCACTTGAAGATGTCACGTTGAGTGATCTCAGACCAGATGGGAATGTCCAGTTTGGGGCCCCTGAGTACAAGAGAGATGTTGGCATACTAGAGTAAGCCCAGTGGCAGACTGCCCAGACTATGGGAGCCTTGAGCACATGGTGTATGAGTGGCTGAGGGAACTGGGTCTGCTCAGCCTGGAAAAGAGAAGGTAAAGGGGAGATCTTACTGGCATAGACAGCAACCTAATAGGAAGATGTGGAGAAGACAGCCATACTTTACTCCGAGACACATAGTGAAAAGATGAGAGAGAATGGACACAAGGTAGAACATGGGAAATTCCAGTTAGGTGGGAAAACCATGAGGGTGGTCAAACAGAGCAGACTACCTTGACCTTTTTGTAGCACCTCCATCCTTGAACATACTCATAATTTGACTGGACAAGGCGCTGAGCAGTGATCTCGATGATGCTGCTCTGAGCAAGGAGTTGAACTAGAAGTCATCTCCGACCAAGAGTATTCTGTGATCCAGGAATATTGATACACTGTTCTGATTAGGAACTTGACTCCTCCCTCAAAAAATGCTGCAGTGCATAAGCTTGGGTAGCAAAATTACTTTGCATTGCTGGACATTTAGGCTAAGATTTTTGCACCAAAACTTTCAGCTATTTAATGCTGTTGGCATGCTGTGACAACAGATCCTGAGTTTACCTTTTGGTTCAGTTGCAATGATAGTTTCTCAGCCTGTGACACTTAGGTTCAGTACTCGAGATACCAAGATTCCGAGGCATGGATTCACTGGTGCTGAGGCTAGATTCAAGCTGGATGTTATAGTCACACAAGCCTCCGAATTTTGAAGGGTCCAGCAGAAAGAATGATCCATTTTTGAGGAGGTGTAACTTTCCACTAATCTGGTAGCATCTATTCTGGGGGGCAGAAATGCTTTAAGCAGTTAAGAAAGAAAACTCTCCTGTTGACTGAAGGTCTTTCTCCAGACTGAGTCAGAGTTTTAGTTGGTTTTAATTAATTAATTTATTTTTTCTTTCTAGTTGTGTGTACGTTTTCAAAATGCAGCATTTCCTGGTGCAGTAAGTTAAAGAGTTAGTAATATGACCAGTGGGACTGCCATAAAAGGGCACCTCCTGTACATGGAAATGCTCATTGCATTTGCTCACTGTGACGTGATACAAATACTGAAAAACTGTCTGTCAGTCACATTCTAAGTAAAGACCAACTAATCATCCCTGTACTCTTCATGAAGTTTAAGCTTAACAATAAGATGGCTGGTAATACTTCATTTTCAGTTGTCTATCTTTTGAAAATAACTTCTTAAAGGTTTAATAAGATAGCTGAATGATGAATAAGAAATACTGTTCAGTAATGTAGTGTCCTTGGATGTTTTGATAAGCAAATATTTGTATTTGCAAGAAATAATAATCTAACTATGATTCTCAACAGGGTGTCATAACATTTTCAGCCAGAACAGTTTGGGAGTACATCGTTTCAGGCTATTTATTCAAGATGTGAGAATAGATGAAATTCTCCAATGGGATTGAAAAAGTTGCATAATGATACCATAAGACATTAACTTAGCAGTTGGAAGCAACACTTATGAACCACTGGAAGTTATGTTCTCATGGGTTTAATATTTTCTATAGCCTCATAAATCTGCTAGATACATAATCTCTTTATTAAGCCAGAAATTCTATTTGTATTTGGAAGCATTCAACAATTCTGCCCTGAAATAAACGAGTTCCTCATGGTAAACAAATTTGCACATAAGAAGTACTATACTTAGAGAATCCTCTATGGGTAAATGATCAAATATTAAGGGTTTCTTGAAATTTGGTACAAAAAGAAACAAATCCTACTTAAGATGTACAAATGACTATGTTAATATTAATCATATATGCCAATTCTTTAGGTCCTGGGGATTTCAGATCTTCCTACAGGTGTTTTCTGTGTTGCAAAACTCTAGTCACTTAAAATGGAGTTTGGCTGTAGTCCTGCAGAGTCCGGCACACTCTCCTTTGTGCCTGTGGTGAATGCTAAATGGAAACCTGCGGGAATCTATGTGGGGACATAGGAATCTGTAAGCTGAGCAAAACTGCTGTTCTGGTTGATTTGGACAAGGATATTTCTTGCATTTTCAAGCTCTAGTTTACAGAAGAATCCTGCTTAGTTTCTCTTCTCTGGGTTTGCTTTGGTGGAACTAAGTTATAAGAAGTGGAAAGCAGGCATAGTATTATAATAGTCCCCGTTGCAGGTTACAGAAAACTTTCTGTTTCTCTGTGTTTAGTTTCAGATGTAGGCAGGTTTCCCCAAGGAGGTGCTAGAGAAACACGGTTTATAGAACTACATATTGGAAAGCTCATCTGATGAAGGAAGGGCTTCTGTAGAGATGATAGCTGGTGAGAAATAAGAAACTGAGTAAGGATCAAGAGGTAATAAAGGACAGACACTTGGGAGCAAAGACGGAGAATGGGAGAGAAAAGGCAGCAGAGTACTTGAGAGAGGAAGAAGTGTGGGGTTCAGAAGAGATCATAAGGGAAAGGTACAGGTGTGTAATGCTTTTGGATTTGGCCAAAAAACACTTATAAGAACTTTCCCATGACTGCAAAGATTTTGATTTTTATTTTTTACTAGTGTTCCTATGCAGCTTTGTTACTGAGTCTCACCTCAAAATTAACTGCTTTTCTAGTCCCTTTTTCATTGCATTTGAAGTGATTTTTGACATGCATGAAGTCAGTCATTATTTAAAAGACCTTGGACTTTCTGTGTCACTATGCTCACAGTGTATTATGGGTTCATTAAGACATGGTGCATTTGAGTTACTGATTAACATGTGGAAAGTTTGGGAAAAGCAGATAGAAAATAGAACCTTTTTTTGCCTTCAGTAAATTCAAAATCATTCTGTAGCCCCAGTCATGACCATGATGCCTGCAATGTCTGGGGGGTAGTGGTTTCCTGATTATCTCCTGCACCTGAGGTGAATGCAGGTAGTCTGGGGCTTATGAGCTCTTCCAAGGCTTCTCTTCAGAAGAAGGTTGCTTGGAAACATTTTCAGTATGTAGCAAATAACATGCTTGTCATGTTGTTAAATGTTTAGCAGACATTTAGAGAGGAGAAATGATCAGAAATAATATATTTCTATGATACTGTGTATGACAGTTTCCTTCATCCAGGTGATTACATTCAAAGCTGTCCTTATATTTTACATTTGATCAAGTGAAACATTTCACATCAAACGTAAATGTTTTTTCCCCTGTCTTGTGTGAGGAAGACCTGAAACATCACAGATTTGGTTTGTTCTAAACTAGATATTGTATCATTTATAGTGGATGCCAAACAAACAAGTAAATAAAACAAAAAAAAAAGAGCAATTGTGGATGCAGCTTTACTTAATTGCAAATTTTGTAATGAAATCTACAGGCATTGAGAGTTAGCAAATTAGACCAGCCCTGATACAGTTGGATTCCACCTAGTGAAATGTTCTTGATTTGCAGGCTGGGAACTGGTGGCTAATCTGTAATCTGGCAAACTTTATGGCAGCCTTTGGTCTTCATTTTAAAAATTTCAGTGGTCTCAGTTTCTGACAATAGAATGGAATAGCTTTTGCAGTTTGACCGTACTGTGTCATGCCGTAGTCTTGCTACATCCCAGTACGTCCCTGAATACAGAGATCACCTGAATGCTCTCCCAGCTGCTGTATGGTAGCTGATATGTGCTTTTGCCTACAGTTCATCTTTTTTCCCCCCTATACTATGTGCCTCATTACCTGGGCTTACATAGTTTAGAAGTCTTTTAGTTGATGAGTTTCACTCACACCAGAATACAAATGGAAATGCTAACAAGGAAAAAAACTAATTTGAAAAATGCATTTTTAGGGCCTTCATCTGGTAAATTGAAACTGAGCATAGTGTTTAGTCATGGTTCATAAAGACAAAGTCTGACTAGAGAGCTGTTTATCTTCAGCAAATACAGCAGGCATACACAAAATCTAAAACAGTTACCCAAGCTTGAAGTGAGAAGAGGCTCCTCTACGGCTTCAAAACACTGGGCACATTTTCAGATTCCTAAAAATCTTGAGCACAGCAGTAAACAGCCTTTTAAATGAACACAGAATTTTATCTCTAAGATTCAAATAGTATTCAAGGTTTTGTCCTGATCTTCTGAATTCAGGTAACAAAGCTCCCATCCAACTTGAATAAGTTCAGTATCTGACCATAATTGGTATTTAATCAAATTCCATGGTAGGGAAAAATTATACAGTTGCTGTTAGCTTCACTGTAAAGTGGCTTAATAACTTTTTTTGGTGTTATAATAAGATGCTCATCCTATCTAATAGCATAGATCTTAACTGAGTGCAGGTCATCAAGGAAATTAAACTCTGTTACTTAAGGTTATTTTCTGTCAGGAAATACAATGGAAAGTTTTTAGGGAGGGATAAACTTCAGGGTGGCAGCATCATTAAAATAAATGGCTACATGGAAGACTAATTACCTACACATGAGTGAACAAAAACCCCATCTGTGTCACTTAGATTAGATCTTACCAAAGGTTACCCAAGTGAAAACAATTATCTCTATTGTACATTTATAATCCTTTTTTTTCAAGTGTAGTGTTTTTATTACTTCTGTTTCAAAAAAAAAAAAAGCATGTTTTATAAAAGCTACTAGTTCAGCTTTCCACTTTTCTTTAAGGAGTGAGACTGTTTCTCAGTTATTGTAATGTTTGAGTTGCATGAACTATTCACCTGTAGAACTTACAGCAATGCTTTTGCTTCTTAAAATAACACAGTATTTAAAGTATGGTATCTAATGGTTTTTACAATTCAATTTACACCTTTCATAATTCTTTATCTCAAATGTGTTCCTTTCTGTCAGGCAAAACTAAACAGCTGCATTAACCTCAGTTGTGAATTTCACCCCATATTTTAAGACCTACATATCCCAAGATGAAAACAAATGGAGGGAAAAGAGTTAAACATTGGTGTCTAGACTGATTGCATATTTTTAACAACGTCTTTGAAATATGCAGCATCACATGTTGCCATATAGCAGCAGTCAGGTATCCTATAAATCACAACATTAATGTTGTACTATTTTTTCTTGTTAGAGTAGACAATTTTGCTTACATGAAGCCCTTCAATATGTTTTGGGTAGGACAGGTGGCTGCTTAAGTGCTATTTTAGCGGCATGTCAACTCTTAGCTTGAGTGAAATCTGTTTGAGTTTTGCGTTTGTTTAGTCCAGACACTGAAAAGGAAAAGCATTAATCCTTTCTGATCAAGAACATAAGGTTTCCAAACAAGCTTTATTTTAATTCCAACTTTTATTATTGGGTTCACATTTTATTACTTTTGGTTCTTATCCTTATAAACTAGTGTGTTCTGTCTTCTTGCTGGTAGCATCCCTTCCTTCTTGAGACATAATTTGTAGTGAATTTGTGAACGGCTTCGCATATGAAAGTTACAGTGATACAACAAAGGTATTTTGCTCTTTTGGAATTTGGGGAACACTCTTCCATCAAAGGGACTTGGCACCTTGAAGTACCTGATACTTAATTAACATGGAAATGTTTCACTGAAGCCTTAGTTATGTATAAATGAATTAATAGAGCTATGTCTGAGCTAGTTAGCTTTTCGAAACAGAAAATCACCACATTTTAAAACATTTATTATAAGAAATCCACAGTAGGTTAGTTATTATTCCTTAACATAACAATCTCTAAGATACAATTAAAAGTCAGTCAGATAAATTGTGAATTTTCTGCAAGAAACCCTACTTTATCAGGGTGTTTATTTAGGTAATGGTGATTTGATATTTCTTGTCCTAACCCTGCGTTCCTGGGTATGGCTACTAACTCCTAGGATAACATTTATATCTGATCCCATGCAGATGTCTCAGATGCCCTGGGGCATCTCTGACAGTGCTAGGCAACAGAGTCCTCCTCATTGTGGTAAAAGCAAGGCAGAGATGAGGGTAACAGAACAGAAATACCATATTTCCTCTGGAGTGCTTTGCTAAGTGCTGGGGCAGCCTTATTTCAAGATAATTGCTGCCTTGAGGTCCTATCACAGTGACGCTGAGAAGCTTGTTCGTTTCAATGCAACTATGTGGCATTGGGATGGGAAGAAAACACCTGACATTACTTTCAAATACATATGGTTTGTTCTGGAAAAAATATTAATTGCGCTAAGAGGGAACTTACCAGGTTGTAAAGGGACCTTCGTATTTTTAGATGGTCATGAATAATGGTAGCAAATGTTTGGAAATCCTTAGATTTATGAGCCATGTCCTCCCTGGAACAGCCCTACCTTGACGTTTTCCAGCATTCCCCATTGTTCTAAATTGCCCATCTTGACTTTTGCAGGGCCTGATGCCTGTGTAGTTCAGATCTCTCTGTTTATGTCACTGAAAAGATGTTGGACAAGGCAGAATATATTATAGCTTTGGAAAAGGGGGGTAATATAACTTGGCGATGTACCCAGTTTAGTCCATTGTTCATAGTCATTGAAAATAGGAGGCTTTGCAAGGTGTAGGTTCTACCTAACTTCTAATGAGAGTTGGGAAGATGACTGGATGCAATTCTTTAAGAGTCTCTCCGTTTCATTGTCAGACATCAGATGTGGAAAAACTTGTGCTGTAGTCTGTAATGGGAGCTTGGGGGTGGGGGGACTGCGTACAGAGAACGAAGACAGGAAAGCAATAGACTTTTTTGCAGCTTTAAGGAAAACCAGTTTGTTATCCCAAGATGGCATTAATGAAGCCAATGACAATGCCTGGGTTTTGTCGGGGTTTTTTTTCCTTCTGTTTTGAAAACTGTAAATGGTTTTCTTTAATGTTGCAAGTCTCTTCTCAGTCCATCATACTTTCAGAAGCCCATGAAATAATAAATGTAACATAGTACTATGAAAATAGTTTGTCCTTAAAGTGAAACTGGGCTGTGTGATGAGAATTGTTAAAAGTCAGTTTATCATTAAGTTATTTAGGTACTGTAAGCAGCAAATTGATGACAGGTCAGATAACAAAATGCCTAAATGAGTTGAATGTGTAAATTCCATTGGTATTTAAACTTAGAGCTTGGAAACCTCTTACATGCTACAGACATCTGTATCTTCTGAAGTACTAGTATTTACTCTGCTAGACGTTGATGCCGTGAAAAGCCAAAATCAGGACTCAAGAATCAGAAGACTATTAAGCAGGTATCCTTTATTGCAATGCTGGGCACACAGGGGATCTCTCCTTGTATTGTGTGCGCCTGATCAGGTTAATTGCATAGTTTGTATATAAGTTCTATATGCATATTCATTACATTTCCAAGAAAAGTTTTACATATTCATTAACTTTCTGGGAACTCATTATCATATGTAAATGTCCTTCACACAGGCGTACTCGAGGTCTGTGGTGGTCTTCCGTAGTATTCCTCACTTGTCTGCTGTTTGACCCTTTTTGGATGATTCTGTGCAGTGTGATCTTCTACATGTTTTGATACATCTTATCCTAAAGAATGCTCGTTAGTGCTTCTGTTACCTATGTCTACCTTAATGACACAGTTCTCCAGACACTGCAAGGCCATCCAAAAGCAGTGTTTTTCTTTTGGCATCTTTTATACCATGCAGTGTACAGGAATCTTATCTACTACCAGTCGGCAAATACTTGGGGAAAAAAAATAGCATGACCATTATATTCAGAAAAACATCAGAAAAACGTCTTATATCAAGGTATAGAATCATAAGAACTAGTAGTGCTGTGAAAATATTTTTTATCATTATTTGCTACAGTTCTTTTCGATGCCTAGTGAAATTCACACCAATGGGTTCTTGGGCTGGTACTTGAACTTCTGTGTTATTGGCAGCTATGGCAGTGTGGACCCCGAGCATAGCATCACACTGAGTAGGCATCACCTTGGTACATCGTCTTAACTAGTAGCTAGATAATAACTGCGTGCTAAGCATCAGCATCAAATTTTCAGTTTTAGTAAATAATCTCGGTATTCATGCTCCCAGACTTTAAGTTGCAAAGCGCAATTACTAAATGGAAAACTTTAGAATAATGGACATTGAGACCAATTGTAATGTAAAGGCAGGTAAGGGAATTAGTCTCTTTTATGTAGCTGTAGAAAATTCTGCATGAGATTAATCTATATTTCACTTTAATACTCGTAAGGGCTCACACAGATCTATTGTATGTTTGAACATCCCATAGTTAAAAACTAAGGCAATTAAACTGTGTCCTGTTTCATATATCTACAGGGCTATCTATGATCCAACCATTGTGGCTACACAGCAACTGATTTCTTGCATCTTCAAAAGACTACGTGGAAGAATTTAGGTCCAACTGTTTTGTTTGGGGCAAATGTGTCTTTTAAAGCTGGGTGGGAAATAACACGAAGGGATTTAGCTAATTTTTCAGAATTTGTGTGGATTTAGGAATCAAGTCTGTTATTATTGTGTGTATACTTGATTATTACAGAGGTATTTATAAATAAAGGTAACAAAGGGAAAGCGGGAAAAAGCTGGCTATGGAAATACTTGGATTAGATTTTTTTTTTAAACTCTGTATTTAGCATATTGTAGGAAAAGCAAGGAATTTTTTTTTAATTGAAATTCCATGAGATGGAATTAATGCTTTCTATAGCTATTAAGGTATTTTTCATGAAGAATATTGTCTTTCACTCTTCTCTTATGTTAATTTCTTTTTTTTTAAAAGGAGGAATTAAAATATACATAGAGATGAGATAATGGTGGATTCCACTCCTGGAGTAAGCAGGTTATAGGAGGGTAGCCGAGACCCCCATCTTCCTTTGGCTGCAATAGCAAGTCTGTCTGATTTATTTCCGTGTGTTGCAGAACTGCACCATGGTAATGACTTTCTCAGTATTCTGCTGCTGAAACTTTCCACCTAGGCATAGGTGTATTTTGGAGGGAGGAAAGGAAAAGGGAGTGAATGACTTTACTTGGGTTCACTGGGAGTGACCTTTCTTCTGTTACGAACACTGCAAATGATCCATTACCCTAATTTTGTAACTACAGAAAGCTGACATGAGTTCCTTGGCCATTACACAGAGTCACCTCTAATATCACTAGTTTTGATGTAGCTATTTACATAGTACTATAGAGGACACGAGTACAGTTGTACGGGTGACAGTCAGAGAAGTAGCATCCTCCGTGGATGGCTCATATAATGAGAAATGACAGCTGACCACAGGGATTAAAGGAGAAGGCCTGAACAGAGCAAGAGCAAAAATGGATAGAAATGTGTACATCTCCACATCACTGAGCAATCACTGAGGAAAGCAGCAAACTGCTGTGTGTTCTCCCCTCAGTCATTTAATGCTCTGACTATATATATTTACACCCCAGCTGCAGCCCCTGCTCTTATTTTTAAGACTCTTTGGCAGGCGCTGACTTGCCTGCATTAAAGGCGCGTGCTCAACAGGTTAAGATTACCAGTTTGATTGCCGCTTCTATGTCAGTGCAAACGCAGTCAGAAGACTTCTCTGCTGCTATGTTGGCAGTTGAAGGGGTTTTATATCTGCCCTGAACTCCCTGTTTTGCTGGTAGCATTTGTACTCGCATTTGCCTTCTCCCTCCCCAGTGGATTTCATGGTTGGAAGTAACACCTGTGGCCACTCTGTGCTCTGACAGCTGCAAGACTCAGATGCCAAGCTCTTGAATGTATTTTTTCTGTTGCTGTCATCTGGGTTAGAAGATAGCTTCCAGGCAGACATCTCAGCTATGTCGGTGTTCATTGCTTGTAGTTGGGCATCAAGGTGTCATTGGGCTGGATAGCTTTTCACAATTTCATTTATAGTATACACAGTAGTGGCAAGGAACTTGCTTTCCAGTATGTGCTTTTCTAAGGAGTAAGTTCTGGTCTACTGTTTTAACATGTTTAAAGCTCTCATTAGATTATCATATGCTCCAGACAGGGTTGATAGCTTCTTTTGTGCTTTTTGTATGGTCAAGAACACTCTAGGTCTGTAGCAAATCAGGGATGCTCATCAAAATGTCTCATCAGCATATCTTACTTGACTGCTGTTGGAAGTGTTTGAAATCTAATTCCAGTGTTTGGAAACAGCGAGTACCTGGAACAAAACATGGGTGGCTCAGCTACCACATCACCAGAAAGCAGATTGTGACTCACAGTCTTGTGTCTACTTTCTGTTGCTCCAAGAATTGCTATAGGTTTATTTTTGTTAGCGTGTATACATGCTCTTTGATATAGCAGCCTCTGAGTGAAACTGTGCGAAGTGCCTTTGGTGAAGGAGTAGGGTGCCATAGGGTGAACTAGCCTAAAGAACTCCATTCATTTACTCTGTTTCACCCTGCCTTATGTTGAAGATACACCATGTCTTGATTACAGATTAGTTTCCCAAGAGAAAGCTGTATCCTTACTCAAGAACTTGTTTCAGTCTTTCACTTGTGGCTGAGCAAAGGATGCCAAAGTAAACTATGAGTTTTCTCAGGGCCCGGGAAGAGAACATGACTCTATTGCATTTGTTTGAAAGAGATTTTTTTTCTTCATTCCTTTCTAGCTTTTCTGTTTCTTTTAAAATTCTGGAGAAGTATTTTGAAAACATGGTGTATTGGGTTTGATTGGCAAGATTTTGGTAGTGGGAGTGCTACAGGGGTGGCTTCTGTGAGAAGCTCCCAGAAGCTTCCCCCACGTCCGACAGAGCCAATGCCAGCCGGCTCCAAGATGGACCTGGCACTGGCCAAGGCTGAGCCTGTCAATGACGGTGGTAGTGCCTCTTGGAGAACGTATTAAAGAAGAGGAAAAACTTGCTGCAGAACAGCAGCTGGGAGAGAGGAGTGAGAACATGTAAGAGAAATAACCCTGCAGCCCCCCAGGTCAGTGAAGAAGGAGGAGGAGTTGTTCCAGGAGCCGGAGCAGAGATTCCCCTGCAGCCTGTGATGAAGACCACGGTGAGGCAGGCTGTGCCCCTGCAGGCCAGGAAGGCCCACAGTGGAGCAGATCTCCACCTACAACCCAGGGAGGACCCCACACCAGAGCAGGTGGGTGCCCGAAGGAGGCTGTGACCCCGTGGGAAGCCTGTGCTGGAACAGGCTCCTGGCAGGACCTGTGGCCCCATGGAGAGAGGAGCCCAGGCTGGAGCAGGTTTGCTGGCAGGACTTGTGACCCTGCAAGGGACCCATGCTGGCGCAGTCTGTGGCTGAAGGACTGCAGCCCGTGGGAAGGACTCAGGTTGGAGAAGTTTATCAAGGACTGTCTCCCGTGGTAAGAACCCCACGCTGGAGCAGGGGAAGAGTGTGAGAAGTCCTGCCCCTGAAGAAGATGAAGGAGCAGCAGAGACAATGTGGGATGAACTGAGCACAACCCCCATTCCTGTCCCCCTGCGCCACTCATGGAGGTGGAGGTAGAGAAAATTGGGAATGAAGTTAAGTCTGGGAAGAAGGAAGGGAGGGGAGGAGGAGTTTTAAGATTTGGGTTTATTTCTCATTATCCTACTCTGGTTTGATTGGCAATAAATTAGGTTAATTTTCCCAAGTGAAGTCTGTTTTGCCCGTGATGGTAATTGGTTGAATGATCTCTCCCTGCCCTTATTTCAACTCATGAGTCTTTCGTTATAGTTTGTCTCCCCTGTCCAGTTGAGGAGGGGAGTGATAGCATGGCTGCGTGGTGCTTAGTTGCTGGCTGGGGTTAAACCATGGCGCATGGCTAACATAGGCTGACTCCTAAATGACGCTGGATAAGAAGATGTAGTGAGTAAATTCTCAACTTTGTGACCTTATCACCATCTGATATGTTGGTACATGGCACTATTGTGTACAGCCTTGTGACTGTTCCGTGCAGGAAAAGCTCTTGAAAGCAGCAAGGATTGCTATGTCCTAGAAACGGTGTTTGATGGGTGTCTTTGGAACTAGATATTCAAACAGATTTAAAAACTCTGTTTCTCCAAGGTTGGTTGTAAAATTGTAAAGCAGAATTAGAGTTAGAATTTAGAATTAAAGTTTGATCAATTAGAGTTAGAAATACCTCTAATTTCTTCCCTACCACAAGTCCAGTGAGCAATATCCTGTAATTCCATTTCTATTCAGCAGAGTCTAAGTTGGAGAAGTGGCAAAAGGAACTTTTCTGCATGAAATACAAACCCGTTTGTAGTACATTATATTTCCACCTGTAGGCTTATACTCTACATTCTGTTCAGCTCTAATGCTAAAGTTTGCATACAGAGTTCCCAGTTTCAATATTCACATAATTTCCTTCTGAAGACAATTAATTTACACATACTCCTCTTGTACAGAGCTCTAGGCTTCAGGAAACTTTTTGTGAAAAATAGACACACAAATTAATTTGACTCACGCAATTTACTGAGGCAACATCATGGAAAATATAGTCTCTTTTCTGTTGTAAGCAAAATGTGTTGGGGGGAGAGACGACCTTGGGAGATAAGGCTGAAATGAAGCAAAAATGCATTCACTTCCTATTTCACACTGAGGGCTGATTTTTATCAGAACACTTGGATGCATTTAGAAATGGAGTTTAAGGACAGGGATGGACCTTCACATATACCTGTGTGACTCTAAACATTACCTGGCCAATTATTTTTCTTCTGCTTGTCATATACTAGTCTTTGAGGTGAAAGCTCAGTGATCAAGGTACTTAAAGACCTTTGTGCGTGTAGTCCAGAACTGATATTTCTATGTGTGTGTAAATGTGAATTTAAAAAACCAAATCTGAATGCTTTAATATAAATGAATCTTTTTTAAAAGGCTTTATTTTTGTGCATATATAAAAACATATTTCAGTCTATTTCTGCAGCAAGCAAACTCAAAAGTATTTTATCTGTTGCTTATATATATGGTCAAGTTCCTATTGAACCACAAAACTGGCTTAAAGACCTGCACACAGTTATTTATGTACAGGGCAAAAATCTTGTCGGCTGTTTTGCTGTAAACAGAGCAAAACTCAAACAATCATCTCCCCCTCCCTGCCGCACTGCCATATGAGCTTATGGGTTTACTGGCAGGCGTATCTACCCCTGCAGGTGGGCCATTAGCTGAAACTAATATAGGATTGAGCACTTGGCAGAGAGCTTGCTGTAAGATTCGTTACCAAGGATCAATATGTTGGCCTGGAACATGTCATGCATTTCTCTCTGTGTTTGCTGCATGTTTGACTTTGTCTTCCTTCCAACCGTGCAAGGCGTATTTCCTCTACCCCATTGTATGGCTGCTATATTGTTTTGGTAGATCACAGTGTTCCGAACTGTTGAGGAAACTAAAAAAAAGACTGTATTTCCCCAGAATTACATGGGATGTAATTCCTGCAGCTTGTGATGGATTTAATTAATAGGAGTTAATTTATCTGGCAGTGCAGCACTCTGCAATGTGCTGGGTAGTATCAAACCCGAGGTGCCTTGCTGGGTCATGGTACTTAAAAAAAAACCCCCCCCCCCAAAAAAAAAAAAAAAAAAAGAAGAAGATTAGAGGGTAAAACTACTACTATGTGTAACCAATACTTAGTAATATGTAATACTTTGGGTTCTTATATCAGCTGCTACCTACAAAAAGGCAACTCTCTTCCTCTGAACCCTCAGTACTGTATAGTTGCATTTTGCATAGACATTTGATTGTGTGATATTTTTTGGTACAAAAGTATGACAATAGTGAATTCTTATGATCAGGTGGGTGTCAGCCTATACAAAATACTTGGTAACCCCAGTTTCTAGTGTTGGTGGGATAAAGGACATTTAACGTGTAATTTCAGCAGAGGCAAAGATGGAAGATGACGAGCCACTGATTCATCTTGTTGCTCAAGATCTGACTCTGCTATTTTGAGTGGTTTGTATTGGAAATAGCAGTGTGGCAGCTCATATACAGCCAGCTTTTCTGAGGGTTTGCTGTGAGAATTCTCCAACTGTCCAGGGGAAGAAAAAAAAAGATATAGTAGGAAGTTAAAAGGATAAATGGCCCTTATGTGCTTGTTACTACTCATAATTTTTGTGCCTCGGTTTCGTGTGGGATTGTAGGAAGTGATCTGCTTTGAAAGAGGCTGATTTTTTCTGCTCTGTACCATATGAAAGTCTTACTGTTCTAGCTCTCCAGGTTTTGATTTGTTTTGAATCCTCTGACTGCCTAGTTTTGGGGGGGGGTAGGAAGGATGCATCCACGGTGAGGAATATGCTGGGTTTGTAATATTGGCATTACTGACGGTAGCTTAAATCTCGTCTGTAAGCCTACACTAGGACTGAAAGACTGAGGCTTTTAAAGGTCTGTTACTGCAGGCTTTCCTGGCCCCTGCTCTGCAGCCTGGGCACACTCAGATCATAATTCCCTGTCAGTCACCGAGGGAAGCGAATGCCTTTGGTGGTCCTGAGCCAGTGCCAAAAGCATCAGATGGCCACAGGAAGAGTTCTTAGAAATTTGCTAGTGACTGGCATGTTAATAAAGTTAAAATATTTAATCATAAAACAGTAACCAGAAGCCTTTAGGGTCCACCAAATTTTCATGGTTTTCCAGAAGTGTTAAAGTGTTACACTGCGTTGTTTTACCTGCTGTGTTCACATATATAGAATTATTAAAGAAGAGAGCATTCTTCTAGAAGTCTCAGAGGGGTGGCCATGCAGGTTTTCAATAAGCAGTACTTCCTTTCATGCAAAACTCTTTAGGCTTCATCCTGCAGTTTTCATACTTTTTCTTTAAAAAGATGTGCTCAATACAACACAGACATCCGCACAGCTGACTGCAGAGATATCTTATACGTCACTATTGTTATTTTAGTGCCTAACATAATAAAAGATTTTCAATCAATTTTGGTTTTGAAAGGGTGCACAGGAATAGGTTTCTTTAAATTCATTTTCTCTTGGTATGAATTTTTTTGTGATTTTTCTTTTTCCTCTTCTCCTTGCCCCCAGATCCATCTCATATTTCACAGACGAGGAAACAGTGTGATGGTGTGTCACACCCAGTTACATCAGTCACATTGGCAGTCATTACTGACACAGCTTAATGCAGTCTGACTGATTTAATCAGACATGGTGTCTCTCACAGTACTGTGTCACCCTGAGAAATCTAAAGAGACACAGGTTTCAGAAAAACACAGTTAAGGGTTGTTTTAGAAAACAAATAATAACCCAGGGCATTGTGTCTAGAGATGTGCACCCAAAATAAGTGGGTTCTTCTGGACAGAACAAGACCAGTGTGCTAAATCCAATTCCTTAGGGCAGATCATGTTTTTTCAGCCCACTTGGATGAACCTCATTTATAAAAATGTTAACACAGCTTTTTGCAATAGTAATTTCTCTTTCTGTTCTTCATCTAAAGCACAATGATGTACATTTCAAGAAGTTATTTTGAGTGCTTCTCTTTTTGGGATACCCAGCTTGTGACCTCCTGATGCATCTGGTTTCAAGCAGCTGATCTGAAATACTCATATTTGGCTCTCAAAAGCTGAGATTGTCAAAGCAACTAGCTACAAGGGAGTGTATTTTAAATGCATGGAAATTTGGAAGGTATTGTGTAGCATCAATGGCGTGGTTTCTTTCCATGTTGGGTGTGTTCATTGATGGCATTTATGAATGTATTATACTATTCTCACAGCTTAGCTGCTGCAGTTGAAATGGCTCAGTTGCAAACAAAGCTTAGATTCATACTTCTTGATGTGTAGTCAGAGCAGGGATAGTTTTTCGTATCATTAGAGGCAGAGTCCAGATTTGAAGTGCTCGACTGGACCTGCTAATTTCCCGAGTTTATTTGAATTTAGTGATCCAATATTCAGCTTTACCTTTCCTGACTTCTAGAACAGCATATGAAATCTGAGGTCCACTGAAGTCAGTACCAAGCTTCCCATTTACTTCAGCAGGGCAAGGTCAGATGTGTGAGCATGCTTTAGGTACTGACAGAACTCGAAGTTGTTTGAAGAAAGCTGTCCAGCTTGTTAAAGTGAGAATTGGATAAGACATACCACTGAAGTGTCTTTGAAGGATGTTAAGCCTGTAAAAAAACACCTCATTTTTATCACCTAAGCAAGTGAGAACTGAAAATTCCACTGAAATGGAAAAAATGCTGATAAGGAACAATGAGAGAAACAGTTGGCTATAGTAAAAAAAAAAAAAAAGAAAGTTTGCTGTGCAGTCTGCTTTTGTTTTGTATTTGATTTTATCGCTTACTGATTTTATTGTTTTAAGCATGCTTAGATGTGTGGTAGTAAGAGAGTTTAGGTCATGTCAGTCTGTAAAATGCCAAGTACAATGTGACCCTAAGTCTTCATTTGGGATTCATTCATATGACTAAAATCAAACCAATGAATATTAATTTGGTTCTGGACTCATAAATTCTATCAGAGATATCGCCAAGCTTACAGGCAAAGCTGTAATTGTAGCAGACCTTTAAATTAATAGTTTGGACATAAATGTGGCTTTCAAAACTGTTTTAAAAATATAGAACTTAATCTTTATTTCTGTCTCCATCTCCAGAAGTATCTTTTCATGTCTGTTCTTAAAACTGCATTTTGAACTTGATTATTTTTCCCCTCAAAGTGAAAATGAATGCAAATAATCCGTGTTAAAAAAAAAAAGGAAAATAAACAGGAAAAGAAATGTATCTCTGTTTGCATGTCTGTCACCAGCATTTTAATGATCACTTTACAACTTCGCTATCTCTGAAGTTAGATCCATTTCAGCTGCCCCAGCTTGATTTGCATTCAGCATTATTTTGCTGTTTTGGGAAGTATTGGTTGAGAAAGCAATAAAACAGTTTTTATATGATGTCTGTGGGAAAAGTAAGAATGTGAGCATGGAGTTGCTCAGTATAGGGACTTACTGATAGCTCAGCAAAAATATTAAGTCATTATAAGGGTGTCATTGCCTGGTGTATATAACACATGCTTCTGTTTAATCCTTCTGGAGGGGACTATCCCATTTGTAATAGTGGTGGTTTGAAATTGATGGCTACTTGGTCTCAAGGGTACTGGTTTGCTGCAGGTGTGCCTAAAGCAGGACCAGCTTCCAGCCTGGGGCTTGGCAAGCAGGATTTTCTACGATAGGATTCTCAGTCTTCATTTCAGCCACGCTTGAACTCTTTAACCTTGCACCTGGACAGTAATGGCATGATCAAAGGTTATAACTCTGACAAGTTAGCTGAAGTCTTGAAAGAAGAGTTCCTGTTTAGGGGTTGGTGTCTCCTAATAATGACAATAGTGAAAAATAGGGCAATTACACAGCTTTCGTGAAGAACCGTTTGCAAGTAGAGGAGATCGGAGCTGTGATTCGTATTGAGCAACACTAACCTGAGAGGTATTGGTCTGTCCGAGTAACTGGCAACTGGCCAGACATGGTTTCCTAATCTCGTAGCTGTATCTCCTAAATCAGGGCAGCATAAGAGCTGTTAGTCTGGCTACCCATCACCCACTGAAAATAGCCCTGGAAGCCAATCTAGTATTCTGCTTGTGCCAGCCAGATAACACAGTGAGGCTGCAGCAAGGGCCACAATCACAACAAGGTTGGAGTAACTGCTGACAGAAGGTAAAGCCCTTCTGCTTAAAACAGGCTACAATTTGAGCACATAGTAACGCTGTAATGGGGTAGCTGCTTACTCAGCAGCACCCTGAGTATTCTTGGTTCTCATCTATCTAACCCAGGGCAACTGCTCTCATCTCTGTGGTTCTTGGATAAACCCTGGGATCCAGATCCACTCCGGGTTGTTGTTTATGGTTTTGCCCGTGACAGACCAGTACACCTGTGGAAGAGCAAATGGGCTGTGGTGTTTGACTGGCATCACGATTATATTCTATTTATTAAATAAGCCTTAGTGTTTAGTCATGTGTCAGGTGGAAAAGGCACTTTTTTTTCTGATTGATTACACAAGGGTAGCAGTTGAAATGCTTAACATGGTATGTAATTTTAGGTGAAAATTAATTAGTATGAATAGGCAAGACACCCCATGGTGTCACTGTTTAGTCAGTTTTCTATGGAGAATCTCACTTTAGCAGGAAAAACACTTTTTTTGGTGTTCTCAAGACACAATAAACCCAAATGAATTAAAATTAGTAACTGATGTGTCACCTTATCATAAGTTTTCTTTCAGCAAGAAGGTGATTGTTCTATGCCATACGTTCCGCTGCCATTAGTGAAGGAAAAGGGAGGGGAGGGAAGACTAGCAAAACCTAAGCAAGAAAACCCTCAAACAAATGCTGTCCTGATTTCCCAGTGCAGACACTGCCAACTCCTGCTTGGAAAAACTGCTTCTGAACCTGTTCATCCATGCTTTTAGATGATAGTATATATCAATTTGTAAATATTGAAGAAATCTCTCCCTGCAACATAATTAGAATCACCTGGATGGAAGTGAGAGCCAACAGGGGCATTTTAAATGCTCGCACTCTGGTGCTGTGTGACAACATGATGGTTGTGTACATTTTGAGTCTCTAAATTACTGTGTTAAGGGACCTAAAGAGAGAAACAAGAGACTGCTAAAAAAAACCCCAAATTTAATAAGAGAACTCTTTGATAAATACAGTGACTGGAAAAGATAGAGCAATGAAGCCTGTTCATATGTTAAAGTATTAAGATGTGGTTGATCAGGAAGTTTAAAAGAGTGATCCCAGTGTGGCCAACATTAAATGTGAATGGAGTTAAAATGTCTTGGTGCGTTCATGTAGGTAAGTATTTGATAGGAGTGTTGGTTGGAGGAAAATGTATTTAAAGACAGGATGCACAGGCTTGGTTCTTATATCTGAAATTCTGGAGAACTTTATTCTCCAGCTTTACTGTTGAGCTTTATGCAAGCGTTCATGTTCAAGAAGACAGACCCATAGAAACTCATGCCATCAAAATAGCTAGCTATTGTGTTTACCAATGTGTTATCAACAGCATGTGGGAGCACACATGCTGAAATATTGTGCTTTGGGTTATTCGGCATGTGCTGTAAATGAGCAGTTGGAAGAGATAGGATATGTGATTTGGGGAAAGATAGAGAAAGAAGATCAGTGATTTTATTCACTATTGCTTCAGCTAGAGTCCTTCTTCCCCTTATTTCGAGGAGCTGGAAAGCCAGTAGCCTGAACCAAGCCTCCCACCCACACATTTGGCCAAAATTTTAATGCTGCCAAGAATAGTCACTGCCTTTTTTTCCCTTTTCTACAGAAAGTGTCGAAGTGGAGCTCTTATATGTACGCGTAGCTGCATCAGTGTTGTTGGAGTTTTATCTTAAGCATGTGTTTGAAGGGTTTCTGGTTTTATTTTTATTTTTTTGTTAATCTGAAATGTTCTAAAATAGAAAAAGACCTTATTGTAATAAATTTCTCTTTTTTTTTTTTTTAATAGAGAAATCAGTATATTTGAGTGTGGGCTTCTATGACCACTGTTTTAAATTTAGAGGCTCAGTCCTCCCTCTTCTCTCCAGTCAGTTCTGATCCATTTGTCGATTTGGAGGTTTTATGAAGTGTGGCAGAGAAGGGCTGAATCTATTGTATCACATCTGTAAAGGGTCAGAGGCAAATAAAACCTCCACACAGGAACATGCTGCTAATTGGGAGGTAATATAGAATTAGAATAGAATTAGAATAGAATAGAATAGGAAAGACTTTGCTTTTCTTTCTCCATTCTTGGATAAATTCACATGAGTTTCCTCTGTTAATACTGCTTTAAGAGGTTGTAGGGTTTTTCTTCCATCACATCCGCTGCAACTGTGATTATGGGCTGTTCCATCTGCAAGGATATTTTCAGGTACATTTAGCTTTAAGCATATGTGTAGTCTTTGCTGAATAACCATATTGCTTGCACATAAAGATGAATGAACATGCTTAAAGTTGTGAAGCTTATTCTCTGCAATGCCAAAAAATGGCATTTCAGGCTGGTTACTCCATAAATTAATGCTTGAGGCTGTGTTCAAATACCTTGTTCGATGATCTAATTAATAAATAATTACTTAGATTATACATAGGACACTAGACACTTTTTATTTTCTTTTTTGAAAATTATAACTTTGTATTTTAATTAAATACTGAATTTGCTCAATTTTTCTTGCAAAAGAAATTGACTTTTCTCATTCCAAAAAAGCACACCTTACTACTTGAGCTAAGTAAGTACTCAAGGTCTGTGTCAGCAATCTTAAAAATATATTTTCTTTCCATGGAGGAAACTCTATGGTAGATACATGGTGTCACCAATCTGTGACAGAATAACATATTCTAAAAAGAGAATATAATGGTGTAAATCATGTTATTGATTTCTTGTTAGAAATACCATTTTGATTTCTCTTTATTGTTTTCAGGGGCAAGTATTTGTTTGATAAATACTTCCTGAGACTATCTAGCTTCCTTTTACTAAAAGTACTCTATAGAATTATTGCAAATGAGGCAGGTGAGAGGTGCCAACTTTGCTTTTGCTTTGTTTACTTTTCCCATTGACAAGTATTTCTGTGTACACGTAATGTAGAACATTGAGACTGTGCCTTCCTTAGGGGCATGAGTTTTCAAGCACAAACAGGGAAGAGAAAACATTCTAAGAAACAGAAAATGGCTTGGTTTTGCCTCCCTAAATTGGTAGAGGAGAATCTAGGAAGTCTGTCGTACCTGAAATAGCTTTTATTTTTCTTTTTGCTTTTATTTGCCTATGTTTGAAGCTGATGATGTCCCTTTAAATCTGCTGTCACTTGTGCTGCCTGGGAACAGACACATGCTTGCCCAGCTATTGACTGGGATGAAGAGGATAGGCAGGCAAAAAGAATTGATTTGTAGTATTTCACATTTTTCTTACAGATGGAGGAGGGACAATTTCAAATTTAAGAAACTTTTCTTCTGCAGAAAGCAAATATGTTCTTGTATCACCTCATATTTGTATTAAACAATATTTTATCATTTAGAAGTGTCATGTTGCTACACTGAATAATGCAACATAGGCTGACCTACTTTAATGTTGAAACACTGATTCACCTGTCAACATTTTTGAGCAAATGGAAATATTTGTTCTTGTCTTCAGATGGAAATATAAAACCAGAGCAGATGTTTGCAGGCGTGAGTTAGCCTCAGTGGCCCAAGATGCATTTTTATTGTATATTGTAACCTCCTAATTTCATCAAGACTCCTCTTTATCTAAAGATGGTAGACCAGAAAACTGTGATCTCTAACATAAAAATGCATTACCATATTTGGGTATGTCACATTAGCAGTTAATACCTACTGCCTGTATTGCATGAATACATTCTATTAGAAAGGTTAAATATTGGGTATGCATGTATTCTCAAACTTCTGCATATAATCAGCAATAAAGGAACAAACAGTTCAGCTGCTGAGCTAAAGGGCACATCTTTAAATAGTCTATAAAAGGAGACAACATGTCCAAGCATTTGTTATGTAGGTGTGTTTTTAGAGTACTCAATTTCTGTATTGAAAGAGCTCCCCAAATTTTTATTAGCCATCTGTTTATAGTAGGTGTGTACTTGTTTTTTTCCATTTCACTGCAATTACTACTTTGGCAGCAAGAACAAGTTGAAAGCATGGCTTCTCTCCTGAAAGATCTGCTTTCATTACATATGGTTCTCTCCATTAAAATACAGACCAGTTGCTCAAGGCACCTTAAGGGGAAAGCACTCGTCATGCTGCTCCAGAAATTAGGCATGTAGGCACATTAACAGTAGCAGTAATTGCATGCATTATTTGCTGGCTGGAGCACCAACTGTGTATATAAATTTTCAAATTATTGTACTGGCTACAACTCATTGCTAGTGAGCATCCACTGCCACCTCCTTTTATAGAAAATGAAATATTCTTCGTAGGTAACTATGTTTACTTTTTACTTGGGGGTCATAATAATTAATTACAAATGTTTCCATGTTTACTGTTCTGAATTGCATGCCATATGTGTTGGCCTGACCTTTGAATGAACAATGTAATTGGGCCTGCTTAAAAAATATGGAACAGGTGGTGCATAGCTTTTATACAGCAAAGGAAAAGGGGAGGAGAGGAATCCACTTGGTTCCTGAGGAGGAGGTTCAGCTCTTGACACAAAGCTGTTTTAAGAAATGCTTTGATTCTCTCAGATCACAGCACTTGGTGAAATCACAGCTGGTTTCTGACATGCAAGTTAAGACTCATCTCCCGGGGTTTTTTCCTGTTGCTGTCACCTCTTTTGGGACCTATATTGCCCATGCATGGTGGGATGGGGGCTGCGTCCTTCTCCTTTCAGCCTCTGACTTGGTTGTCTTTAATTCTGAGTAAGGAATGAAGAGGCAGTCCTGCCAGAGCTACTCTTGCAGCTGGTTGATATTCAAAGGGCTACGCTGATATGATATTCAAAGGGTATGCTCTACCCTGTCCAGGAAATTAAGCTGTGCCCTATGCTGTGTATAGGACCTTAGCCACAAATGGAGACGAATATCTGTGTTGCTGGAAGGTACTGATGCAGGCATGATCTCAGCCATATAAGGCAGCTCTGGGGTTGTGTCTTTTTGAGACAGCACTGTTTTGGAATTCCTCTCTTCAGTTTTATCCCATCTTAGTGAATGCTGATCTACTCAAGGCCATGAACAAGTACAAGTTAGTCCTGAATCTTGCATGTTTATGTGCGGAGTTTCTTTTGCTTTTTAGATACTAAAGTACATAGGAGAGGTTGGTTCTTCCCCAAGGGATGGAAGAAGAAAACTCAGAAGTAATTGTTGAAAAAGTTTCTCTTCTGTTTCAGACCCAGATACTGTTAGATACTACTCAAGAAAGCTTGGGAGATTTTTCTACTGCTCATCTCAGCTACTCACCACCAAGTTAATTACTACTCATCTAAAATTCTATGTAGTTCAATAATTGTCATCTCTTTTCCTCTCCCTTTCTCTCTTTCTTATTCATTAACACTTAGAATATTTCTATTTCTTCAGCTTTCAGATACTTAAGTTGTGGTATCCAGCCTGTATTCTGAATTATCTGTCAGAATTAACAAGCAAGTTTACCCACAAGTGTGTAATTTTTCACTGTGTACAAAATGAGCAGGAAGGACATTTTTTAGTACCTACGGGCTGCTGTAGATATAACATTATTTTGATGTATGGCACAGCCTCCTTAATAAGATCATTGCGGGAGTATTTTGCATGTGGTAGGTGCATGATATGCAGATGATATTTGTAGCTGACACCAGCCATCACACTGATTCATACAGTGTTTGTGCTGTAAATTTTCTCTGAGCAGCAGACACGTCGGCAGTATCTCTTACATACCTAAATATTATATTGTGCTCATTTTCACCTGTATTCAAGCAGTACTGTGGTCTAGTTTGTTTTACCTTTTGGAAGTGATATTTTAATGCTAGTGTTTTCCTGGGTTCTGTACAGTGATATTGAGGAAAATGTATTACTTCCTAGAAAATGAAAGATTTGGTTGGAGAAGGCAGTTGCCAAAGATGAGACATTAGCATTCTTGTTAATGTGAACTTGCAGATCTGTTCCTGTTTTACCGTATACATCGGGCCTGAGCTGGGCAAATGTCCTGAACCGCTGTTGTGTTCCAAACAGCAGCGTGGTCTCACTAAATGCACGCTGATCCAGTACGAGCACTAAATGGAGCCTGAAGTTAAGTAGCTGTGGTAGCTAAACAGAGAGAAGACCACATACCCTGTCTTCTGGTAATTTGGTTCCTAAATTTCTTGTCACGCAGTGTCTGCTTTGCAGACAGTAGCTATATGAGAATAGCCTTGGGTAGTTTCCTGTCCTGATGGCCTTTGGTCACCACCTTCAGCTGTGTCATGGGGGCTGTTTTGTAAGCTTTCAGTCTGTTTCAGAGGAAAATCAAACAAGTTGACCCAAGCTAGCACTCTGGGTTTGTTTAAGCTATCAGATGGACTAAAGACACTCATCATTTCAGTCCTCACTTAGGACACCCTTCGAGTGCAGATTCTGAGTGTCTAGCTTCTGCTGCACCAGTGCTCAGAAAGAACTCTGAGAAAGGGTTAGAGACCAAGAGGGCCCGAGGAGTTGCAGTGTGGATGGATGGTATATTAGGGCTCAGCCTTGGTCCTAGTTTAGGTTTAATGGTGTATGACTTTCTCCTTAACATATTAGAAGCCAGGACCCGAGTTTGATCTTCAGTTCAAAGGCAGCATTCCTACAACTGCTACTGACAGTCCAGCTCAGACAGCTGGACACATAAGCCATGGTTTAAATAAAAGAATTGACGTAGAGTCCTTCAATCTCTGAGTGATGAACTGAAAGCAACTTGTAGAACCCTGTTTTTTTTCACCTAACCCTTGGTGCTTTTTGAAACTCAGTCTTTTGAAAAAGTTGCAACTTGAAAACTTAGCATCTCATTATCTAAAATCTTGGCCTTGAGCTGGATGGACATAGTATCACACCTCAGACTGACTTGAATTGGCATAATGTTTTCTCCACAGTATCATTGTGAGGTTTCAGTTTTTGCAGTGATCATCTCTGTGGTTTGCTTTCATTTCTCTTACACAAGGTGAACTGAACTGAACCATGACTTACACCTGAACAAAAGATAAATCAATTTCTTTTTGCTGTGAAACAAAAATATTGTGGTCAGCTTTTGGGACGTATCATACAATCAGAGCAACACCAAAACATAGTAAGAGAGATTTACTTTGTAATGCAGTTACATATCTCTTGCAAAATTTGTTTCATTTGGTTTTCAGGGTAATTTCAACTTGGCTGAGCAACCTCATAACCTTCAAAGAAACATGAGAACAGTGGGATTTTGCTCATTGCTGTCATGTCTGTCACCTCAAGAAATCTTGAATGTTTTTGGGGTTTGTGGTTTGCTCCCCCCCCCACTGCCCCCTGCCCATCCCAGTAGAGTTGATGACCAGCCTTTGGGGTGAATGCATACCTGAGGTTTGAGTGCTCTTCTTGTAGATTTAGGAGGTTTGCACACAGGAAAGATAGGTGTGACTCTAATTATACACTGGCAATAACTCTGCTTGAATGCATGCGAGAGCTTTTTTAAACATAGTGCATTCTAAGCCTAATAATATATTGCAAGGTAGAGTCCCTAAATTTTTGTTAGGATGGTGTTTCCTTCAGTCTCTTGTCTTAGGAGTCCTGCAGAGCACCTTATTTCTCAGCAACCAAGCTCTAGGTTTAATGTTTTCTTTAATAGACTACCCCAGTTTCACAGCTTTTTCATGTCTATCAAGATATAACTAAGTAGTAAAACTGATTAAGTTGAAAATAGCAGTTTTTGTAATGAGCAAGGAGCATAAAAATGATTTGGGACTAAGATACTGATTAGATTTTTAAAGGCAAAATCTAACTAATGAGAACTGCCAATTTGATAAGTGATATTTGGATGCAATTTTAATGAAGGCAAGCCCTTTTATGAGCTAAAGGAATGTTATGTTAATAGTCTTAATAATAAGTTATTTTCAGGATTTTGTTTACCTTGGTAACATTAGTTACAGTGATGGCACCTGCATATTCTCTAGACTGGCCTTACCTTTTCCAGCAATTAAATTATGGCTCTAAGAAGCTGAGTGATAAAACACTTATTAGCTTCAGACAGGTTAGGATTTTGTCCTGAAGCTTCATATTAATATGTAATATGTTGTTGGGCAGTGTATATATAAAATGAAGATAATATGATGAAGGAAGGACTTTGAGAGCTGTTAAAGGGAAACCTGGGAACAGAAAGACAAGTGAACTTCCTTTCCTGACGTAGCGCAAGAAAGTTAATCAATCATCCTAAATTGGAGGGTATTTTCCATCTTTCTTCTTAAGTTTAGGTCTTGTATTTTTGAGTACTTTATCAAACACATGTATGATTGAACAGTCAGCCTGAAACTTGCTCTGTTTGGGGAATTCACCAGCGGATGGCAGCTACCAAACTGCCGTGGTACCAACTGACTAACTTGCAGCTCCTAAATGTTGACTCCACAAGGGGGTACAGGTCATCAGTCCAGTGGAAAGCCATGTGTTCCTCAAAAACTTATGTGAGACTCTTCCCATTTACCTTCCTTAATGCACTGTAACTGAAAAGCTGCTGATGTAATAGGGTACTGAAGACTTACTAAGATCTCTTTGGCTTGTGATTGGTGTCTGAAGGCTGGTAGTGCCCAGCCTGGGTCATGTCTAGAGGCAGCTCAGGAGGTCTCCCATCTGAGATAACGGATGCCCATCTCCTTTTTCAAGTTCATTGCCTAGGAATTGAAGTTTTCAGAAGAGCAGGCACTAAGCTATATATCACTTTCACTATGATTCTCTTGGCCTGATTTGTCTATAGGAACAGTTTTAATTTCTAGTCCTTCCTAAAGAAAAGTGGAAATATCCTTGGAT
Organism: Elanus axillaris; assembly: GCA_026212715.1. NCBI lineage: Eukaryota > Metazoa > Chordata > Aves > Accipitriformes > Accipitridae > Elanus > Elanus axillaris. Next base: position 5,682,978 of record JANZLQ010000040.1, read on the forward strand.
AATGTTAAATGGGATTTTTGTGGGTGTGTACTTTGTTTAGTTATCGACTCGTCAGGTGACCCACCAGGTAGCAGACTTGTGAGGCTGCTGAAATTTCTGCATGATTTCCTTTATGCCATGGTATTTGTAAGGCTATGGAGTGTCCAACCTATGACCCCACCTTGTCCTTTAGACTGAGACCTGCAGAAGTACAATAAAATAAAATAAAAATAAAAGCATGAAGCCAGTTTTATCAGATCTGTACTACAGAGCAAACCTTCTAGATAGGACCTCATTTACCTTAATTTTACAGTCCCGCCTACATTCAGGAACAAATATCTAATTGACCCCTCTGCCAGGGTGTTAACGTGACAGCTGGCTCCTGAGACTTTTCTATACCTTTAAGAAGATGTAAATACAAGTAAGATGACAACTTGACTGCAGAGTCAAAATAAACCCTCTTTTAAACAATGGAAATGTAATATACGGCACTCTTCCTTCAAGGAGGGCAGTAATGCCGCTGCATAGTGTCGGCAAACACGGCTCTGTACTCATCCTGTAACTCAGTTGCCACAGCAACCTGGTCCCTACTTGCAGCAAAGGAAGCAAAGCATATGGTAGAAATACTGTGCTACTGCAAGAAACCTCAAGATTTCCAGAACAATAACTCTTCAAATTTAGATTTCCTCCCTCAAACATGTTAATCAAACTGCTTTACAGTATTTATTGGAAAATCATGAATGTTAATGTAAAAAGAAGACACGTTACCTAGTAAACTACCAGAGTTATAAATGAAGAATTTCTAGTTTAAAGCTAGAAAGTTAAAGGGGGAATTGTTTACAGCGTGGGCTTCAGTTTGAATAGTTTTCTATACTATGGACTAACAAAGTGTGTGGGAATACACTTGACAGTTCCTGAATCAGAATTTACTGAGAAGTCCTCCTTAGAGTTACTTGTGGACACAGGGCTTGTTTTTTCTCTCGCTGCTATGAACCTACGCTTGTGTCCATAAAAAAGCATCCTCAGTAGTGCTGGTCAAATTATCCCTCTGCTGTGTGTTGAAAAATATTTGAACTTTGGATAAAAAAACACTTAATGTGAAAATAAGTATTTTCTATAAAAATAACTGCTTTTCATCATTTGCAAGAAGTTTCCAACCACTGGGATTTGAGGTTGATTGTTCTGTTGTTTTGTTTCAATGAAAATGTGACTTTTTCTTGAAAGAGAAGCAGCAGTACCAAACAGAATGGTTTTCTGATAACTTATAGATTTATTATTTTTTTTTTAGAAAAGGGATTATTAAACTTAAAAAAATATTGTGATTGGCCTTTAAATACATATAGAGGATAACTTTTACATATAAATACAGACTGACTTGAGCTGGAACCAGAAACTGGCTTTCCTAATTACATTTCAGGGCAGGAGCCCTAAGAGACAGTGGTATTTGAACATGACTTTTCTACTGTGGATCCCTGAGCTGCTGCCACTTCACCCAGGGGACCACATGATCATTTCCAATTTGTATATATGCATCTATTTGCTGTAAGACAGCCTTAATATAATAAAAGTAAGTTATTAATAAATATACCTATTTTAAAACAAGGATATTGACATATTCTTGACAAGTGGGAGACAAACATCAACACCGGAGAAATGGTCATGCTGTAAAAGGCTAAGGAAAACTTGCAGGCAAACAGCTATCATGTTTCTTGATTACTTCTCTAAAAATTACTTTCATCTTTGCACGGTCAGTGGAGCTGAATTTGATCTCCTTTTGTACAAGGTATTTTACTTCCACACTGAAGGCAAGTGATGAAATTGAGGTGTGTAATAATATCTAAGGAAAATTGTATAACTGCTCCTGTGATTATACAATGTCATGTTTAGTGTAAGCTACCACTTTAATCAGTGCTAATCCATACTTGGCAAATTTACAAAATATGTTGTTATAGGTTCTCTAATTTAAGTTCCAGTCTTCTATTTTTGAGCACAGGTCTTGAAACATAGCATTTCTGATGGAGTGTTTGTCAGCTTCTTTGTAGTGGAGTTAAGCTATGTGTGGATTCTTTCCTCCCATGTGACCTGTGATAACGTTTCCCAGTAGGTTCAAAATGGTTTTCTCTCACCACAAGCAAAGATACTTCAAATTTTATTTTGAATGACTTCTTAAACGTTCATATTAAAACTATCATTCCTTTATTGTTTTTTTTTATGGAGAAATAATGGCCAACTCAGCAGCAATTAGTTTAATTCTTTCAATTTCTGTATTTTTGAAACTGTAACTAGCCCAATTAGCTTAAAACCAACTACAGTATAGCAAAGCATATACCACTTCAGAATATGGTGGTGGGATCTTGTCATTTTTAAATCTGATGAAAAATTCAAGAATACTTTTATAAAAGTGAATGTTGTCAGCCTTGATTTGAAAAGAACGATGGTAAAATTTTGATAAAAACTGCAACATACATAGAGAGTAGCTGAGCTGAGTGAGAATAACCCTCGTGATGTGATTAAACAGAAATATGAAATAGATGGAGGACTGAAAGGTCAATTGTGGAGAGAAATTACTAGCTCCACTAGCAGTTTCACGTCTTATAGTTTGTTGCTCAGGTTAAAATGATATATATTATATATATGTCTAAGCTGACCTCTAGGAAATTGCATTGGAAATAGACGTGAGCAGAAAAATTGATTGGGGGTTGGTGGTTGGTGTTTAAATTGAGGTGTTTGGAGGTTTGAAACAGAAAAAAATTACAAATAATCTGTAATGTATCATTTCAGACATGCAGAATTCAATGTAAAAATTACTTTTCAAAGTTGTTAATTTGACTCTTTCTTTTCCATTATTTTTAAAATGAAATTCCATTTCAAGCTAAAATTAAGAAATGCTTTTTGGAAATAGTTTAAGCAAGATATTATGAAAGTTCCTAAGAGAAGCCTTTAATTTATAAAGTCATCAAGTTGTTCTTAAAAAGGGTAGAAAGGAAGACCCTGGGAACTACCAACCTGTCAGCCTCAACTCTGTGCCTGGGAAGATCATGGAACAGAGATCCTCCCAGAAGCTATGCGATGGCACATGGAGGACAAGGAGGTGATTTGAGACACCCAGCATGGCTTCACCGAGGACAAGTCTTATCTGACCAACCCAGTTGCCTTCTATGATGGAGTGACTACTTCAGTGGACCAGGGAAGAGCTACAGATGTCATCTCTCTGGACTACTTTAAGACCTTTGGCACAGTTCCCCACAACATCCTTCTCTTCAAATTGGAGAGTGAATTTGATGGATAGATTGTTTGGTGGGTGAGGAACTGGTTAGATGGTTGCATCCAGAGGGTAGTGGTCAACAGCCCAATGTCAAGATGGGGATCAGTGGTGAGCGGTATCCCTAATGGGTCCATATTAGGACCACTACTATTTAATATCTTCATCAACAACATGGACAGTGGGATCAAGTGCACCCTCAGCAAGTTTGCAAATGACACCAAGCTGAGTGCTGCAGTTGACATGCCTGTGGGGCG
>JANZLQ010000040.1:5687196-5707893 GCA_026212715.1 Elanus axillaris
GTTGAAGATGTCCCTGGTCATTGCAGGGGGGGTTGGACTAGGTGACCTTTAAAGGTCTCCTCCAACCCAAACTATTCTATGATTGTATGATTCTTTTGCCACCTCTGTCCCAGCTTTCTGCAAGACGTTATGTTGATGGATTTCCTTGGCTGGGGCAAAAGCAATTTTAATTCTGTATTTTCTGGACCTCTTAACACCTGTAACAGAAGCAGGACAACAAGACCTACGCAAACAGGAGTCCGGCTTAGGTTGATAAAGGCAATTGTAGTGCAAGTGTCTTTCAGTGTGTTTTTTTTAGCGTCTCTGGTATTGTCTGAAGGTCCATCCCTTAGTCTCAACAGGGAACAGTCTTGATACAAGACCCATAGCTTTTTTTTATATCATTTTGTGAAACTGTATCCAGGAAGAAGCAATCTATATTGGGCAGCCACCCAAATGTTATTTCTGAATGAAATTTAATTATTGTTCAATGGCAACAAGATAAGAATCATTTGGCAAAACAAGCAGACAATATTTTCATCTTTGTGGGACTGACTGAAATTAAGGAGAGGAAAAGCCAGTCCATACACCTTGATGTATTCCAGTCAATACCAGCAGAGCACATGCTACAACTTGGATCTTAGTGAAAGCTTCATAATTTTTTTGTCTGCCAAATAAGGTTATCTAAGTTAAGATGACCAAAGTAGACAGTGCCCACATTCTGTTTATTGAATTCATTTTTCCTACATATCACCATGTATGCTGTCTGATGTAGATGAACCTATATGCTATTTTTTCACCCAAATCAGGTGCTGAAATATAGTAATGCATTTGGAATATTTATCTGGTTGTTTTTTTCCTGATCCTTAGCCATGCGCATTGTTAGATGAAATAATGAATGCTCTATCTGCTTGAAATCGGTGCCAGCTTTAAGACAATAATTCTTTTCAATGTTTTGCAGCTGTTCTGAATATATTTATTTTTCACAGCATGAAAAACACAGTATTCTAATGCATATAAAAAAATTTATACGATGGTGCAAATGTAAACAAAGCTTGAATTTTTTTCTTTGTAGAAGGGAATTGCAAAGTAGCCTGATCCGCAGTTCCTAGACAAGTAGTATATGTTAATAATTACCTTCATTCATTTTTCAATATCTTGCAGATATTGTTGATCTAGTTAATCTATGTTGTATAAATATATTAATGCAAGAGAATCCCTTTCCAGACAATATCTTGGCTTTCAAAATTTGGATAAACTGATGTTTCTTAAGCCCAAATCCAAATCTATTAATTAAGGGACACAGTCCGTGTTACAAAGTAGTAGAGAAGGAGTTTTTGACGTTGCAGCTGCACTGGTGTAAATCACATGGAGTTAGAGTAGATTTAGCCTGGTAGAACATAGAACAGATACTATTTTTTTCCTTGATATTTTCCCAGTGAAAAAAAGATTTCTGCTATAGAATCTTTACTTATAGTGTGCCTCACTTTTATATGTTGCTTTTCTATTCTTACTAAATATTTGTTATATTTCACTATTATTAGAAGCAAGTATTTTTAACTTGAAAGGCAATCCAGAATTGGAAGTTGTTGCAGAATCTGGAGGGTCACAAATACTGTTATTGCTCTGATTAAACAATGCTGTTTAATGTTGACAGGATTGTGTTAGAACAGTGACTTGCATTTACTTTTAAAATTACTCTTTGAACACATCTGTTGTATGTTGGAGCTCTGATGCAAGTCCAACTTCATGCTTCAAACCTGAATAAAATTGTCTTCATCTGTTGTCTTCTTTCCAGGAGCATAGCTTTGTCACGCTCTTTGGCTGAGCTTGCAGGAGATGAAGAGAGGCTTCCTTGACTCTTCAGAAAGGGAAGAAGTTTAGAACTAATAATTAGGTGAGTTTTAAAAGAAGCAACTGCAGCAACATTTTGCTATTAATCCCTTTGTCACAGGTGTGGTATCAGATTAAAGTCTGGGGAAAATATTGGTAACAACTTATAAAAAAACCCCAGTGGATTATTAGAGATAAGTATTTAATCAATATTTTATTCCTTGTAGGCTGATTTGCATAAAACTCACATTTTAAAAAGTTATTTCTGAATAATAATTAATAGGCAGATTATGTGTATGCATACAGGTCATTACAAGCAAAGACTATCTGCTCATAATTTGTTGTGAGTAAACAGGTTTGTTGGCCTTGTAGGTCAACAAGTAAATTTGCATCAAATGAATGACTGTTCTTTCAGAACTAAGTTTATAATACAAGCAAATTATTAACTAAAGATTCACTTTTCAGACATACACACGTTTTGTTTGTTTGTTTGTTTTTACATTCACCAATGCTATAGAATTCCTCTTAACTGACTTCTTAACTAGAAGTATATTAAAAATTAAGATGAACAGTGTGAAGACAGTCAAACTGAAATTCAGATTCAGAACTTTAACTGAACATTCATCGAAACGTTTCTTTGCTTACGCTGTTTGGAAGTCTGCTCAAGATTCATTGCTGATAAAGTATATGTATTTTGATTGTATTCTAAATTCCAAATACTGTTTTCCAAAGAGTGAAGGTACAGTAAAAGGATTGTTTGCTGGCCCAATGTTAGTCAGTTCTACAGTTGATCTTTCTTCCAGCTATTTTAGTAATAGCATATGCACATCTAGGTATTGCCCATTGCTCTTTGGGAGACAATTCTTCACATTAGATGTTCTTCTATCCTTTCTGTCTGTCCACCCTGCAATCTGTTTTAGACTGGGACTGTCGTGAGAATCATAGTTTGTGCTTGGTGAATGGACTGCTGTTTCTATTTTACAAGAAAAACAAACACACTGCAAACACATACATTACCTTCCCTGAAAAATTCATCAGTTCCACAGAATACAGCTGGATATTCCTTCACATTGACTTAATGCTGCAGAGAAAATCCGAGACTGTTTTCCAATTTCCAGTGTTTATTCTTGGGTAACAGGAATATTTGGGTTCCTCATCATATCCAGTTTGTGAAAAACAGATTCTGACAGTGTTGGGGTTTTATGTAATTTTATTTTAGAACGGATATGGTTTTACTGAAAAAAAATTTACATAGTGAAATAAATTAACAAACAAATGAAACTAGTGCTGTGGAGAAGTGATTTTTCACCTACAGATTTAACCTTTAAAAGTGAAGGGGTTTGCTTCAGGGGAGAATTAAGTAGGACCATAATTCCCATCATTTCTGTACCTTCTTCAAGAGTTGGTATATGGTTGGAATAACAGACCTCAAATTACAGGGAGTGCTTCATTCAGTAAAAAACATTAACTTATGGTAAAATTGCAGACAGTGCTGCTCCACATTGACTTCAGTGTTATTCTTTTTTCTCTGCACAGTTCATCTTTCCCTCCTTCAGCTTAATTTTCTACACTCTCTTTGCTTCAAGTATGTTTACAAGGGTGGATTTCTGAGGAATAGAGTGAAAGAAATTAAAGGGCCTCTCATTCACTGGCTAATTGGTAATACCTGAAGCCATATATAGCTTTGCATAACTTATATGAATTTATGGTTGCCTTGCCCCTTCCCATTCAAATCAAAACTGTGCTGCACCTATGGTTTGTATTAGGTGTTGCTTTTTCATGTTTCAAGTGTGCATTAATGCAGGTAGATGCACGAGCACATTACACACATCCAATGAGTGGGGCATCAGCAACATAAAGAAAAACACATTGTCATTCCTTCAGAATCAATTCTAGATAATGCTACTTGCATAGCTACTTCACTTAATTTTCTGTGTCCTCTGCATCATTAGTGTTGGCAAATTTTAGCTATTTTTTATTCCTTTTTTCCTGTATTCCTTCCTTTCACTTAACAAAAAGATGGCTTTTCAGTGCAAAATTAATTTCCTTAACCTTGTTGCCTGAGGTATCACAAAAAGTGGAGGTTTTGAGGAAGAGATCAGCTTTACACTGCTGATGGCGATGGTTTGTCCTAGCTTCTAGCAACATTGGATGTGGCAGACCTATCAGGAAGTTCCTGACCCTCAGTAAAATGGTTCATGGTAGCAGAAAGACAGAGAAGTGTGTATGTACATCAGTTTCAGACAACTAAGTAGAGGTTTCACGAGACATGTAAGAGTAAAGCAGTTGCTTTGGTGCTGACTACGTAGCGTATAAACTTTATTCTGTTGTCTTGGCAAGCACCAGTTTTACTGTTGTTTTTTCTGTCCTCCTTTACTTGCTAAATTTCCACTTCTTTTTAAGTTCCATGCTAATGTGGTATACTCTGTCAGGCAAAGACTGATTTTATTTAGAGAAGAGATTGCATGTTTGCATAGAACATGTGTCAACAGGAGAGCTAAATTCTTAAGAGGAATAAAGGCCTCCCAGTTGTCACCATGAAGCTCAAGGACAAGCATAAATATAGGACCTGGAACACAGCCTGCTAGAAAAGAAGGTAAGACTTGAAATAACAGAAGATGGTATTGAGCACTGAGGTGATAAATATGACAGCTACTATGCTCCTAAGGCCAGGTGGAAAAACATATAAAATCAGTGTGATTCAGTGGAGATGTGTATATATTGTGATAGGTTTATCAAGCAATATTTTTATGTGCAATACTGTTTAAGTAGTCTGCTGATCCTTTGCAGTAAAACCAGTAGACATAAAGAGGTTGGACTCTGTTCTATAAAGCTGTACATATATTGAGTAACCTATGCTCAAGCATACTGTCCCATTAACTTCCACATAAATGGTATCTAGACTTTTGGTTTATGAGTGTATTGGAAATACTACAGACAAGAAGGATCAATCAGTGTTGTTTCACTGTGATCAATAGAAGACCTCTGTGACAATAAGCTGGGAAATGGTTTTCCAGAAAAGCTTATACGTCTAAAGAGTAAAATACATCCCTACCTGCGGCAGTGCTACCAACAGAGGATTTAATTCAACCCTTATTTTCCCTGGAGAGAGCAGAATGTTGCAGCCCTCTGATCTGACCCTCAGTGTTGTTTACTTCCTCATTAGAGTCCTATGAGTATGCTGCGCTTTGATATAATGCACACATATAATATGCAGTTATAAATTTCCTTGACAGGCACCGTCTCTGGTTTATTTAGTGAATATCATTATTGAGATCCCAGTTCTGACTAAGCGCTTTGGCTGTAGCTCTTCTCTCTGTTTATAATAAGCAATGAATGCTAAAGTACCGATGTTATAAAAGAATCAGAAGACTCCTCAAGTGGGCAAATAGATAATTCTATTAACATATTTTAAATCTCTTGAGAGATCAAATCAGCTATTTTAGTGTTGCATTGGGGTCTACATTAGACCTCATGGTTACATTTCAAGGTGGACATATACAAACTGTATATCTGTATGTGTGTGTATATATACACACTCGTATTTTGGTATTGGGGAAAAAAATATCACATTTGCAAAATATCACCTTACACTTCAGGCCAATCTATGGAACATCTAGTTTATAAACAGATGTAATTTTAACGGTAGGATTATACCATAGTATTCAAGAGACTGGAAAATTTGGGAAATTGCAGAATAATAACTATTACTACAATTATAACAGCAGGGATTTTTAAAAAGTTTCTATTTGTCTGAGAACCAGCTGCAACTGGAGCTTTACTTAACAAATAAAATTTTCTCTCTTTATTTTCAAACAGTTTTCAATTTTCTGCAGCATTGTGTATTTTTAATTAACTCTATGAATTGTGATTATTTTCCCTGGAGTTCAAGCAGTAAAGGTCAAATGTAATCATTGTGATAACTTTGCTCTCTCAAGAGTTGTTTATAACATAGAAATAAACCTTTTTTTTTTTTAAAAAAAATTGGGACTTTTGTTTACCTAGTAAAGCAAAACTGATTGACTAACAGATGCCTTAAGCTGAAAGTCCTTCATGCTCTTTCACATTTTCAGTGAGTGCTTTAGTTATTAGGAAGAAAATAACAAGATTAGGACCATGTTAAATTGTTCTAACAAGGGCTGGAAAACAGGCCTTTAAACCAAAATGTTATTCTGCATCTCTACCAAATCCCACTTTAATTCTACTTATTCCTTCAGTAGGAAAATGCCATTAACAAAACACCTGAATTACAAAACACAAGAAAAACTCCCACATCATTGTCTTCAGTACTTTGAGTTTTGCCTTTCAATGTGTTTGTTTCTTTAGGAAAATTATGCTTAAGAAAAAGTTATGTTATAGATATATTTAATGACAATTTTGTACAAAGCAAGTTCATTAACTTCAGGTACACGGACAAGATTTTTTTAATTAGGCTATATAGACTTGCACAGGACAGAACATGGTATCATTTTTCCTGGGAATTTGTGAATGCCAGATTTTATCTTTTAAATCAATTACCAGTTCTTTTGAATCATGCCTCCCTGAAGTTGAGCAGAAAATGTTCTGACATTGCTCACATTTTTCTCCAGTTTTTTACAGGTCTGTAAAGAAAAACAATGAATTGTTTATACAGGTTAAAGTTCTGATGATCTGGGGGACAGGCAATTAATTTCAGCCAAGTGAATGTCTCTCATTTAACATCCTTGAATATCTGTCCCAGTATCTTAATGCTGGTGAAAAATCTCTAAGACTCGCTTGGTTTTTCTGCCTTCCTGGAAAAGGAGGATTTTCTGTCTGCTAGTGATGTTGGACCTGTCTGTGAAACACCAAGAGATTTTTGTCTCTATTTATGCTCGTGCTTCATGCTAAGACTTGAAGGACTGTAGTTACTTAGCTGAGTGCACTTTTAGTTAGTTTACTGGATCTCTAACTTAGGCAAAGTTCTTGAATTTGGCAGAAAAAATAAATTATTCAGCCGGTACAGTAATAATCATTAGAAGATACATTTATCAACCATTTTTATTCTGCGAGTATTTGAAATACCTCCATCTTCCTAACAACAAGAAAATACTTCAGGTGGTAAGTGGTAAACAATGATCTGCAAATATTGTATATGTAAATCTAGACTGGCACATCTAAACATTTCAGATATCTCCACTGCGGTTCATTTCTGTATGACAGTAATACACAGTGCCATAGGCAATTCACTTCAGATATGCTTATCTGATAAAACTGGATTGGGATCTGAACCTTCTACATTATTTATGCAGTATAATATCAAGCTCAGATAAAACTCCCACATATCCCTCACTTTTGGCTGTATTTATATTTGATGTTGCCATTTTCATTGTGTCAAGGTGTAACAGATAATGCATTTGACCTTCCTGACGAACATATATTTCTATATAATATGCTCCCCAAGCCCCTGATTAACCCAGAAAATGGAGAACTCATACTTGGTTTACAAGCAATACTTAGCTTGTACTATACAATCACTTAAATCATAAATGGATTAATCTATATATTTAGAAAATTGAATCTTGGTAGAGAGAGTTACTTTAACTGTGTTCTGTAATAACACTGTCACTGAGCAGCTGTTCTAGCACTCCTTCGCTGTTCACTTATTGAGAGGGGTAGGACTTTAATACAAAGTTAATGAAGTCAGTAACTAGTACTAAATAAGCAACATGTCTTTATTGCATGTATAGAGTGTTATAGATAACACTATGAAAAATGACTGCTTGGCGATTTCATACAACATATGTAGGTGCAGATAAGAGATATTGTTTCTTTAACACTTTATCATATTGTGACAATTTAATTTCCTAAAAGTATGAATAATTTTACTGTGAAATAATTTATCACCCATATTAATTCAGATGTTGGATAGTCTCTCAAATCACCTGGCTATATTACTTACATCCTACAGATTTTTATTTTTGTAAGTTGAAGTACTCTCATTAATATCACATTCTTTTTCAATAAGTGCCATGTTCCTTTGAAAAGTAAAAGAGTTCACAGTCAAGATGACTGGGTCTTGCTAATTTGACTAGGAAAATTTTAAAAAGACAATACTTCTGTCAGTTAACTCTGCGTAATGAAGAGGCAGATGATCATGAAGGGATCATTTCTATTTCCTTAAAAATTAGAGGCCCCCCCCAACTGAAATCTAGAATCCAGAAAAAAAAAATACCAGAAACTTGTATTTCACATATAATTTTGGCTATATCATACTATAATACTCACTACTTTGAGAATTTTGGCCTTACTTGTCCTTAAGGAGCATCGTGAAGATGATTTAATTTTTTTTGTGAATAACTTAAATACCACAGTGATGAGTGCTCTAGAAAAACCTATGACAAAATTAATTATTGTATCTTCAGCTCACAATTTGAATTTTGTACAGTAAGTATCAGAGCATGCAAGGAAACTTTGAGTATTTACTCATTAATCTGCTCGTGCCTGTGTTTGTTAAACCACAAAGCTGAGGACAGGGTTAATGTCAGTAAAGGAACTCTAATTCTGTCCCTTCTAATCTTTTACCTGCAGTCAGTTTTTAGTCTCAGATATCAGGGGAAAACACAAATTAATGCCAATGAGGGCAATGCAGCAACAGAAAGGTAGAGTACACTTATGAATCCTCATGAGGATTTGCACATAAAATTTAAATTCCTGTTAGCAATGCAACAAATTCTTCTTTCTTTGCAAAATTTTGGCATAACCATCTGTTTTCAAACTGTTTGGAATTCTTCTCCAATATTAAATGTGTTAGTATGACAGCAGCATACGTTTCCTTCTTTACCGATCTTTGTAACCCCTAACCAGTTATCTCAGTGCCATATATATTTCTAACCTGTTGATCCTCTGAATGAATGATGGTTTTGGCTGCATTTTGAGCTTTGTACAAAAAGAGATTCTTGGGAGGACAAATGTTAATGGACTTGGAGCTCCTTCAAGCAGCTCTTCACTTTGATCTTTAAAATGAATCATCACAACTCAGAGATGATCAGTGGCCAAAGCTTAGAGAGGTTTGACTGATCTATGTGCAGTCTGCATTTTAATGAGACTACATGTTAGGACTACCTGATCATTTCCTTTTAGGTTGTTTACAAAGTTAAGGAAATGCTACAGCATCTTAGTTTATTCTTGTTGGAGGTTACCTCCCAAAGTTAGTTTGTTGTTCTTGCTTTGGAGATACTGGTTTTACATCAGAATTTCATTGCCTATAATCCTACTATTCCTACAAGCTTGTTGTATTGGAGTGTGCATGGGGTAGCCAAAGGCGTTTGGGTGTTAAATATTTGAAATTCAGCTCATTTCTCATTATATATTCCATTACTTTTATGCTGTTCCTAACATGATGACTTTGATGCAAAATTTGTGATGTTTTTGTTCAGGACTTTTAGTATAGTGGTTGTTGATTATGCTGTTGTAAAATCAGTGGAGCTGAAGTTAGAAATTTTACTACAAACAATAGAACAGCTATTGCCTGGAGCCTAAAATCAAGAATCTGAATGCTTGATGATACACTGAACAGAATGAGTTATAATTCATAGACTGTCAGGGAGATTTTTTTTCCTATTCTGAACTGTGCTGGACTTTTTTGGTCCCTTTAAAAGAGCCAGAGATGAAGAACATTATCAGCCCCTTTTTAGGAAATCATAGCATTTAAATGCCACATCTAATTTTTCAGAAGGGTATGGATATATATTGTTATCAATTAATTAATTAATTAAAATCTTGCGATGGAAGTTGAGAAAAAATTCTTCGTATTTACTGATGTACATTCACCCATAGCTCAAAATGTTCAATTTCAGTTGTTATTTTTGGATTCTCACAACCAAGAATTGCTTATGCTGTGAAGCTGTCTTAGCTGATCGGCATACAGGTGGATGACCAATTTTTTCCTATATTTCTGTTTATCATAGCAGTAAACTTTTTCAGTAAAGAGAACAGCGTGTATAAGATGTAGTTTGATAAATCATCAAATTCTCGACGTTAGGATAAAAAACCTAAAACCATTAAGTGCAATTATGTGGTTTTGTCTTGAATTGAAATAAATAAACACATACATACATACATATATAAATAAAACCTGTTAACCATTTTACACGTTTTAGTTATAGGTCATGCATAGTGTTTCAAAGCAGGACTCCTTAAAACAAAATACATTTGCTAGGATGTTAAAAACTATATACAGAATGTGATCAATCCTCAAGAAAAAATACACCCTTATTTTGTAAGACGGCAGCCTTCATTTTCTCTTCCTAGATCTGGAAGACAGATAAATGTTTCAACTACTGTTTATGAGGTAAGGAAAAAAACCCACCCACATTTTTGTAAATGGGAACTTCAAATTTACCTGAAATTGTTATTAAAAAAATTCTTGAATTCATTATAGTTAGTAGAATAGGTGAACTGAGATGCAGCTTTCTTTTTTTTCTCTATTTTTTTAACAAAGATTTCAGACTGTTATGACATATTACTTGCAGTTCAGACTAGCTGTAAGACTGAAGGATAAATCATTTTGAATGGAGGAAAAAAAACCCTTTTATTACAACGTATGGACTAAAATCCCCGTTCCAACTCCGACTTAAGTTTTTGTTATATGTCCTAGGAGATTGCATTGCTCAATGTACAGAACACTGAACCAGCATATGAGGCTGAATTTATGTACAGCTTGCTTTGCCTTTCATTCCTCTCATCTGCAGAATAGATTATTAATCTCCCTTTCCTTTATAAAGGACTTTTGAACCCACTGATGACTGTGAAATTGCTAATATGCATATTACTATTTGCTTCTCATTGAAAATTCTTTTTTGCCAGCAGAATGGAAATCTGTCCACTAAAACGAACATGTTTGTTTCTAGAAATGTCTTTTTAAAACAAAAGCTGGGGAGAATTGCTGAAGATAGACAGACTGCCTGGTTAATATTGCATACTTGGAATTAGTCCTACTGAGACAGGATTTTGAAATTAGTACCCTTGTGATTTTGGCATTTGTGAACTTGGTGACTGTTCTGGCTACTGGCATCCTGTCTGTGGAGCCCATCAAAATATGCAGAACAGGTTACACTAGTGCCCCAGCTAGGGCATGGGCTAAAAATCAATGCATATGAGCATGAGACACTTTGTGGTAAATCTGATGAATGCTCTCCTGGCTTCTAAGGAAAGGGGGCTACTGGAATCAGGGATAGGCTTTTTGAAGTTAACGGCCTGTCAGATTCCCGGAGTTTGTGAATCCATGTGTTTTTTCAGCATTCGTGTTATCTTGTGTCAGGGAGTTCCACAGTTCATCTTTGTATTAAGTGAAGAAGTGCCTGCCTCGTTTTCAACTGTGAACCTCTACCTGCTCATTTTATTTGAGGCTTTCTTGTTATTATAGTGGACGAGGCAGCTAACTGAGGTTTTTTTCACCTCCTCCATGCCTGTCATGATTTTTAGATGGCTCTTGGTTGATGCTTTTCTAGACTGGGAGTCCTAGCCTGTAAATATCTTCCTTCTGTGCAAGTTATTTGGTTACCTTTGATAATGTTTGTCAACGTTTTTTTCAAATTCTGCTACATGCTTTTTCTTAGATGAAAGGACCAGAACTCCACATAACAATCATGATCTGGGCACAACACTGACTTTACCCAGTAGTGTTACATTTTCTGAGGTTTTCCTCTGTTTAATAATAATTCTGAAGCTGCTGAACTGAGGTGTTTATAAGGCTATTATTTTAACCTAAGATCTCTTTTGGTATTGGTAGTAGCTGATTCAGAATCAATCACCAGTTGCATAAAGTAAGAAATGGATTTTTGCCAAGTTCATTACTTTCCATTTGTGTAGTTTGAACATCATCTGCCATTTTATCCTCAATCACTCAGTGCCACGGAGTCTTTCTACAACTCTTTTTTGCAGTCAACTTTTGTTTTTCTTCCTCCAAACAACTTATCATCAGTAGCAAACTTAATCTCCTCTCTATTCTCTTTTCCTGATCATTCCTGAATGTGTTAAGCAGCTGAGGCCCCAGCAAAGATCCCTGTGGGATTCCACTGGTGCCTTCCCTTCACTGAGAAGATTGACCATTTATTTCAGCTCTTTGTTTCCATTCTTTTAGTTAGTTATCCCGTGTGAGGACCTTGCCTCTCATCATATGTCAGCCTAATTTAAGACCCTTTGGTGACTGGACCCAGTTGAATACTTCATGGAAATCAGAGCTGGCTGTGTTAGCCACCTCTCCCCTGTTCTCACTTTATTTTTGGTGATTTTTGTCAGAAAATTCTAGCAGATTGTGGGGTAAGACTGTTTAAAAAAAAAAAAGTGAAAAGAGAAAAGTAGTCATGTTGATTCTGTTTTGAAATACAGTTACTGCGGATAAAGAGGTCAGAACAACAGTCTATTTAACTGCAAGTTTGCTTAGTTTGTCTTGAAAAAAGTTATTTACAATGTTTTGATTAAAGAGACATGCTATGTGCTTTTTTTTTTTTTTTTGTTAAGTACCTTCTAATGACAGACTACATATAGGACTTGCTTGGGATAATGAGAAATGGCAGATGAGAGTCTTTTCTGAATTTAACTACATTTGACTATTGTAACACTTACGTACTGATGATACTGCCTCGGAATCCAATAGAATGATGTCAATTTGCACTGTCTGGAAATGGAGCAAAATGTGCATTCCAGGTCTTAGCACATAACCTCAAACGGTTTGTAGCTATATTCCGAACTAAAAATTGACCTGTACTATTTGCAGTACAGATCAAATCCTAACACTTTGAAGATAGGGGGATTAAGAATGGTGTGACATTTTATAAATAGCAGTTGAACAACATAAATGTGCCACTTCAATGTACAAAGAAAAATGTATTTACAGTCATTTAACAATGTTTTTAAGATAAAGTTGTAGTTTGTAGAGCAGCACAATTTGTCACTAAGTTTTCTGATGACTTGTGAAGTACTATAAGTTGCTGCACTTTGCCTTCTAGAGTTCGAAATATCTGTCACAAGAAAGTCCTATATTCTGAAACTCTGTGCGTGCGATTATGCCTTGCAATAACATGGAGACTTACTGGTAAGGCACCTAACAAACATAAAGACCCTTCTCATATTCATTTTAAGGATAAAGGACTAAAAGCCTGGTATTTTGAAAAAATATACTTACAGGGGATAATCTGTGTTGGTAATTTGGTAATAATTAGAAGAAAATACAGCAATGTCTGGCTGGGCTATGCTTGCGTAGCTCTTGTAAGAGTTAACACAGATGAGTGTTATTGTAATCTGACATGAGAATGTTTTGAGACTACATGGAATTTACAGTATTGCTCAGGGCTCTTTCTATCTTCTTTTAACACTGATTTATTGAATCAAATCTAATGCTACTTTTCAGCTTTGATCATGATAAGTTTTATATTACATTCCCCAAACTTTAAAATATACCTTGTCTTCCATATTGAGTCTGGAATAGTAATTAAATCAACTCTGTGCTATTTTCTAATCTGAAAATCTCTGTCATATGCAGTAGGAATTTAGGAAAAGTAAATCCTAAAATAATTTTGATTTTTTTTTTTTTAAATTGTGTGAAGAAACAAAAATGCTTCTAAAAAGAGTATATGAAATTCATGCATTCTCCACATAGAAAATTTCATTGTCTAAAGATACTTTATTGCTTACTGAGCTTTTAAGTATAATGTACTATAAAGAGATTTCTACTTCAATTACATTTGTATGTAGTTTCCATAATGGACTGCTAATAGGAGAAACAGACTCAAATTCAAGAGAAAACTAAATATATACAAATAGATGTGCAAAGTTTATCATGAAGTTTTCATGAACAGCTTTTATCTATTTCTAATCACCGTTAATATTACAGAAAAACTAAACTCTGAAGTCTTCCCAAGGGGTAGCATAGAAAAAAATAGCTATGTAGGAAACTTATTCTGGTGGACAAAAAAAAGCTTAAATGTGGGAATTATTGCTTCTGTTAAAACCATAAACTATGGCATTTAAGTCATGCTTGTTGTACACATTGATCTGTACTTACTTGGGTAATCAGAAAAAGTTTCCAAGTGCAATTACAGAACAAAAGATCCTGAACTGGAACTTATTACTGGGTTGGCAAGCTTGAGACCACCCATTTACTGAATTGATCTTAATTTATCTATAGATTGATTTTTCCCTCCTGCCTTTGCTGCTTTGATATGTTCAAAAATTATACTGCTTTTTTGTTATTAATGCTAAGTCTGAAACAGGAGCGATAAATCTTTTGAGGCAGGATGAGCTTAAAAGGTATGAAATTATAAGGTAAAGTTGGTAATTGCTGAGCCCCAACTGTGGCAGCAATATGTGAGGACAAAAAATATCACATTAGTAAATCTTCTCTTGAAAGCATAGTTTTTGTTTGGCTCTCCCTAAACTGGCTGCCATTCGTACTGCCAGGCATCACTGGAGTTCAGTACATGCTAATTGCCTGAGCCTTTTCGCAAGGTGGGTTGTAACCCACATCCTTCTTGTTACGAACTGCCTACTTCAGAGCTTGGGCATATCTAATCAAGTTGTAATAGCGCTATTTGGACTGTGATGTGGGAGCATCTTCTGTTTGCAAGAGAGGATGTCTCTGAATGCCTGTAAAGCACTAACACTGGCATAACAAGAGTTATAATGAGTACAAATAATAGACCAATACAGTGTCTGCCTGTTTTGCTGGGTTTTATATGTTTGTTTTTATCCCTGAATATAATTCATCATGGGGCTTAAATCTAGTTGTTGACCTTTATATTTATAAACACTCTTTTTCAATGCTCTGATCCCCATGTGCCAGCTCAGAGTAGTTAAGCATGTGTTTGAAGACAGGAGTGTATTGGGTCGGATGCTTGAAATACTTAGTTGCTGCTGGGATGGGGGAGGTAATGAGCCAAATCTTACAAAATTGTGACGGCAGTAGGTAAGCTGAAGAGGGTGGAAGAGCTGTTCACTGGTTGCCTCAGCACAGGATAGAGGGGGTACGGAGCTTCAAGAATTTGCTGCCACTGAAAATAGTGAGTGCAGACACTATCAGCAGGGCCAGAAAGGGTTTGGACAAATCCACGAACACCAGGTCTATAAAAGCATGCTGAAAGCACTGGGGCAGGTTGTACTCGCTGATGTCCCTGGTCCTACAGTTGTGGGTTCTGGGGAAGTATAAGGGGAGTGGACCCCAGGAAGTGGCCAGACTTCTGTGCTGCCTGTAAATAGCTTTGCCACTGAACATGCGAGAGACAGAATAGTGGGCCAGATGGACAACTGCTCTGACTTGGGGCATTTTTTAAATATTATTATTATGCAGGATGGCAGCACTGTCATCATACCTACTTGGTTTGTAAGTTAGAGCCTTATCAAACTGATATAATTTTTAAGATTCTGCTTTCTCTTTATTATACTTCCCCCAAAATGAGAACTGATGTTTGGAAGCCTAATAAAGCAGAACAGTTGGAAAAATAAAATACCGTTGCCAAGCATATCATGCTGAATACTGAGTAACTCCATTTATATCAGTGATGCTGCTCAGATGTACATTGGTGTGATGTAAAGTAGAATTTAAAGAATAGGAGAAATTAATAGTAAGAGTGATAGTCACAAGAGAGAACAGACTGATACTTACAGCATAGTTATTTTTAGTCTTCAAATTCACAAACCTATCTTTCTGCCAAGAGAGCATATCTGAAACATGCGAATGTCCAATCTCTCTCAGTACCAAATAAACTGTACTGCTTGTGTGCAGCAAAACCATCACGTACAATAGTACTTTGAATCTTGATTAATTCAGGCACTTCTCTTCCCGTATTCCAGGGAGTGGTTTTCATTCATATAAAAGATTGTATTGAGAAGAACTGTTTACTTCGGTTTTGTGGCTTTTTTTTGTTTTTTAAATTTGTTTTTGCAATCCCAGTGACATGTTAAGGTTAATAGAACTATTGTATGCAGAAAGATTTACCAGTATTATAAAGAGCTAATGAATGCATTTGTACAAGGCAGATGTTATGGCAGCTATAGAGATACTGTAAGTTATCAAGCGTTAAAGGAAATGTCTCTCATCTGACCCTAGAAATGACACAAGGGTGAGTCTGGCTGTCCTGACACCAGAGGTCAATCATGTTACATTAGTTTGCTTTTTTTTACACTACCCTGTTACTTTATATTTCTTGAAGGTGGTACGAACCCAACTGTATTGGGTTTCTGTGGCAAGGTTTTGGTAGCGGGGGGGGTTACAGGGGTGGCTTCTGTGAGAAGCTGCCGGAAGCTTCCACCATGTCCGACAGCCAATGCCGGCAGCTCCAAGATGGACCTGCCACCGGGAAGATTTGGTTTTATTTCTCATTACCCTACTCTGGATGATTGATAATAAATCGAGTTAATTTTTCCCAAGCTGAGTCTGTTATGCCCGTGATGGTGATCGGTGAATGATCTCTCCTGTCCTCATCTCGACCCACAAGCCCTTTGTTATATTTTCTCTCCCCTGTCCAGCAAAGGAGGGGGGAGTGATAGAGCGGCTTTGGTGGGCACCTGGCATCCAGCCATGGTCAACCCAGCTTATCAGTGGAAGAGAATTATCAAGCATGGCATTAGACAGCTAAGATGCATGCACTATTTTGGATATTTTGTCTTTCCTAGATTGATTACTATTGTATTTTAATGCAGCTTACATTACTTGCTGCACCAAATATGAACATAAGCCTATAGGTTTTTTACAGCGTGAAAGATCTAAATTCTAATGACAGAACCCATTGTGCAATATTTAAACACTGCTTTAGAAGCTCAAAGTAATTCTGAAACCTCAGTGCATTTCTTCTTTAAATGTCCTTATGATACAAACTTTGTATTCCCAAACTCCAAATGGAGAAAGCAAAATAAATAACAAGCTAATCAAACTTGTCTATCGCTATACTTGGGAAGGGTATGAATCCAGATATATTTTCATAATGCAGTCCAAATTGAGAGGTTGGGCTGAGTATTTATTTTGTGCATGTTAGTACAGCCTTACTTAGAGTAGTAAAATACTACTTACCCAGTAACTGAGAGCAAGAAGAGAGAATTAGCCCACCAAGCATTAAAGACCTTGCAATAATAAAACCAGCTGTAACCAGTAATTTTCTTTCACAAAAGCACTTATAGAAACAGCATTTTCTAAAATACAAATAACTTATTTCCCAATGTAGGAGATATTCATTATTAATAAATTAATTATCGAGAGTTGTTTTGAAATTATAACTCCCAGCAATCTACATTGAAGACTGTACTTTTTTATGGTGCAGTGAATACCCATCAAATGCAGAATAACCTGTCACAAAACTGCAAGATCTGACCAGTTTTAAAAGGCAAGAGACTTTGCAAATGCAATTATAAGACTAGACATTGAGTGAATGTAATTTGAAAACAATTTAATAAATAATGTTAAATTGCAAGAATGTTTGTTAAGAATAAAAAGCACAAGCACCTTGTGAATCATTCTCATGAAACTGTACATTTATATTTGAGATGTTTTCACTTTAACCATTTCTACCAATGTGCCCGATATTTAAGTCATGAAAAAGGATGCTGAAAATGCTTATCTCTTTCACAAAAACTAATGCAATTGCCTGTTTAAATCTGAAGCAAGATAGCTTAAAATTTATATTCAAGTCAAGCCTGCACTGCGTATTGAAGATCTTATTTGAATGAGAGGAAAAAAAAAAAAAAAAAGGAAGAGATGTGTAGGTGCCGTGAATCATTCTTTAATCTTCTACTGAATATTTAGGAGTTAACAACTTCTTTCTTGTCTCTAGAACTATTTTATTTCCCCCTCCTAATTAATCTTCTTGTTTTTGAATTATCCATTTCTTTAACAGTACAGAATAATGGCAATGCATGTTTTCTTTAGAAAACTCTTCATAGCCGATGGAGTGTGTGTTTTTTTTTTAATAGTGGAAAGGATCAAAGAAATTGGATTTGAGGTGTTTAATTAAGTCTGTTCACAGACAAATGATCTTAATGAGTGACAGGTTGGTGTGGTGCAGTCCACTAGGAAAAACAACGATTAGAATGAACCTGTGGACTCTGCATCACGATCTTTTCAAGTTGAAGCCACAGAACTAATTTAGAAAGAACTAACATGATGTTGACAGAGAATCAATAATGAAAGCCGCCATAGGATATTTCACTAATGTGAAGTTGCTTTAACCCCACCCCACAATTGAACATTTGTTCACAATTTATGCAGTTTTAATTCTCCTGTGGCAGTGTTTTATGAATATGTATACATATTCTGATTTTTTTTTCCTCCTTTCATAAAAATGTTGAAAATAAAATTACTCATTATGGATTTAAGAACTCTGTGCAGTGAAATCAGTCAATTTTACATATGCTAAATATATTAAAGAAATTGGAGTCCCACTGGAGTTGGTGACAAATGCTTTCTCTGACTTCATTTAGGATAGAAATTATTAAAATAATGCATGGCAGTGTAACTTAAATGTTCATGTCTCTAGAACCAAGGCAAACATTTGCATTTGTAGATCTACTGAGAGGAATTAATCCACTTCATGTCTGCCTAGTAAGTGCTGCTGTTATGTTAGGTATAATTTTTATTTTGTGAGGGCATGAGGGTAAGTACTTATGTTCTGATTTTGTGGAAATTGGAAAGGATTTAGGAAGGCCTGCAGAAAACCCCATCCAGTCAGTCTCTAACTGAATGCTATACTTCTTTTTTTTTTCTCCTTTAAGCCCTTAAAGTGAGTACATTTGTCTGTATATCTATATTTTCATTGATAGATTGCCTGTGCATAGACTGATCTGCATAGCATGTATAGCTTTATTTAGTAAATAAGTAAAATGACACTCATTAAATGAATTTGTAACAAAAATTATCAAATATTAAAGGCAAGTATATTGGAATAAGCTAGTTGATGTCTAGCTTTATTTCTGTATGGACTGCCACCTACATACTGTCTAAACAGTTTCACTTTTTTTTTCCCCTTCTTAGCATACTCATTTTATTTTTTCTGCACGTTTATTTGAGAACAATTGATGCTAGATTGAAACTCAGCATATTATCTGCATATATACAAATCCTGTGTTGAAATACTATTATCATATTTTTAGTACGAAAGTGAAGATGTTTCCCTGAAGAGAGATAGGCAAAAAAATGTGGTACAGATTCAGCAAAATATTGAACCTCAAGGGTTGAGATAAGGACAATTTACTGGGGCAACACAAAAGGAGAAGTTACAACAATGATACAAATAAAAGAATATACAAAATGAGTGATGCACAGTGCAACTGCTCACCACCTGGAACCCAACGCTCCGCCATTTCCCCCACTTAAAGCAGAGAGAGGCCCCCCCCCCAGCCCGCTCCCCATTTATATACTGAGCATGATGACACAGGGTATGGAATAGCTCCTTGGCTAGTTCAGGTCAGCTGTCCTGACTGTGCCCCCTCCCAGGTTCCTGTGAAAATTAACCCTATCCCAGCTAAACCCAGGACACCCTCTCCAAATATTGCTGATCGTCCTCCAAAATGGGTGAACAAGAAGCCTAAAACACAGTAATGGAATTACACACTTCTGAGACCTAACCTTGTCTTGCAGAAGGAGCCAAAGGTGGCAGACCATTGCAGTTAAGAGACACCCACCATCAGTGAAGGAAGAGTTGGTATGTGAACTATTACAGGAGCTTAACCCCTACAAGTTGATGGGCCCTGACGTTGTCTACCTGAGGGTGTTAAGAGAGCTGGTTGATGTCGTTGTAAGGCTGGTCTCCATAATCCTTGATAAGTTGTGGAGATTGACGAATGTCCCAGAAGACTGAAAAAAGTCTAATGTTACACCCTTCTACAAGAAGGGTTTAAAGGAGGATCCAGGCAATTATAGGCCCATCAATCTTACTTCAGTCCCTGGGAAAGTTATGGAACGAATTCTCCTGGAGCCTATCACAAGTCAAACGAAGCATGTGATTGGGAAAAGCCAGCACGGATTCACCAAAGGCAAATCATGCTTCACATACCTGATCGTCTTCTACAACAGAGTAACCTGCTTGGTTGATTTGGGGCAAGCGGTGGATGTTGTCTACCTGGATTTCTCCAAGGCTTTCAATGCAGTTTTCTACAGCCTTCTTCTAGAGTAACTGATTTGTTATGGTCTAGACGAGTGATCTGTGCAATGGGTGGCGAACTGGCTGCCAGGCTGCACCCAGAGTGTGGTGGTAAATAGCTCCTTTTCAAACTGGCACCCTGCCATAAGTGGGGCCCCCCTGAGATAGATATTGGGCCCAACGCTGTTTAATACCTTCATAGGTGATCTGGATGGTGGGATCAAGTGTACCCCGATGAAGTTTGCTGATGATACCAAACTGAGCAGGGATGTGGACACTTTGGCAGTGACAGCCACCCTGCAGGAAGACCTGGATAGGCTGGAAAAGTGGGCTAACAAGAGCCTTATGAAGTTCAACAAGGACAAGTGTAAGGTCTTGCACCTGGGAAAATATAATCCAAGAGTGCAGCACAGGCTGGGATCTACCCGGCTGGGGAGCAGCTCTGTGGAAAGAGACCTGGGGGTCCTGGTGACAACAAGCTCCGTATGAGTGAACGGTGTGCTGCTGCGGCAGAGAAAGCCAACAGGGTGCTGGGTTGCATCAACAAGGGCATCGCCAGCAGAGAGAAAGCAGTCATTATCCTGCTCTACTTGGTGCTTGTCAGGCCACACCTGGAATGCTGTGTTCAGTTTTGGTCCCTGCTATACAAAAAGGATGTGGATGGGCTGGAGGGGGTCCAGAGAAGGGCCACAAAGAAGATCAAAGGACTGGGAATCTTGCCATATGAGGAAAGGTGGAAAGAACTGGGTTTGTTCAGCCTTGAGAAAAGAAGGCTTAGGGGAGACCTTATCACCACGTT
>JANZLQ010000040.1:5711433-5730738 GCA_026212715.1 Elanus axillaris
TTCTCTTTTTTCTCTTTTTTCTCTTTTTTCTCTTTTCTCTTTTCTTTTCTCTTTTCTCTTTTCTTTTCTTATAATATGGCTGCACCCACCCACATCATGCTTTGATTTTGATTTCATTTTTTCAACTCTAGTAAATGCAGACATAGTAGGTCTTGCTTTGAGATCCCCAAATGACATAAGAAAGGAGTAGTACATAAATATACCACAATATACGTGTCTCTGGTGTAAAAAAAAAATACCTTTTCAAAACCCAAAATATCATGTTTTCAACTTATTCACAATGCTGCTAGCAGTGCTGGTTGTTTCAGACATTGATCCTAGTCTCAGAAGTTTATGCTGAACAACTTCTAACATGGATGAGAGACTCAAGAGTTGCTCTTTCAGTGTTTTGGCCAGCATCCAAAAAAATCAAGAAAAAAAGAAATCAAAACAATGAATCCATTCTTCCTTTTCTAAGTCTTGGCTAAAATCTGACATGTAGTATGCATTTTATATATTTTTGGGAAACACTTTCTTTGTTAATTTTAGCATCTAGCTCCATATAGAAGCTAAGAAGTGCTGAATATTAGATAATTTTATATTCTTATACTGAACACAGTAGCATTATTTATAATAACATTTTTTACAGAACAAACTAAAAACTCGCTTATGGGAAAGTCTCTTAGTAATAGCATCTCTGAAACAGAGATGAAGAGTCTGCTGAGGAGATGATATAAACTGGTTCATCAGCTTATATATAAATCAGCATGGTTTATTTACTGGCATAAATGCAACAATGTTCATAGTCTTAAGATGAATCCCAGAAAGTTAAGAATGTAACAGGTACAATTCTGAAGAAGGCATAGAAAAGTCTAAGTGTTATTATCTATTTGCATTCATAAAATATGTACCTTGCTGCAAAGCTTGCAAGAACTAGCAGAATCTCTCTTCCAAGATTTGCCTGATATCTGGGTGATCTTACTGAAAAAACAGTAAGCTTTCTGTTCAACTTAGTGGGAAAAAAGATTTGTGTGTGACATAAAATGAGGAATATGGAAAGGATGCAGCTGGTAAATATATTTTATGTTAAATGGAGGTAGAAATTGTGTGAGAATGTAATGAGTAAGAAGACTTAAGGGGGCTACAGAAAGAAATCTGGGAAAGCACAGAGACTGGGCATACATACATTGGAAAAAGGAATTTACAAGAGAAGGAGACTTTGTCATATAAATGCATTTAGATGCTATATCTCTGCTCCCAAGACACCAGCTTGAAAGGTGTCCAGTAGGCAGATATCTAGGCTAACTTAGGAACAGGATGCAGCCTAACTGAGTGTACAGGAGTGTAGGACCATAAGAGATCTCTTTATACAGTTTTCATGAGCATAAATGTAGCTTGTATTGCCAAAACGAAAGATGTGTGCTGGGAGTTCTACTCCTCCATATCATATTATAGTTAGGTAGAAATGAGCAAGGGAACAGGTATCAATTGCTGATTTCTGCTTGTGGAAGTAGGGAAGTCTCAACTGCTGAAGGCAAGAACATTCTAATCTTCTAGTAGATGTGAAAATAAGAGAAAATTTACATCTAAAAATAATTACTTTTGGAAAAAAAATCTTCTGATGTTTGCTTTGATCTTAAACTTCACTTACACTGAATTTTTCTGTATTCATGTTACAGTGGTGTGCCTTTAATGTCTATAATAACAGAACTAGAAAATACAGCTATCCTTCAGGTAGAAAATTTACTTTTTTTGTCTAACAGTATTTAATGTCATGTGAATTTTGCTACCTAAGATTTGCCTCTCCTAGTTTTTAGCATTAAATAGTCAATGATGTAAATGTGCATTAGATTAAGTTTGCCTATCAGTTTTCCAAATCACATTACGTGGGAAAAATACTAGGGATTGTAATCAAAGTTGTTTTACAACGCACAATGTATCAGGAGCTGTCATAAGTTTTTATGTCTTGCTACTGGAGAAGCTCTTTAAATAACATTATCAGAACCATGAATATTCTAAACACTGATGTTCTTTCAATGCAGATATTTAGCTTAAAATTTTAAAGGATGTAACTGTGTGTGCAAGCGGTGATTTGCTGTCTTCAGTCCTCTTTCATAGAAGGTTAGTGTAGCAGCATGTATCTCTAACTTAAGTTTGATTTCTGCTGTTTTCAGGGTGAGTGGAAGACTTTTGTTTACCTATACCATCTTGACATGACTTAGCTCTGTTCTCCATGTTTTGACACTGTCTTGTCTGTGGAATGATGATTGTACTTTTTTCTTTTTGTGACGGAATGAAAAAACGCTAGGGTCAAACATGATCTCAGGAGATTATGAGCCTTTTTATTGGACTGAAGAACGTTTCAAATGGGGCCTGACCTGTTAGGATGACATTTTTCACTACCTGAATGTCTACTGAAAGGTTGTTGTTTTTTTTTTTTTAAATGAAAAAATGTAATATTAGCATTAACTGACTTTTAGAGGAATAAAAGAATAATAAAGCAAACTCACTCCCCAAACTCCCACTTGAAACCTCCAAAATCAAGGCAATCAGCTGTAACACAGAAAAAAAATTGCTGGCTTATCTCAGTAGATGGAAACATATTAAAAAATTGTAGGTAGCCCTTATTTTTAAAAGAAGTAGAGAGACAGGAGAATGTTTGATTTCAGTGCACTTCTTGAATTGCTTCAGTAAAGTGCTTATTCAGTGGGCAGAATCACAGGGAAGAAAGGATGAGAAAAAAGCACCTAGTGTACAAAGCAAAGTCTATTTATATCTGGTATCTCAACATTCATATGGGGGAAAGATAGAAAATGTTTTAAGTGTCTTTTGCAACAAAAGGTCGTTTCAAATGTGGAATTTCATCACCTTTTCAGAGCTACATAGAGCCATTGGCAGCTGTTTGTAACTAAATGCAGAGAGATATATGAGATGCAGCACTTAGCATTTTATCAGCCACACAAGAAAAAATAAAAGCATATTTTTATACTTTAAAAACTGAGTGAAAAACTGTTTCCATCTTTGGTGATGTCTGACAATTCAAAATATTTGAGAAGTAGCATTCTGCTTTTCTCCTTTATTTTTCTGTTAAAAATATTATACTGAATGCTACTTTGGATTCTATAAATATATTTATTTTTATAGGATATACATAGTCAAAGAGGTATATTTAAAGAAAAGGAAAAAAAAAAACCTCAGTTAAAAGGTATTTGAGTGTTTGCATGTCTTCCTTTTTAGGCTGTGTAAATCCTGTATAAACCAGTGTAATCTGCAGGGACAAGGGAGCACTGTCAGGCTAGGTGACCACTGTTTCTTGTAACGTGAAACACAGGAAATTATGTAATTCAGTAGGAAATGTTGTCAGAAAGAAATGAAAGGAAGTCATTGGTTTCTGTGAAGTGTCACTAGTCTGGTCTTCAAATGATGAAAATCATGAGCAACATATGAATTTGCTTCTGATCTCATTAATGTCAATAATTTGGGGTGTTTTGTTTTGTTTTGTTTTCCAGTGCAGGATTAGAGGGCTATCGCTGCACAGTCACTAGATTTACATAATTCTGAATCATGGTATCTCAGAGCAGATAACTATAAGCCAGTCCTAAACTTTTTAAGATGCTTACCCTATTTTAGACTATCAGTATTTTAGAGTGTTATTATTGTTGCACTGTACATGAAAAGAAAGAGGAACTCAAAAATACCCATGAAACTCTTAACTAGTATAGTAAGAAAGTACGATCCTTGCAGCAAGGGAGGAGTGTGGCGATAGTAGGAGTACTGCTGGTCTTCAACACAGTAGATCCTAAAGATAGGATTCTTATACGCTAATATCAGCTTTCCTATGCACGTGGTGTTTATGGTTTGTGTAGGGTTTTTCATCCAACAATCTTAAAACATTTTACAATTCTTACTTATGACATTTTTGTGAGATCAAATGGGAAAATAACCCCCAAATCTGACTGTAGAAACTAAGATAAAAAGAAGCTAGTTGGGGAACTTAGTGAGCAAGTCAGCAGCAGAATGAAAATCACAACTTTTTTCATTCACACTGTGTGAAGCACCAAGAGCTGTCTTTGCTGTATTCTTCACTAAAAATTCAGTATCCAAGGTGTCAGAAGAGTTACAGCATCCTGCATGGCCAGTAAGCAAACCCAGCATTTCATTATCAATTTTAAATGAAAAAAGGACAGTTTATCTACCAATGTAGTTTATCCACAACTGTGAACTAATGTCCCCACCATGCAGTAGACTTTACAGATACCAAGTTATTCTGCTTATATTTTACTGTTTGGAGGTTTTTATGTCTGTTTTTTTGTATTTGTTTTTTGGTTTTTTTTTGTGTGTTGTTTTTGTGGTTGGTGGTTTTTTTTCTTTTGTTTTCCTTTTTTTTTTCAGAAAAGGTAAAATAAGTGTCAGTTTAATCTGCTTACTGTTGGGTTTATGAAGTGTATCAGCTTTTCAGCTTTACTAACTTTCCTGTGTGTGTGTATATATATATATATAAATCTTTAGTTATATATTCTGTATAATCTATAGAAATATAGAATATTCTATAAAAATACAGAGATGCTTATACTATATTTATAATATTTCTATAAATATCTACAAATAGATAAACTTATATTTCCTGAAAGAGATAGTAGTGGGAATGTGACAATGAAATTGTTATTGTTATGACCATAAACATAAACTACTAATATTAAAAAGTGAATGGAACAGCTTTATATGAAGACATCTTGAACTTAAAAGATTGGAGTATTTTTACTGTGTAAGTCTCAGAAAAAAAGCTGCTATATTCCCTTCCAAATGGACATTTATCTCTAAGGAAGAAGCTGGGACTAACAGAAGCCTTCTAAACTCATTGGATTTCCATGCCTCATTTTCAGAATGCCTGTTTCCATGCTAAACCTTCCCTTCTGGGCTGATGCTGTTGAGTCACCCTCTCATACTGCAAATGTGATCATAAAGGATGCTGATGCTGGGCTTAAATGTGTGTGTTGATGAATTGGCTGAAGAGTGATTGGCAGCTTGTTGCATCTGCTGATGCCTGGGGTTTGGGATTTTATTTTGCTATTCCTTGTCAAGCAGTAACAGCACTAGCAGAGGGAGCATTGCCATCAGGAGAGCAGCAGAGAACTGGGAAAAGTGGAGGTTTCTGGGGGAGTTTAGTTACCTGGGAAATGTTGAGACCTTGGCAATGCGATGGCCTGAAGACCTTCAGGTGCTGAAAAGCCCTTCAGGGTTTCTGAGAGAGATCATGGTTTGATCAAAGGCTAATTCCACACTGGCCATATATTCCACAGAAAAATGGGATTTCATTATGCTTTCTCTGGATATTCTTTTTTTTCTTTATGTTCTTTCTTGCATTTATACAAAAGTACCTCAGAGAAAATGTTCCAAGTAATGGTTCACTCTCTTATGCTTTAGTTATCTGAAATGTGAACGATATCTCCCTAAGTAGTAGATGGAGGTGTTCCTCTACATTTTAAAAGTACAGTTCATAGGAAGCTTTATAAAATGGTTGTGCCACAGCATAGTTTAGTTATCTGTATCATCATAACATCACAGGACAGGAAAGGTTTCATTTCTTTATTTAATTGGAAATGCACATAGAAGAGATTGCCACTAAAACATCATCCATCTGCTTATATTACTCTTTAAGGGATATTGTAAATCGTGCTTCACATACTGTAAGTTTTTATAATATTGCATGCAATTTGCTACATAGAAAGCATTATCACTTCCAAAAATGTTTTTAATGTAGCCTAATTTCTAATATATAGGTCTTCTAAGCATCTCTCTTTTTTCTTTTCTTTTTTTTTTCTTTTCTTTTTTTTCTTCCTTTTTTTTTCTTTTTCTTAATTTGGAAACCTCCTTCAAACAGAGGTGTGTTAGAGACATTTAGAATGTCACTCTGGCTTGATTTCACCATTGTACCTAGGTCAGGCAAGTTAAATCAGCAAGTCCCTTGACCTCCCTCTCTGTGCTGAATTGTTACTGTGCCCATGATAAATAATCAAGTTTAAACTCTCCGGCTCTTTTTTAGGCATTCAACATACTTCAGTGTCACTTAGATGACAGTGATTTCTAGGACAAAGCACATGGAATGTTCTCCAGAAAGAGTTAAACTTATTTATTCAGCAAATGGGTCTTCTCTGGGAGTAGTGCTAGACTGGGGGACAAATTCCCACAAGAGCCAAGTGTCATTACAAAACTTCCACTCCAGATGGAAGATGTGCTTCTTCAGTCTTGGTTTTTCTTAATGAAAACTGAAAGTCCAATGTGTGCAATTAATTTCAATCTAGAAATAAAAATCTAATGCAAACATTTTGTCTTGTGGGCAATAAAGATGCTATTACGTTTGCCTGCTGTAATTGTGGAAGATGTTCAGGACCCCCAGTTGTGCCCATTTTTGAACATACGTCAGATGTAATAAGTGCTGTCAATGCTACTTTCAAATTGTAGCAGTCTGTTAAAAAAAAAAAACAAAACTGAAAAATGGCTGTTTCTTCATCCTTGTTGGCAAAAATAGGAGTCAACACTGAAGAGTGAACAACACAGAAGTATTAGGGCAATGGCAAAAATTCACCTGTCCTGGATTTGTAGCTTCCAAAGTGAATTGCACTGAATACTTCTGAGTCTTTCTTTTAAAATAGAGAGAACTGTAAGGCTTGTATTCTCTCCAACACTGCCAAAAATTAAACCATTCATTTAGAGTGAAAGTCACTGCAATAGCTCAGCTGTAGTAAATCTAATAGTGCAAGTTTGCCAAATCTTTTTCACTATATTGATGAATCTTCTACAAACCTAGATTAATTTAACTGTATCACTGTATTTAGCCGGGAGGTGATAGTCTTACCTGCTTTAGCATGGAGACATTTAATTGCTTTCCCCCAAAATAAATGTTGTAAAATGAAATATAACCCTTATACACTACAGGTAGTATGTGATGATAATTGCCCCCTCCCCAACTTCATCCATTTGACAGTAAAGATCTAGCCTTTCTGCTCTTGAATTATCCCCTCAAAACTGCTTGAGGAAAGAGGTTCATGTTAACCAAAAGTGCTGAAATTGTCAGACAGAACTCATTGAATTGACTGTGGTTAAATGAGCTTCAGTGATCTGATGATTCATCTTAATCAGTTGCCTAGTCTCGTGTATAAAATTGTCTTTCTCAGTGATACATGTGGATAATACAGATATAACATTATTCTCACCAGATACTACATAATTAACCATGCCCATTTATCTTCTCACACACATGCAAATCATTAGTAACAACTGCAAAACTCAGCTGAGAGCCAGTTTAGAAAAGAAAACAGAAATTGGTAAGAAAGCTCTTAAGCTGAGTGCAAAACCTTTAAGTCTGAATACTAGGTTTAAGAAGACCTTTGTAGGTATCCATATATTTGTTGTCATATATGCACAAGTTGAAAATTTGTATCATAACAAAATGATAGCTGTTTGATCCATTAAGACTTTTAAATGTCTCGCAGGTGGGGTTTTTTTGTTGCTTGGTTGGTTTTTTTCTTCACTGAAAGAAATAATTTGTCAGCCTTTCAAATCAACAGTCATAAGAGTTGTGCTGGAAGCTAGTTGACTTAGAAATTCATTTATTACAGATGCACATTCTTAGTAATTAGATTAACAGATGTTATTAACAGGCTTTGGGGTGTTGATATTCTAATACCTCAAGAGATGGTAAGACAGTTCCATCTGCTCCTGAGTGCCAAAATGAGTAGCAATGCTTACTTCTAAGCTCATTATCCTCCAAGATAGAAATTCTTGACTCTCCTAGTGTTGTCTGAATGATAGTGGTAGTTTTATTAATGAGCAATACCTATACAGCATAATGTGTAACTTACAAATTATGATGGCAGAGCAATTGTTATGTGATTGCAGCTTGTGTGTTTCACATGCACAGCAAATCAAAATCTGTTGTATTGCTGTGCAAGATTAATATCTCTCACACATAATGAGATGATTCCTTTTCTATGTACAACTGAGAGAAATGAATGGAGCAATTCTCTTTTTATGGGCAATAATAAATAGCCCACCAAATATCTCTATCTTCATTCATATAAGAATCAGTCAAAACAGTTGTTCCAGTCTTGAATAGTTCAAAACTTCCGAATAATTGTTTAAAATAATTGGGGTTTATTACTGTAAAACATTGGAAGAGTTTGTTGTAAGCACAATGTTGAGAATTCATAAAATCTAAACTGTTAGTAATCACATTAGAGCAATCGTTTCTAGAAATTGATTTGCAATCCAGGAGTTAGAAAGTAATTGATTGTGATTTACTTATTTCATTCTTAAGCATCTCAACTGTATTTTTAGTTGTGTTGCTAGTGTATATTCCAAAGGTTTTACTAAATTTGGAATACATATAAAGTGGCTGCAAGTACATACAGCCCAACTAGTTGATTAGAAGTTATTTCATGGAGATATGCAAAGAAATTGCTAGATGCTTACTTTCCCTATTGAGTACTTAATACTACCATGTTTTATGAACCTTGCCTGCCCTTATTCGTTCAAGATATGAAAGATGAGTTTCAAAGGTGATTGAAGAGAAGTTGTTTGTAACTTGCACTTTTCCTTCAACACTTTCTACTTGACAAGCTTAGACTTATTCTCACTAGCTGAAACAGGGCTTATTGATTTATACAGATCACTCCTGAATTAACAGAAACATAAGAAGCTGGGGCTGGTGCTTATTTACATGCCATGGCATCCTGGTTTAGGAATAAGAACAACTTAAAATGCATATTAATATTGCATATTTCTATTTCAAATGAAGCACTTTCTTTTAGCATCTTGGCACATAAATTGTACTAGCACAGTTGCCTTAGATTAAGACTGCCTGACATCTGACATTAGATTCACTGATGTGTAACTTTCCACCACCATACACATTACCTCTGCGTTTGTCCCTGAGCTTAATCAGAATGAATCAATCAGAAGTATTTTTTCTGATGCATAAGTTACCACAGCCATGACTTTATCAGGTTCTGTAGAGGTCACAGTGAAGAGTGGAGGTTTGTCCATAATACGCCTTGCTTGAATTATTATTATAGCTATCTTGGAGTGCTGTAATAAATGTGAGTGAGTATGTGGATGTGAAATAGCGTACTTCATTGCAGTTTCATTTTGTTTCCCAACCTTTGGAACAAAGATTTCCTCATCCAAAATAACTTTTGTGTACCTTTTATCACATGCAGAATAAGAAAAGTTTACCTTGCTTCAGCTCAAAGAATAAAAAGAATATTTCAGGATGTCAGTCAATCTAAAACTCACATGAGAAATCTCTCTGGTAGTAATACTCGGCACTCAAACTGTTACTACAGTTCGCTGAGGAGCGTTCAGACCTTTCTGAATTAGATTGTGCTGTTTGAAAAATGTGAATCTATCTGGATTAATGGTACGTTTATGTGTATGTTATCTTTGCCTGTGTACTCCAAAGGGGCATCTGTCTTTAATCTCCTAGAAATTTGACAGTGTGTCTCATAAGCATACAAATTGAGCAAGTTTCTTTTGCAAACTAATCAAGTTCCCGCTGACAACCTGGGCCATCTTTCTATTTTAAGTGTGATAACATATTCATCCTCATCTATAAAGTCATGACTAATGGATAAGAATATTAACATCTTTTATAAGTTATTATCCAGCCTCTGATAATCTATGGGAAATAGAAAATACATTTTTTAGTGGTGGAATCTGTGATGTTCCTTCATTAAACAATTAAAAGGAAGTGGAGAGCACGTGAAATGCACTAAAATGCGCTGTCAGCTGCTAAACTAATAAGATGTTTATGATCTGTATAATAGCCTAGCTATTATTCTTATAAATTGTTGACTGAATGGATGGTATTTCTCTTAAAAGTGGTACTAATATTTGGTGGTTTTATACTTACAACAGTGCTGTGTTCATACAAGGCATCTCTGACTCTGCTTTATAAAAATAGCTTGGAACACAAGAGTAGTGAATGCTTAGAGAACACCACCTGATCCATGGCTAACAAATACTACAGGAGTGTGTGTGAAGAGTAAGCCTATCCAAGTTCTCCATTTTGACCTATACCTTATTCTGTATGCTTGTGATTTCTCTAAGGCTTTGAAACTGCAGTTATCTGCCTGTGGGTGTATGTCTATATTAGTGCATAAATCCCTGGCTTTAAAGGTTGTAAAGGTGGAGGTTGGTTGGTTTGTTTGTTTGTTTTAAGGTTCTTGTTTTGCGAGTTTAAGCTTCAGAGCCTTAAGTGAGTGACTGCATTTATTGCTTCAGTGGGAATTGTGAACAATCATGTGTCATGGCTTCAGGCTTTGAGACCCATATCATGCACTTAAGATAAGGCTGTGTTTGCGTGGCAAAATCCAGTGCCATATGAGCGACATCTGAGCTGGCCTTGACACATGTGCAGTGCCATGGGGTTCTGCATAAGGTCATTTACCATTCCAGTATGTGGAAGCATTTTGAGTGTCTGTGGTTTAAAAAAATAATGTGCCTCCTGATTTAGCTAAATTTTTCTACTGCACCTAAGGTGGATGAAACTCAAGGCAGACAAGCAAAAAGAAAATCTTCAGTGTCTACCGATGGGGAGATAGATAGTTGAAGGGGAATTGGCTGGGGATAGGGAAAAGTTGCTGTTACTGCTGGGTGTTAGTAAGGGAGTTAGAGAGCTGAATGCCACATGCATAGCTACTAACATTAGACCATTTTTTTCCTAATACAGAAGGTAATCTGGAAATGTTTTGTGCATATTTGACTTCTTATCAAAATAACCCCTGAACTTTTCAACCTATATATAGCTCTTTCATTTTTACTAAAGGAATGAGTTTAACATGGGTTACTGGGCTAGGCACATGTTAGTGGGTTAAGAGAATTACATACTTCCAATTTTTTTCTAACCTGTTTTTCCATAATTTATTTGGTCGGCATGCCTGAAAGATTTGGGGTCTGTTGTTCTTTGTTATAGTTTTAAAGAACTGATTTGGGTTTTTTTTTTTCCATTTGTCTTAAATTTTTCTGGATGTTACCCCATCTAAGGTAATATGAGTTGATATTTTTTGCTAGTGAACAGGCTACGACATAAAACCTTTAGTGTGTCACTGTCTTCAAGCCATTACAACTGATCCACTACTTTAAGCAGTGGTTGGGTCAAGTTATTTTAGATTTAGAGGGGTCCCTGTTCAGCTGCAGTTTATGATCACATTGTTTCTCTAGCACAATCTTCAGTAATTTCCTAGACTTTAAGAAAACAGCTGTGAAACTGGCAAACGTGCGTGTGTGGTGGGTAACTGTGGCTGGCTGCCAGATGCCCACCCAGCTGCTCTCTCACTTCCCCTCCTCAAAAGGACAGGGGAAGAAATGAAGATGAAAAACCTAAGGGGCTGAGATAAAGACAGAAAGATTGCTTACCAATTACCATCACAGGCAAAACAGATTCAACGTGAGGAAAAATAATTTAGTTTATTGCTAATTAAAATAGATTTGACTATTTAGAAACAAAGGCAGAAACTAAAACACCTTCCTAGTTCCGCACCCCCCTTAATTCCAAACTCCTCCACCTTCTCTGCCGCACCTCCCCCCCTCCTCCTGCCCGGCCCTCGGTGTCCTCACACTTTGTCCCTCGCCCCTCGCCGCCCGTTTGCCCTTTCCTCAGCCGCCTGCCCCTGGCTGAGGGGCTCAGCTGTGCCCTGCGCTGGAACCGGCTGGAACCGGCCGTGCCCGGCTGGGGCAGCCCCTCAGCTCTCCTCAGAGGGGAGCCCGCCGCCCCGCTGCCAGCGCCTGGGCGTCGGCACCCAGCACAGTGTGTCGCACCTCGAGGTGCTCTGGCGTGGTGTAGGAATCTTTAAATCCCCTCGCATCTCTGCTGCCGTGACTGCTCAGGTAACTGTTAATGAAGTAGTAGTATAGGTTTTATATGGACCTGTGGTAGGGAAAAGGGTTAAAGCCTGGGCTGTGTATTTCAGGTATCTACTGATAGCAGAGAAAGAGTCAGACAAGTAATGCCTGGCTCCAGCCCAGCCCAGGGCCCCAGGCTCCGCAGGGAGTACACTTTCCCCTCCTTTTGGCCTTGCTGTCCACACATCTTCCAAAGTGTGTATCTGCCTGGAAAGCACCGGCCTGCAGAGCTGAGATTCAATGCTGCTACGGGCAATTGAAACCAGGATCTTGTATAGGAAGAGGTCTCCAAATAACCCTGAAGAAAAAGCAGTGCAACCTGTCATATTCAGTGAGACACAAAATGTTGAAATCAGAGGCCAAAATTATTTATAACAGTGTTTATGCAGAAATCCTGGTACGGGTTAAAGTATCAGTCATGAAATTGCATAGTAGTGTAAGTGTTGTCTCTCTATTACAATATTGGCCAAATAGCTGACTGTTCTTAAAAACACTTGTCATCTGAAAGGATAGAAGAAAGGTTACAATTAATTCTAAAATGGAGTTCTGGGAATATTTCCACTTTTTTTCTAAGCACAGAGAAGATTGCTTCCTGGGAAGTAAAGGTGATTTTCAGCACTAGTTCTGGGAGGTTGTATAGCCTTACGTGCAATATATCTAAAAATGCTCAAACATCTTAAAAATGACAAAGACAGACTTAATTAGATTAGGGTGTTGAGACCAAAATGGTGGAGTATTGCAAACATAATTTTTTTCTTTAATTTGAGGGGTAGGCTGTATGTTGTAGTGACAACCTTAAAAAGCACTAAATTATCTCTAATTTAGGTGAGAGTATTGGAATTAAAATTAGGATCTCAACAATTTTGTTTAATTGTGAGGAACGGAGAAATGCAGCCTTTCAAACTGCTGACTTCAGGAGTGAGAGAAAACTGGTTATGCAGCTTCAAATGAATTTGGTTACATACATGGAGATGATGCATGCCTATCACCTAATATGCACATCATATATTGTATTTCTTTCAGCCAACTGTAACATTTCTCTCTGTAAATACAGTAAAATAATTACACGCTGCTATTAAAAGCCTCCTATGAAATAACAATTGGATATTTTTTTCTTTACACCCTGAAGGCTATGATAAAAAGAACATCATAATTATTGAAATTACTTTAAAGATGTATAAGCAGTGAAAGAATTTTAAATCCAGTCAGTCTTCCTAGTTTGGAACTGCAGATAATATGAAGGCAACTGATGTAATTTAATCATAAAATACTGCGTCTGAAATATGGACACAATTAGATAGACCTATCTAGCTGAGATCAGAATCATAGAATGCAATTCATCTTAAAATGCTTTCACTTCTATTTGCACCTTTGAAACTGTTCCTTACAGGGATTGGAGGAAAGCTGAAAATCAGGACTCAAAACCCTAGAGCTTTCTTACTGCTGCAAAGAGATAGAATTATATTAGCTATAACTTACTTTTTCTAAGCTATGAATAAAAATTAAATAAATGAAATTAATGAAAATGAAATGAATAAAAATCATGTCCTTCTGATATTTAGACAATTTACCTGATATTCAAAGAGCAGTTGCTAAATAAGTATTTTCACAGTGATGCATCATTTTCTATATGAAAGTACTAATAGTTAGTAACTGTCCTGATAGATGACTGTGTTTGGTAGACTTTTATCATTCATACTGACAAAATAATTCAGTCTAACTCCCATTTTTTGATAGACAACCTAGGCTTTTAAGCTGCGTGAGAAAGAATTCCATTTATGCAGATTGGATTTTCAAAGTTCCAAAGCCTTAGTTTCATGTAATGTAAAATGCAAGTATTTTAAAGTATTTTTTTCAGTATTAAGCATAAAGTTTATAAGTGCATGCAGTCAGGATCCTTACTCTAAAAGGAATCTTAAAAATTGCCTCATGATATGAAAGTGTTAATATCAAAGGGCTGATTTTAACTGCCCTTCAGTTAAAAGGAAAGCAAGAATAGGTTTCCCTAACAGTAACAATAATGAACAATTAACAAGCAAAATCACAATTTCACAGGTAGTGGACCATCTAAATGTATTCAGACTTTAAGAAAAAGAAAGACTGCATTAAGTTTTAATCAAATTTCACAGCTGCTGAAATATATTCATGCCATATTTGACTGACAAGTCTAACAAAAATAACCCAATCTATGAAGAAAAGTGTTACATTTAAGGTCAGGCATGTCATTTTCATCTACCTGTGTTGAAAATGCATCACCCTGAAAGGCTGTGGCTATTTCCAAAAGATTCTATTCATTTCCTTTATCAACTTCATTTTAATCTACTATCCATACCAATGCTTCTCCAGAGGATTAAAATGAGTTTGATGAATGCTGTTACTTTTTTGAGAACACAGTAATAATTCCTTACCTCTTATTTGTATGTTATTTTCTTGTGTTCATGTATTTAGCGATTTGTTCAGCTTACTTTGTCTATCAACCAAATTTCAACTGAGTGGAAAAGTCAGTAAAACCCCATAGACTGTATAGAAAGTTTTTTACATTTTTATGTTGTGTTTCTTTGGTTGATATCAGTATTCCTTTCAGTAAGCTTTGTTGGTGAGTTGGCTTTCATGGAAGAGACTGATACATTTGTACAAAGGATCATTGGAGAGGAAAACAGAAGAAAAATGGGTCTTGGTATCAGCTGAGACAAAACAGATGCTAAAACAATGGGAAGATCTTGATTCAGTCTGCCTAACAGTCAGCAGCTTATGGAGTTTAAATAACTAAAATATTTCTCTCAGAATTACTAGGAGGATATTAAAAAGAGTACTTGACTTCGAAGGTGATATCTTGATTTGAACAGTTAAAGATGATGACTATTCTCTATAGATATCTGAAAACATATTTTTTAGGCATGGACTGTTGCTAAGAAGGAAGAAATTTTGAAAAATACTTTTGAAAATAAAGTACTGGGGCAATGGAAAGGTGGTGGGAGGGCATGATATGCGGAAGGAATATCTGATAGAGGATTGTGGGAAAATGTAAATGCGCTAACTGCAGTGAAATTTCACCATTGTTAGAGTGGGACCTGTAGTTAGGATGAGAGATGACAGACCCTTTAAGTATTGCTTGGAAAGCTCTGGCTCCTGAGTGCTGGCTTGTGAAAAAAGAACGTGGCATAGTAATAATGAGCAAGACCATAGAGCTCTTAATGTTAATTAATAACTTTTTACTAGTAAAAGAAATTAATTTGGAAAGGCTAAATTTGCCTAGGACTGAATTATGATATTTTCTTAAATTACAGGACAGAATAAATATTTTACTATTCTTTGAATTTTTAAACTATCAATTTCTCATAAAATTAGTTTCTAGGTGACATTATTAATATGCCTGGACTGTTCTGTGGTATGTCTGAAATTCTACATCCTGTGCCATGTACAGTTCCTTTACTAATAATCTGGTGTAATAGTATTTGTTAAGCTACTGCAGTTTCTTTAATATCCATGTGGGACATTCTGAGCCAGGTCTGAAGGATTGGGTAGAAAAGTTGAATCTGATAGGTGATAAAAGAAACAGCAGAATAAGGAATTCTGCACAAGTCAGCTCTGTATGTACAATTCATTAGTGTCCAGAGTCAGATTTCAAGAAAAAAGCACTTGTGAGATGAAGGAAGAAATGGCTAGCTGGATGCTGGAAAAAGCTTGTTAGGGCTAAATTAAATGCTTAAATTTATAAAGCTTTCATATAAAGTTGCTTATAAATCAGAGAGGCACTGGAACACCAAGGAATTTTTCTGAAGTAGTTGTATGCATATTCCTAACTAAATTTTTGTGATAATTATGTGAAGGACTTGTGTAGTATAACGAAAACGTTTAGTATGATTGAGGTCATTACTTACTGAAGAAATCTTAAGATTTGATGGCAGTGCAAGCATGTTCACTGTAAAACCCATATGAATGTACTAAACTAATGTTCCAGTAGATTAAACCTTTAGACTTGAAAAAAATATCATCCAGGTATGCTACTGATGCTTCCAGCAGTAAGGAATAAGGCTTTTCATCAAGTTGAGCTCTATGTGGTTTGGGTCTTGGGTCTTTTGTTGTGTTTAGGATTTTTGTTTTGTTTTGCTACATATGTCAACACATACCCAAGGCATAAGGTATCTTAAAAATCTTTGATTCTCGGTATTGCAACTTACACAGCTGGACACAGAAACAACTGAAGTGGATGCAGGAGTGCCAATCTGGATCACGTTACAAAATCAGGTCTTCTGTTTTATAGGACCTTATTTAATAGATATCTGCAGCAGCCAATGGGGCAACAGTAAAATACAATTTTTCAAATATTTTTAAATGTTGTTACATTTCCACATCAGTTAATGTTGTTTTCAGGCACTTGGGTTGCCTGGTCAGTGGCTGTGCTTGAAAATAAGAAATACAGGAAATAGATGGTAGTCTGGTTTTCAGTATGCTTTCCTTGATTTTATGGCCTCTTCCCCATGTCTTTCTGATTCCTTTAACAGTGGCTTGGAGAAACTTCTTACACATCTTTTTACTATATTTAAGTTGAATTTTGGAACAAATATTGCCATAATGAATGCAGAAAGTAGTGTCTCTATGCATTGAATGGGAATTTTAATTTCATACAACATTAGCAGCTTGCTGTAGTAAGTTTTCAGACATTGCATAGCTCAAAGGTACTGAAGTAGAGAAAAAGGAATATATACTTTAGTTTGAAAAATTAGACAAAATGCCCATGCCTGTGTCTGTATGTAACCATGAAGGTGAAGAAGCTTCTCTTAATAGTAAAATGTGTATTTTGTGCTTATAATACAGCAAATACATTACTTTATTGTCAAAACCACAACCCTCCATATAGTTCAAATAACAAACAGTGACTAAAAAGAGTATTACAATTGTCTTGTGTTTGTTATACACTGCTACCTCTTTTTTGGGGGGGGGGAAGAAGTAAAAATTAAGTGGATTGATAGTAGTGAGTTTGTAGGCATGACAGATGGAAAGGATTCATCGTATTTCAGGTGTCTATGACAAGAATGAAATCTTCAAGAATTAAATGAAGCTGCCATCAAGCTGCTCCTGGCAGGCCCTTGTCTTTGCTTAGCTAGCCACTGGAAAGCTTGTGGTTAGATGATTTATGTGGACTGGTCAGGATCTTCCAGCATCAAATAGTCTTCTTGTTCACTTGGCATCTCTTTTGGTCTCATGAAAGGTTACATTTTATAAATTAAATATTGTGTTAAGGGAAAAAAAAAACCCAAACTTTAAAAAGATTTCTGTTGATTGGAATAATTCCCAGACTCAAATAATAGTGAATTTTACCTGCAGTGTATGATGGCAGATGGGTTTGTTTATAACCACCTGTTCTGTCTGAGTCAGCAGCTGTATTTGTAAACTAGTAATACAGTATTTAGTAAGTGGCCAGCTTTCTGCATTGATTTCAAGGTATTTGGGCTGAAAATCCTTTCCCTCTGAAAATAGTAATGATGATTTATGTAGATTGCTTTAGTTATGTATGAAGCAACCATTTTATTCCTCCAAAATAGGGAGACAACGTAATGTTATAACTTAGCCCTATCTCAGAGCAATTAAACCAATATCTATTAAGCTTAGTCAATGCCCATTAAAATTATTTCAGACATTTGCACTTTGCTGGATTCTTTCTTAATAAGCTTGGGGAAAATGATAAATGATGAGATGATAAATCCATTAAACAAGATATGTTCACACACTACTTTTACTAATTCATTGTACATTTTTACCTCCAGGCTACTCGTATCTTTCTCAGTAAATACCTTGTAGTTCTCAGAACTACTATAAATACGGTAACACCGTTTGTATACTGAGCCAGGACAAAAGTTGATTTTCTTAATTTAAACCTTGTAGAAAGAAATCTTAAGTGCCTTCATTGGAAAGATGTTAAAAAAACTAAGAGATTTTATAAGACCTGTAGTAAAATGAAATTAATATTAAGTGAATTGATTCTATTAAAAATAATAGTTTATGTGAATAAGCATTCATTAAATGGTATGTGCTTATTACTCTGAGAATTTTAAATACAAAGCGCCGAGTTTTTCCTTTTAATTAGAAATGTTTTCAGAACTTTGTGTGTCACTTAAGTCCCTCAAGGAAATACCTTGCAGAATTTGATAGACATAATTTTTAAAAGATATACTATGCTATACTATAAAACTTGGTTTAGAAATGGAATCAGTATTGAGTGTACATATAACAAGCACATCTTGTGCATCTCTTGTCTAAGCTGAGGAATTATAGACTGTGTAATTGTTTTCTTGTTTGGAAGCAGTTCTGCATTGTTCATTGACATTATTTACTTTTTTTATATATAATTTTGCTGAGTTGCAGGGACAGAGCTGCATGCAGCATTCAAGGTGCAGGCTTATCACATAGTTGTATGGTGGCATAATAATGGGTTTTTGTCTCTCCAATACAATTTTTTTCTCCTAGTAAAGCAAATTGAAGTCCCTGAAAAGACAGAGGGATGAGAGATGGTAACATCATGAAACAACAGCTGAAATCCGTGTATCAGACATTGTAAATTGCAAAGCATGGTAGAGTTTCACAGTTTCTGTCCCCAGAAAACTGTTGAACAGGAGTAGTTAGTGACTTTAATGGAAAAGAAGGATCCTCTCAACGCTCTCTAGCATATTGTTAGAAAACTCGCTTGGTGCTGAGAACTGGATCCAAAGGTGCACTGAAAGCTAGAGTGGTCTCACAGTTTCTAGGCTTCTAACTTCAGAAGGTATTTTTGTCTGACTAACAAGATCAAACACGGACAAAAGTACAAATAGTCAGAGGAACTTCTCTTGGTGACTAGCATGTAAAATGCCCAGAGATCCTACTGTAAGTGAACTAGCCACTCTGTCAGAAGCACCAAGGG
This sequence comes from Elanus axillaris, assembly GCA_026212715.1. Lineage (NCBI taxonomy): Eukaryota > Metazoa > Chordata > Aves > Accipitriformes > Accipitridae > Elanus > Elanus axillaris. The sequence goes on from JANZLQ010000040.1 coordinate 5,730,215, forward strand.
GTGCTAGAAATTCCCAGTTCTACTGAGAATGAAAAGGAAATCTTTTATTAAAGGATTTAATATGTTTATATTAATTTATCATGAGAGATTCAGTTTGTCTCTTCTGTGGCTGCCATAGCCTTTTAGGAAAGAAGGATTAGTTTGCATAAACAACAACAAAAAGTGTCTTTTACTGAAATAAAGTATTTTCTCTCCATTTCCTTAGATCTTGCTTTGCAAGATGACAAAACTTTTTTTCTAAAATATCCATTCCACATTTAAAAGCACTGGATTAATAAGCAGTAGTATTCTAGGGAACTAATGAGCGGAATTAAAAAAAAAAACAAACACAATAAAACCAGAGAGTTCTTCTGGGAAGAAAATAATTCTAAAATTTCTAAGAGTTCTCTATATTCATTCTCTAACTAAACATATCCACAAACAGTGGTGGATGGGATAATCTAAACTTATCCTGAGTGTCATGGTTTAACGCCAGCGAGCAACTAACACCACGCAGCCACTCACCCCTTCCCCCCCCCCCCCCC
>JANZLQ010000040.1:5730838-5746566 GCA_026212715.1 Elanus axillaris
AAATCCTTGACTTAGTATAAACACCACCCAGCAGCAACCAAAACATCAGCGTGTTATCAACATTCTTCTCATACTGACCTCAAAACACAGCACTGTACCAGCTACTAGGAAGACACTTAACTCTATCCCAGCTGAAACCAGGACACTGAGAAATTATTCCAAAATATCAGAAAATTATAGCAATACTAGGGAGGATTTGCTCTGATAATTTAATTTAGGTGGACATAAGTATATGTTATGTGAGTCAGAAAAATAAAAACTAGCAGGAGGAATGGACTTCTGTGGAGTAATAGTAACCTACCCGCCTTCTGTGGGTTTACAGAAATTGGAAATTGCATCAATGAATAACTGGATATAATTTTACTTTTACTCCCAGTACTTTGATAATATAAATAAAGACATTTCTAAAGCTTGCTTTAGCTTCCTCTTGAGAATTTGCTCACAGTGATATCCAGGTCACTCAGACACAGATGCATGGCAATATATAATCAAAATTTGCATTGTAGAAGATCTTTAATATCAGATTTTTTTTTCTTTAACTTCCTTGGAGAAGGGAATTCTGAAGCTGTATTGGTTTCTACCTCAAGAAACCAGTTGCATTTCAAACTGCCAGATCAGTTCAGGTGAAGCAGTAACTGGTTGCAGAGATCTGAGTAGTAAGTACAAGCTCCCTATATTCAGGACAGAGTTGGGTGACGGCTGCTTTGGTAGGTCTGTGGCTCCAAAATGCAGGGAGCAGACTGAAGAACAGAAGGCTTCTGAATGCTCAGATTTTTATACAAATGTGGTAATGAGGATAGGTTTGCAAAGCAGAGAATGGCCTTGGAAACATGTGAATTCTTCACACAGTCTCTTTTCTTTTTGAGAAGGGTGGCAGGATTGAAACTTTGGGCTTCCTAGAGGTGCAGGTTACCAAAGAGCTAGAAGATTTGGGTATTTTAAAATCCTAGAGATGCTGATCCCTCTTGGCTCTTGTTATAAAGGCCAAACGAATGGAGCACCTGCTAGTACTTGTGCTTTTTGCCAGAACAGCAGAGACAACGTCTGTGCCCATCCAGGGCTAAATATCTCACTTCAGGGAATACAGCTCTTGAAGCCAGTCAGCAAAGCAGAATTCATGCATAATAGAAACTCATCTCTCACAGATACAAAAAAGGGGTCTTAGAGAAGAAATGTAGATCTAAATGTGCTATCTAAAAGCAACAGACAACAACATTTTTCAGCTCAACTGAGCAGTTGAGAGTACCAGAGGTAAAAGTTATTTTGTAACTGCATTAGATAATGCAGAAGAGAGCAAGCTTAGGGTGAACTTCTGTGAATAGCCCTGGATAAAACATTCTTAAGCTCATTGTTCTGGCATATAAACACATATATATGCACTATGTGAATGCACTGGTGAGACTACAACTGGAACACTGTGTCCAGTTCTGGGCTTTCCAGTTTGAGACATGGACATACTGGACAGGTCCAGCAAAAGGCCAGGAAGATAACTGAGGGAGTGGAGCATCTGACATACTGGAAGAGGCTGAGAGCTGGGATTGGTTAACCTGGAGTAGGAAAGGCTCAGAGGGATCTTATAATTGTGTCTACATACCTAATGGGAGATAGTAAAGTGTCGAGGCAGGCTCTTCACAGTGGTGCTCTGTGACAGGAGACGAGTCGACTGGCACAGATTGAAATATGGAAATTCTATTTAAACAAACAAACAATTTTTTTTATTATTATTTTTTTATTTTTTTTACTGTGATAAAGGTTGGGCACTGGAATAGGTTGCCCAGGGAGGTTGTTGAGTCACCATGCTTGGTGATATTCAAAACCTGACAGGATAGAGTCCTGGGCAACCTGCTTTAGCTGACTGGACAAAGTAGGTGATCTCCAGAGGTCCATGCAGACCTCAACTGTTCTATGACTTTTGAATAATATGATTCCTTGGACAGAAGTTGAATTTATATAAATTCAGACCATAAGTAAATTTTTATGTGAAAGCAATTAATTGTTGAATATTTGCTAAGGGTCTTGATAAATTCTACAACTGCGAAGATTTTATGCCAAGAATTAATTTTTTTTCCCAAAAGTGAACTTTAGTTCAAACATAAATATTGAATTTTTTTGAGCAAGTCAAAACCTTTCAAGGCTTTTCAGCTGGGTAGGATTGAATGTTGTCACCTTAAGATTAAGAATAAGATACCTTTTTAGAAAGAATTATAATCCTCTGCACTATTTGAAATTTAATTTTAAAATTATATAAATATATTTTTATCTACTATTATATAGGCTGTCCCTGCAAGGATGACACTGAAAAACATTAATCTGGTTAATTAAACTTTTATCTATGTCTTAGCACATTTACATGTAGTGAAATCTTTCTTAGGTAATGGTCTTAAAACTAGCAGTAGAGAAGATAGTAAAACCTGCAGAAAATGGTGTGTCCTTAGCTCCTAGAGTAAGAAGAAACTTTTAGATTGTGGTGGTCTTTTTATTTAGTGACTATTAAGCAATACTTGACAAATAGAATTGTTAAATTGATGAATAGTTCATAGATACATGAAGGAGGGTTGGTATTTGTATTTTAATTGCATTTTAATTTTTGTTTCTAATTGCTTTTTCTATAATAAAACAGACAATTTAGAAAATACATGGTTCCTTGGGGTTTTTCTGGGGTTTTATTTGTTTGTTTTGGGGTGGGTGTGTGTTTGTTAGTTTTATTTTATTTTATGTTTTAACTGAGAACAAAGCAGTTGCTTCTCTGACCTTATCCCAGTGAAGCTCTGTTCAAAGTGTTTTAAGCCTGCAGGGACTTAATTCTCTCTAGAGGATAATTAACGTGCTCCTCTTCAGTAAAATCTGCTTTAATTTTTAACTCTTTTTCTCCTAATTCAGATGCATATCTGCCATTTTTCTGTCATCCAAACACACAGAACTTGATGTGGTCAACAATCTCTTCCAATTTCCTTACCAGACAATTGTTGTTTTCCTGATTCAAGATGAATTTCTTAGGTCTGGAATTTGAGTGCTGTTTTAGGTGACCATTTCCCTAGTGATCATCAAATTCATCCAATTAATTCCGTTTCCTGCTTAGTTTCTACAGCTTCTCTATTAAGCTGCATTTTCTGTCTTCCCACATGATTCTTTTTAGCAATTCAGCTTGCTGCCTTCTGTCGTTCTCCCAGAGAGTTTTCAGGACCGTGGCCAGCTGGCAAACTGCCTTCTCTAAGCTCTTATCATGTCATATTGCAGCATCTTTCTTGTTCACAATGGGTAGTTTAGGTCCAGAGAAAGATAGAAGAGTAAAAGGGATTGCAATAGAATTAAGAACAGTGCTTCAAATTCTACACAAATAGTAAGGGGAGCAAAGGAGCAATATAACACCTTCTGTAAGGTGACTCTAGCATACATACTAGGAAAACATCTTGTCATCAGGAAGTAACCTCCACTATCTTATAAAGAGGAAAAATCTGGTAATTGAAAGGATAATTTAAGGGCAAAGAGATCCTCAGAAGGTTACCACAATGTGTTTGTGTCTTCATCTTTGTTGACTTCAAAGATGAGAGTAGTGCCATCAATCCATAATGTGGTTGGAATGAAATATTTTGCCTTTTAAAATTTAATCTCAGGGATGCTCATCCCTTCCTTTCTCCATACTGATGTTTGTCTATGTGTGTGTTCAGCATGATTAAAGAAAGCACCAGCAACCCGGTAGGGGTATGGGAACCTTTGAGTAGGATCAGATGGAAGCTGGCTTTTCATAAGTACTGACTTCTTGCTTTCCAGTGTGGGGAGTCACTGTCACCAAGGCACTGTGTTGCAAAATGAGTGTTTTGGACTGCTTAAAGAACCATGGTCAAGGGTATTAGCAAAAATTATTTAATAGGAATGTATAAAAGCATGACTTTACAGAGTTCAATGGCAAGGTTCACTCTGTTACTTAATACATGGATGAAATATACAAAGGAAATCAAGTTAGACTCAAACTGGAATTATTTATACAGAGACCAAAGACGCAAAAGGGTAAGAGAGAAACATTCAAAGGAAAATCAAGTTAGAATTGATTTTTCGTGATTTGCATAGAAATCAGGGATGTAAAAAGGTAGAGGAAACCTTTCCATTGAGTCACGAGATTCAGAGAAGACCCCCTTGCTTTCTAGACTCCTGTTGGATCTTAGGTGTGGCTGGATCCACTCCTAGTCCCAGACTTGGTCAGAGGTTTATGTCTAAAGGAATTATGTGTGTAACAGCATTCTGAGGTTCATTCACAGTTTGAGATGAATATTAAGATTTAGAAAAGGCAATAATTCTACTATACTTGCTATAGGATACACAGGTTAATTCTCAGGTGCATGCACACAGACACTAAGAGATAGATAGATAGATAGATAGATATAAAAGCAAAGCAAAGGTATACCTGTTAAGAATTCCCCTCGGGTTCAGTGAAAATATTCATGTCAAATGTCTTGGTATTTTTCTCAATGGGCAAAGGGTTGAGCCTCAAGGAGTGAAGAATACCAGCCCAGGTCCTGTCGTCAGCTTTTGGTGACAGTCCTTTGATTTTTGCAACCTGGAGAGATTGCGAGCTCTGAGAGGCCTTGCCCTATGAGGGAGATGCTGGTCGCAGCCTACTGCAGTCTGGGAGAGCTCAAAGGGCCTCACTTAGGACTGCTGTTTATAGATTCATGAGATGATTGGCTTTAGTCATCAGCAAATTACTGGAATTCCAGTGGCACTGGTACCCTTTTCTCATGAGCTACAATTCAGATAAGGGAGAACTCCAAGTCTGTGGGGGAAAGACTTAAGATTTGGCTAAGTGATGCTCCAAGGCTGTCAGGAGATGACTAATATTCCTGCTCCCTAATCTCCACCTCTGCCAGGCAACAGGAGTCCTTGAGTGCTGCTCCACACTTTAGCCCTGCAAGAGTTCCTGGTACAGTAAAGGGACGCTTAACCACCCAACTCATTACACAAATGCTAAGGCCTAACGGGAGTTCCTGAGATCGTAGAGTGGCCCACGAGGGGGAAGGCACCACCACACACCATCATTCCTCCTCTATTTTAAGTGAAAAAGTATTCTCCTAAATCCATGAATGCAGTGCTCACTAGCAGGAAACCCTTCTCCACCTGCTAGTTAGCCTATAGTTACACATGTAGGACTTAGCTATTGCATCGATGCTTTAAAACTTGATTTGCTCATCCGTATTTTTGAGCTATTGCTTTTTTGTTTTGAAATTTTCTAAACATTAAGTTCAAGCATATCGCTAGCCATCCAAACAAGAATTTTGACTGTATTGTTAACTATGTGCTTTCTAATTCATGCATGAAAAAAAAAAGTAATTTCTACTCCATAGCTCTCAGCTGCCCTGGAATTAGTAGAGCCTGCATTGGCTTGTGACTATTGAAACCAATATTGTCTTGTTTTCCTGGCCCCCATACACATAAAAAAGATTGACATGGCAGAGTAATAGAAAGTGTATTGCATTAGGGTTTAGTATTAAAGATAAACAACACAAATGAAACTGAAAGCATATGGCATTCCTTGCCTTCTATGCCAGCTGATGAGCAATACATTTTGTGTTATGATCCACTTTGGAGGCTTTAAACCATTAAAACCTTGCTGCTTTGTTTTGCATGCTTGAAAGTTGCCAGTTAAACCAACTGGAGTAGCCTAATTTAGCTGATTGTGTGACTGATGTGTCAGAGCTCTGGCTTTGAATTTTCTAGGCTGGAAGTAAAAATTGGACAAAATGAATTAAATACTGCAGATTGTATACCATAGCAATGCCTTAAAGATGGAACACTGAAGATGGAACTGCAACATTATTTATGAAAAACATATAAAGGAAATAGAGAAAAGCAATGAATAATTCTTATATTCAGGTAATACATTCAAGAGCTCACAAAAAAATTAGCATTTCCTTATGCTTACCTAATGGAACTATTCAATATATTGTAGAATTTGTTATGAAAGTTCAGTTAAACCATTAACTTTTATATATATCAAACAAGATAACTTCAGATAGCTCTGCCCCTCCATCCAATGACTACTTCAAGATCTGTGATAAGATTGAGTGTAATGGTTTTCCTCAGTTGAAACAAAGGATTTGAAATATTCTCAGTGATTGCACTTGAATGGATGTATTTTCTTGATACAATGATGTTAAGTAGGTAAAATAACTCAACTGGAACAACAGCAGAAAGAAATGTCGCTCTAAGATCTTACTGAGAAAATAATTACATATTCTTTCTTGAAACTTCCCTTTTTCACCCCATCTAGATAGTATGATCTGTTATGTTTGTGGCTACCATAATATCTAGCATAGTGATGATGTTAAAAGATTGACCTAGAGACTCCCAGAATGAAAAGAAAATTTTCTATGGTTTGAATGTGTTTGGAGAGAAAGATTTATAGCATGCATTCGCCACTGATTTGTATTGCATTACTCTAAAACTTTAAGATATGATCACCTAGAAACTCCTTTTAAGCATTCAGGTATAGATTCTACTTTTTAATGAAGTATTTGTTAATCACAGACTCTTAAAGGCCAAAGAAATGTTAACTCAAACAACACCTTTCTTTTGATTGAATTTCTTGGAAATATTTGATCACTTTGGTTATAAAATAAAATCAACATTCTCTGGGGGATTATTTATCTATTTCCATTTATGTCTTTCCTACTTTGCATCAGCCCTCTTCTTCCAGAGATACAGATCTTTTTAGACAGGTCTGCCATAGTGTGAGACAGTTTGTTCATGTTTATTTGAGACTTGAAAATGAGGAAAGGCAATAGCTCTTTGCATATTTTCTTTTAACTTTCTTGTGATTAAATGTGTTATGTCAGTGAGTGATAGCCTGATTGAAGGCTCAGCTCTTTGCTGTCGTGAAATTACTATAGTACTGTCTAGATGTAGGTGCGTGGCATCAACAAAGCAGAATGACTCATAGGCAAAATTTTATAGTAGTGGCAGAGCAGGTTTGGGGAGGGTGGGGGGTGAAAAAGAATCTACAAGACTTGGAAACCAGGATGGATATGGCTGTATGGTCCCCTGCCTGAAAGAGCCTTTCTCTGCATCTCCTCCTCTTCCTAATGTCCTCACATCAGTCCAGCTAATCTGATCTCATCAGCGGTCTGGTACCTGTTTTGGGGTTTCTTCATGCTATGTTGGAGACAGAACATGGTGCAGGTTTAAGACGGAGCCTTAACCAGTCCCTCACAGTGCAAGTTGCCATGCTCTGTTACACGTATGGGATTTTTAGCTTCATATAACCTTGTTGAGGCCATCCTCATGCATCTAGATGGTACTGTAGTTACTTGAAATGGTCAGAGATTGAGCCTTCAGTTGTTATGCTTCTTTTTCAAGCTATTTAGACCAAAATATTTAAGTATACTGATATTTATCTTACTTATGACAATGCCCAAACTGTTTCACTATCTCTTACTTTTGCTCAGTCACTTAAATAATTAGATTAGTGAATTTTGAAGCAGAAAAACATAATTATGTAGAAGAACAGAGGTGTTTTGTTTTTTTCTTACTGGATCTCTCTCCTCTCTTCCTTCTCCATTATCCTGAAAATAATTTAGTAAGTGGCAGCATATTGGTCATTCACATAAGTGTTGTTGCTTTCCAGAAGTTGCTAAGTGACAAGATTTTTGGATAGCCAGTCTTGTGATCATAGAAAATCTTATTGAATTGGTTGAAAGTGTCATCTCTGGAATATTGTAGCTGAGTCAAAAGAATGAAAAGGGTTACAAACAGAGCCAAAGTAGAAAAAGTGTTGTTCACCAATATAAACTTTTTTGTCTCACTCAGCATGTTTCTGGATAAATCTTGTGTAGAAAGGTGAGTAGCAGACTAAATCGGTACAGTAATGTTCAGTTTGCATGTCTATCTAAATTCAGTCTCTTAATAAAACTCAATTATTGATTATTACTTTTCTAATTTGCCTCAAGGCTCTTCTACACAATTATGGCAAAGAAACAAAACATAAAAGAATTTTTGTGTGGAGAATTATTAAAAAAAAATGAAAATAGAACATAAAACTGATTTAAATTTATGTTATCCAGCTTTAAATTGAAAAGAGAGCTTTAGCAAGTAGAAAGTTTTGTGTTTAAACAGCTACATTGAAAGTATAAAAATGTAAAACTGTGTACTAAAAGTAATAGATAGTAAAAACTAATGTATATTTGGCTTATGAAACTGACAAGCTCAGGATATCTAAACATTCCTAAAAGTTAGCGTTGAAAATTCTAACTGAAAGGCTTTGCCCTTCATTCCAAATGACCACAAACTTGGAAAATGTTTAGGTTTGTATTTGACTTGAGTTTCTACTGCTCAAGTCTCTCTCTGGATGTTCCGTTAAGAACCACCCTAACATTTTGTTGTGGTGCTTCATAAGTAAGAGTAGTTATCTCGTGGAGATTTTGTAAATCACAAGGCATTTTTTCCTGGAGACAGAGAGAGATTAATATTCAAAGCAGCACGTTCTCAGAAATAAGTATTGAAGGGCTTATTGACTTATAGATATCATGCAATCCAATGTGATCCTCAGTCTCTTACTGATCGGTTACTAAGAGGTGACAATTTAGTTGTGCAGGGAGTTGCTTCTGGAGATTTAAAAAAAAAAAGAAAAGAGAAAGGAGGAGTTGCACCAATCTGGTCAAACGAGTACTTCGCTTCCTGTGTTGTGAAACCATTTGTGGAGCCAAACCTTTGACTCATCTAAGAGTCTATGTACTTGCTTGCCTGGTTTTTGTATAACAAAAAAAGACAGAGGTCCTCAGAATATTTAATTATCCTGGCAATCAGAGTTTTCAGATGGGACTGGTGAGAATTTTTCCTTTTTTTAAAATGAAGCTTCCACTTAACAGAAGAAATAAAATCCATAATCTAGAATTACTAAAATGTGAGTTCAGATTACTTCTCCAAAATAATAGAGCAGCTAACGAGGGAGTCTGAGAAACTCTCCCCCAGATTGCCCAACCTGCTAACCCTAGGCCTGGGGAATGAGACTGAAGTTTCAAGTCCTACTACGGATAGTCAGATATCCATTTATTCTTACATAAATAATTTCAGACGTGGGCTTCTCTGAGCGTGATTTAAATTTTTAGACCTCAGTGTTAAAACATTCCTTCACCTACTTGTAACATTCTAATTTTGGACTACTTAGGGATTCAGCTTAGGGTAAGGCTCTGAGCTTTAGACTACAGTGCTGCAAGCTGATGCAATGCTACACAAGCATGTGAAATGGGAGACTTACCTCTTTCATTGTGTAAAAGAAATGCAGCTGTACCTGGGAGAGGTTGATTTCCTCAAGAGAGGCAAGTTAACAAAAGACTAACTAATGTCGAGACCTGACCATTTATTTGTGGTCTGAGAGATACCTGGTGCGAAAAGGTGTTATACAATGATGACATCATGCAACCTAGAAGTAGTTCAGATAGCTTCTGAAGTTATATGGCTTAATGCACAAAACTAAACAAATGCAGCTGGTAATAAATTCCTCTCAAGTGTATTTTTCAGTTAATAAAGTTACTAACCAATTATGAAGTGTATAGCAAATATAAAAAAATTATTGTCTGATAGGAGAATATATAATATAGTGAAGAAGGAATCAAACCAATGAATATGAAACACCATGATGCTGTGCTACTCATCTGGATGAAAAATTTAAGTGGCTTTTCTGGTTCACTTGCTTTCCTACCTATCACCAGTGGAGTGGAGCACCAGTTGTGTTAGTGTACCTTGTGTGTCAGCCATGGCTGGGGAAGAGGAGGATGCTGGGAAGGGAAACCAGAACCTTTTAATGAGGATAGTATCAATTTCTGGGCACTGTGGTCCCACACAGAAAAATTTAGTATCCTCTAGAATCTTAGGCAGGGACCTTAGACTTCAGTCTCCACTGTTGTCACCAATTAACCAGCAACAATAAAGGGACTATATGATGCTGTAGGACTCATTCTGGTGGTAGTGAAGTACTAGTCTTAAATATTTAAGCACATTTTCATTCATGAGAAGAGGTTATCATGGCTAAAGCATCACTACAGATTTTATTATGCTTCTGTGTAACATGGTTTTATATTGTATATTCTGTAATGACAGGCATGACGAGAATTTAATGCAACAAGTCAATACAGCAAAGGATTTGTTTCCAGAAGTAACTGAATTAGAAAACCTTGTGGCAAAACAGTGAATATATTTCCTGTTGCAGTGAGATACCTCATTATTTATTTGACCTTTCAAAATTCTAGTTATTTAAAACTTAATGTAAACTTTAAGAGATGTACTCATATGCGGGAAATATAATGAGATCTAGTAATAACTCTAAAACTCGAGGGAACTTTTAAAGTAGAGAATATACCTCTTAAACCCTGATGACCTTTAAAACTTGAAGAAACATCTTAAGTGAGCACACTAAAATTATTGCTGTGAGGTATTGGAGGGGGTGATAGCTGGAATGTATTTGATATTAATTTGTGCATGCAAATTTGGAAAGAAAATAACATTGTCAAAATGTTTTTAAAGTTCCTTCCATGAAACATTTAAGGTTTTTTTGTGGTTTGTGTTTTTTTAGTGCAATGGATTTCTCAGGAAATGGTTGAATCTCATCTGCTGCAGGACTCCTTTTTGGCCACCGGAGTAGAATTTTCATTCTGTGTCCTCTTTGTGTTGCATGTACAAACTTTTAACTACACCCTGTTTTTCATATGAAAGTGACAAAAATTATGGCTCTGTACAAGTAATAGAACAAACTTTGGGGCTGTTAGAGCAAGATTTGTTGTTCAATCAGATATCCCTTATCTCCTTCAATGAAAAGGCAGTTTTCTGTCTCCTTAGTGAAGTTGTCTATAAGGCTGAACGCAGGCCATGGCGCATGCTATTTTAAACTGTGAAAAAGGTAAACAAACACTCAGATTGTAGCCTTTTGGGCAATTCCACTGATGCCACGTGAGTAGCCCAATTTCTAAATTAGGTCAGAATGAAATCCTACTATAAGCCTTATTCTTCTGTTCTAATTTACTGCTTTAAATATGAATGTTTATGTGTATTGGCTTTTCTTCATCCATTGGAAGGACTTGTATGATTTCTCTGCACCAGGTAAAAGGATGTTTTCCTGCACCAGGAAAAAAGGTTTCCTTAATTCCCTCTTGAGTACAGACAGATATAGGCAGTTATAGTGCATGTTGCACTTGTTGCTTTTTGGGTCTGGGAAGCAACTTTATGATCTATGGTAGATTATCTCTGAGAGTATGACCTTTTAAAGCTTGCATTCAGTTGTCCACTGGCTCACTAGTCAGCGAGATGGGAAAGCCTCAGTATACTTTGGCTATATCCAGTTCAGTGTTTGGTCAGCCAATAGGTACAAATAATTATTAAATTCACCTCATAAAAATGTATGATATGATTAAGCTGCCTCCCTTTTTCTCTTACCAGGTCACAGTTACCCTTCTGAACCATTACAAAAAGATCTATATTCTGTACTATCACAACTGTATATGAAATTCCCATATGTTGCCCCCCTCCTCTGTAATAAGTATAACTTAACCCCCCCTGTTGGGAGAGTTCTGACCTTCAGGTGGTATTGGCTGAGATCTCATTCTTCATAGTGTGCAACTCACGTCATGTCTCATCTCTAATATTTTTGTAAATTATTGCTAGTATTAAAATTCTTAAACATCTGTTGTTGTGCCTTTCCTTTTACAGTGTAAGCCCTATGTAAATATAAAATGAGAGAGAATATTTGAGCCCCGAACATTACAACCGAAGCAGATGAAGGGGAAGGCACTTGTTCCAGATTGCTTACCTGTTCGGTATCACTGTTTCCCAGCTTGTTCTCTATTTCATTAGACTCAGAATGGTCCAGCTCTCTTCATGCTGGGACTGACATGGAGAAGCTGGGAGCAGAGGGATGTGAGCCAGGATATACCCGCAGCAGCCAGATGGCCTTTAGGAGAGTAACCCTATAAGCTTTACAGCTGCTGTTGTGGCTTTTGGCAGGTCAGAAGGGAGGCAGCTCTCACAGGGACCGTTCTTACCATCACACGTGTCCTCTGCCAGCTGGCATCACCAGGAAAGCATTACCAATGTGCCTCTGCTTTATGGGCTGCACGGCGCCGGCCTGCAGCCCTGCGCCTGGGCAGTGCTAGATTGTGTGATAGTGTAGAAAGGGCCTCCAAAACTCCAGGAAATTTTAGAGCAACATAATTGTGCTAACAGATGCAAAGAAACTGTGCTACAGAGGAGAGTCTTATTGGTTCATTTAGCTGCCCGTATGCACTCTTGGAATCAGTCCTTAGTAGCTGGACACTTAAAACTGAGCAGTTGATTTAGTAAAATTTTAAGTAAGTAAGACTACCTTTTTAGACATAACTACTCTATGAGTGTTTGACCATAAGGAAACAGGAGAATATACTCCCTCCAGTATATGGCTTTAACATATTAGATTGCATTTCTAGGGCACTAATGATTTTAAGGAGAGCACTGTGTTCTCTGGGAAGCCTGATCAAAACTTTTGTACAACTGTTTCCATTTCAGATGATGTAGCTAATTTAGCTTTTTCAAATTATTATTATAGGAATAATCCACTGTGGAAACCATAGTATACTCTCATTCTGCTTCTGTGTCCTTTCATGCAATAGTCTCTGTCCCTATTTGTTGTATGTTCAAAAGAAAATACCTTCATTATCCCTGTATTATTCTACCCAAGTTTCCTCTAACAGAGGATATAGACTTCTATGTGGTGGATTTTCGCTACTACTTTCATCAGGAAAAAATACTGTAATCAGAGGCGTATTAGCCCTTGTAGTGTCTATTTTCCACCAGTAAAATTTCACTGAACAGTGGACTATTAATAGCTATTAACTTCCTGACTGGAAAGGATGACTTGGTATTGGCTGTACTGCATTGCTCACAAAGCCCAATATTTACATGTAGATATTCACCAAAGAGTCCATTAACAGAGAAATTTGTTTTGACTTTCTTTGTGAGCCTGCAAAGAAATATATTTATGTGATGAGGATCCTGTTACAATTTAATATTTTATAATTTCTGTTCTTTAAAAGGGACAGGGTTTTTTTTTTTTTTTGTTTTAGTGTTAATGCTTTGATATGATCCTGTTTCATTATCTATACCAAATTCTTCACAAAATGGAATGGCTGAAATCTGATCCAGAGTTTGGGATATTTTAAATGGGATTTCTAGCTGAATCTGCTCCTCTGTCTGGCCCATCTGCTGGTCTCATGATTGCTATTGCTGGCTGAAAGGGAGGGAGGAGGAACCTACAGTGCAGGCAGGCAGGAGGGAAGAACAGCTTCAACTCATCTTAGTGATCCAGTGGTGAGCCAGTTCAGGAAGCTTACTGAGCAAAAAGCACATAACCAAGACAGAATGTGGAGTGGAGAGGAAAGGAGGACTGAGAGAGCCCAAAATTTAGATTTACTTAAATTCTTATGGAACTGCAACTTTAATCTCACCCTGGGACTAGACTGCTTAAAATATGAGAAAGGGGAAAAAGCCTTGTCAGCTTGGTTTAGTCTAAATCCACAAGTGCTTTCAGTCACAAATTTTAGCTCTGTAAGTTTTCCAAAGGGCAAATCTTAAAATTATTGAAGGGTAGGTTGGAATACCTCTCTTGACTACACTTAGAAGAAAACGTGTTTTTTTGTGGTATGAACCTTTAGTCTTTTGCAGTAGACTTGTGGGGAAGACAGGTTAGAATGCAAGTAAGTAGACAATAGTGAAAAATCATTTTCTGGAAGATTTTAGAATTAAAGGATGGTATTATATGCATGATGGCCTTTTTCTACTGTGCTGAATTCTATTAAAACCCATGTATTCACTCTTCCATCATGAACAAGGCCATAACTAAAACTTTTGTCTCTCCAAATGTCTGGAGGTTGGGATATCTTCCACACCTTTTTCACAGTCCTTTGTTAGCTCAGGTTTCAGATACCTGTAAACCCAGTAACTGCTTTGGGGCTTATTCTGCAGCAGGACTGAGGTGTAGTGCAGTTACATGAATTGAATGGTATGTAGGTTGACGGGTGGATGTATGGGGAGGACATAGAAAGGAAACCACAGTTTTCCTCCAATCTGCGTTCTCCCTCTGTCCTGGATCTGGGTTTCTGTTTCTTCTCCAAAGGAGTCTAATGTATTTAAGTGAAAATTTAAGACAAAGATGACTGTGTTTAGAAGGAAAAGACATTAATTTCTAATAATTCTTCTAGAGGAAAAAATCTGCTCCAGGTAGTTTAAAATACCTGGAAAGGTAGTTTTGTTTAGGAAACATTCTTCTAACAATTTTACATCTAGTAATTGTAAAATCAGTTGTTAGATGCAACAAAGCCCCTGGGAATGGTTTCAAAACAAATGATGAATGAAATGAGAATTCAAAAATAAATAATAATATTTTGTCAGGAAATGGTAAAAAATGTTTTATATATAATGATCAGTTTTACCTTAATTACACCAAAATATGTTGTTCAAACTGGTGTGTATTTGAGTGGAAAATAATTGTATTTTAAATTTCATTGAAGAGACCTGGCAAACAAGGTGGTAATTAAAAGCAGTTATCACACAGACAAAAAGCATCAAAGCCTATACACTATGGATTTTTTATTCCTGGAGTTGAAAGCAAGCTAGGCAGAGTAATGATTGAGCCTTATCCTAGATTAGCTGAAACAGGACTGAAAATTAAAAATGTATGTATCGTAACTTCCATATAAAATTCAGACAGAAACTGCAATGTTACTGTCAAGGTGAATTCCTCAAGGCATGATACAGACCAAGCAGCTGTATTGTTTTGCTATGGCTTGAATAATTATTTTCCAGCAAACTAAATAATGATACTCTAATACTATCTGTGTAATGCAGTCTTTTAGTTCTGTATTTCACTGAATTTTTATTTTGTTCTCACTTTCTCTCTTAACTTCCCCTTTTTCATTCTTTCAGTCTGTTTTCCTTCTATTTTTTTAACTTCAGAAGCAAAACCATCATAAACAGTGCTATTCTGTACATGCAGAAAGCTGCTAAGTCGCAGTCCTCATAGAAGATTCCATACTCCTGTGTAATTCTCAACTCTCCCTTCCTTTCAAGCACATAAGAGTTTTGCACATATAATGAGGGTCAAAACCCGAGTTCTAATTATCCTTTTATTTTATGTTTTGCAGTCCTTCCATTTGTGTTATAGAGATGCCTGGTAGCTTTAAGTGGGATGAGGATATTAAGATGAGTTTTCTTTTATACATGTGTGTGTCTATTTATATATGTACCTCCTGTCTTGAGACTGTCACTGTCTTGAAGAGTTCCCAGTCTATGGAAAAGTCTAAAAAAGGATTTTACTACCCTCGTATTATAAATGGGAAACTGATACAAAAAGCTCTTGTACAAGGTTGTATCAGAACTAGGAACACAAGACCAATTCTTTTGAATCCCATTCTAAAATTGTACGCTCACAAGTAGCCTTCTTTCAGGCCAATGACTTTCAAACCCAAACACCTTTCTGAAATTACTTGTCACTAGTTTCCAGTATTTTACTTTCAGTTGAGGTGCCCCCAATGAACTTCTTAAGATGCTGTATGCAGGGCAAGTAGCAGCAGTTTCCTTAAGAAGATAAGAAGTTGGTTTATTATGTTGAATAAACTGAGCAAAGATGAAGCATACAGCTAGGTCCATCCTGTTCTCACTGGGGATACCTTTTTCTCTCTCTCACCTCCAGTAGAAAGGGGGGGGGGGGGGGGGGG
>JANZLQ010000040.1:5763147-5787451 GCA_026212715.1 Elanus axillaris
GCTACTTCCAGAGGACAATGTCGATGAGTAAAACTTTGCTAAAGTTTTAAAACCATTTGTAATTGACAATTATAAAAAAGAGGTAGATGAATTGACCATGCGTTTTCTACGCTTCCAGGTGATCTGCTGTTTTGCACTCCTGAACAGAAGGATGTGTTCAACTACTTGAATTTGTTTCAAATGGTTATCTACAGAGGCAACATAAGTTAATTACGTCAACTGAACAGAACTAATGGGTTTTGCCAAAATAAAATAAATTTTCCTAATTCCTAAAGAAATTCTGTTTCTAATGACTGTGAGCTATGGTGTCCCTGTTACAAGTGAAGCATTAGGACTGCATCAGATGTGTGACTCCTGTATTTTGTCAATTTTGTACATTCAGCATTTGGAGTTACAAAAGTTGTAGGTGGATATTCAACCCTTACGGAGGGCCTTCCAAAGTCTAAAGTAATGTAATGGAAGCCAGGTATGTGCAAGAAATCCCTGGAACTACTTGTCATAAAAAGGAAAAAAGCGTATCTCTGTAAGAAAGGACTCGGGGGAAGAATCCTCTTTCTGGATCCTCTCCATTACTACTACCCGGCATGACTTCAGTTCTTCAGCCTTGGGGGCAAGCACTGTGTATTGCTCCCTGGCTGAGTGAGAGTCAGAAGGGTCTCCTTCCAAAAACAACCTTGTTATATAGGAAGCAAGGGGTGGATTTGCCTGTAAAGGCTTAAATGGGGTATTTCATTGATCTCATTTGTGTTTACAGAAGTCTGCCTGTAAGATAAGATCTCCTTGGTCATGTTTCATCCTCTGAACAGGGATCAGTTTCACTGTTTTTGTTTTCAAGAAGGATTTCTCCATATTGCTTTAGAGCATATTGCCATATCAATAGCAAGTGTTTGCCCTTCTTTTTCTCTGTATTGGCGTTTAGCAGGCTCTTCCCCTATTTCTAGTTATCAGCAAATGTAAGGAAGACCATATATTTATTTTTAAATAGTGTGATTTTCTGTTTATTTTCAGAATTATTTAACTGAAAACCATGAAGTTAGATTTCTTTTTTTAACGTATTCTGAAGCAAAAATGGAAATTTGTACTTAGCCATTTTATGGTGTGTTGGTATGTGTGTTTGTATCCATACTTGGTAAACTTGGCTACAAAATTTTTAATTCTTTTTTATCACATGCTAAATTACTAATAACTTCACAAAATCTAAATAGATTCACAGGTTATGAAAAGGTACCTTTCAAGCCCCCAAATTGCATCTGAGAGATTTAAAATTCCTGGTACTTAATGTGAACATCTTTAGATCAGTAGTAATATTAGACATAAATGGACACTGCGTTGTTTTTCATCTAATTTTTCATTTTAGAAAACATAGAAAGGAACACCTAAATATTAAAAGCTAAAAAAAAAAAGTAGGGCGCAAACAGAATAAATCAAACATGTCATACCCAGTTCCTCTTATAAACTTTTTTTCTTTTTCTGGAACTCTGTTAGACTTTTAAAACTGTGTTTTATTTCTTGTCTTGAGAAGTAGTTTGCAGTAAATGAAGTGGGATACACCTGGTTGTATCCATTTGGCTTCTCTGAAATCTGCTCTAATTTTTAATATTTTCAATGGTTACTTGATTTTTGATTAGAGCAAACTGTGAATTTATGATGATTAAAACATATTCAATTTTACCAGCAATGCAGGCTGTGAAAAACTACTTGCAAATGTCATTTTGGGTTATGTTCCTTTAGAAGTCTTTTCTTTCTGATAAGTGCTATATCAGCTTCATGTATATGAAGAAAAGATTGCATCCAGTGGTCCGTTAAGTTAATTACCAATATCTATTCCCAAGAGGAAAAGGATCTTCTGGGAGGTAACTCCATCTATTTTCTTTTATAAAGAAATACATTTCTGATGCAAAAACTCAAGGTGAGAACCATGACTTTACATATAGATCTCTCTTTAAATTGTGGGATGCTGTTCTCTAGAAAAAAGGTATTTATTATTAAGTAAGTGTATCTTTTTTACAAGATACATTTTTTCAGCTTTTAAGTTAGATTACATACTAGTGTACGTTTGCCAAACACTTAGTATTAAGTGAAAGTGTTAAAAAAATATTAAAAATTCCAAGAGATTAAGTGTAGGGAAACTGCAAAGGTCTCTTTCAGGATTCTCTATATTAATTTTTCACTGGAGCATAGCAATATGTTCCTAACTGAAATGACACAGTACCTCTCCCCAAACACGGTAAACCTTGCAAAAGTGCTATGTATTATAGCAAGAGACATTTGTCTAGAATACTACCTGAAAACAATATGATGCTGGGCAAATTTATCTATCCTGAAGCAGGATGGGGAACTTGCATGCGCATTCTCAGTCCTGCTCCATCCTTCCCTGTTTTCTATCCTCTCCACATATCATGTGCTGCAAGATAGAGACAAGTGTTTACATCTGCTGTATTCATGATGCCACCTGGAGCTTGCAGTTTTTACTTATTATTTTTATCTTGATGTACCAGATTGTAATCAGGTGCCTACTTTTAAATGTATTTTGCCTGTCAGGATACTAGGTAGAATGGTGTTCCCACGTGCTTTTTCTCCAAGTTTTTGAAAACTGGTATATAGTTTAAGGCAACAGCTATATGGATCATTTAGCAGGATCTTGTAGTAGCTATGATGTAATGAACTTTTATCATTTTCACCTAAGCTATCTTGGTTTGTTAAATTGGACGCTAGTCTTGCGAATACTTATCAGGCAGATCATTTACAATAGGTCACTGCTGGGTTCAGAGATAGACATTTTCCTTTTCCTGTGTCATTCTTTCTTTATGCTTGTACAAGATATGTAGATATATCAGAAAAATGGTTATTCTTTTTTTTCCTTTTCCTCCTTTTTAAGATGATACCTTACTCTTGTATAACTCTTTGCAACCATAGATTTCAATATAACCACAAACCATCATTTTTCTTCATTAACAGATCAGGTCACTGAAGCACAGTAGGTTAAACAACTTGCCAAAATAATAAACCAAATTACTACCAGAACTGGCAGGCAGCGGGGGGTTCCATAAGCTGGCACCTGCAGCCAGTAGGCATAGCTGTTGTCTCCTTATTGTACAGAATCAGAAGATACAGAGCTTTAGAAATAGAGAGAAGAGCTAGATGGTTATTTAAATATTTGAATTTCAAAGAGTTTCATTTGCTGCTTTGCTTAATCCTACTTTCATCTTAAATAGCTCATCAAAACCTCAGATTTTGATTGTGTATGCATATTTAAGGACATTTGAAAAATCATTGCAGTCAGATGAAGTCACTAGTGACTGGAAAAAGGGTAACATTGCACCCATTTTTAAGAAGGGTAGAAAAGAAGACCCTGAGAACTGCCAACCTGTCAGCCTCACCTCTGTGCCTGGGAAGATCATGGAACAGAGATCCTCCCAGAAGCTATGTGATGGCACATGGAGGACAAGGAGGTGATTTGAGACAACCAGCATGGCTTCACCAGGGACATGTCTTGCACCCTTGAGCACACCCTCAGCAAGTTTGCAAACGACACCAAGCTGAGTGCTGCAGTTGGCATACCTGCCGGATGGGATTCCATCCAGAGGGACCTGGAAAATCTCGAGAAGTGGGCCTGTGTGGACCTCATGAGGTTCAACAAGGCCAAGCGCAAGGTCCTGCACCTTTGCTGGGGCAAGCCCCGGTATCAATGCAGGCTGCGGGATGAAGGGATTGAGAGCAGCCCTGCAGACAAGGACTTGGGGCTACTGGTGGATGAAAAGCTGGACATGAGCGGGCAATGTGCACTCGCAGCCCAGAAGGCCAGCTGTATCCTGGGCTGCATAACCTGGTAAAGCAGGTCCAGAGGAGGGTCACAAAAGTAATCAGAGGGCTGGAATACCTCTCCTGTGGCAACAGGCTGAGAGACTTGGGGTTGTTAAGCCTGGAGAAAAGAAGGCTCCAGGGAGACCTTATAGAGGCCTTCCATTATGTAAAGGCAGCTTATAAGATGGGAACAGAATTTTAGTAAGGCCCATAGCAGTAGGACAAGGGGCAATGGTTTTAAAATAAAAGAGGGTAGATTCAGACTAGATATAAAGAAAGAATTCTTTTCTGTGAGGGCAGTGAAAAAATGGCACAGGTTGCCCAGGGAGGAGGTAGATGTCCTATCCCTGGAAAAATTCAAGGTCAAGTCGTGCAGGGCTCTGAGCAACCTGATCTATTTGAAGATGTTCCTGTTCATTGCAGGGGGTTGGACTAGATGACCTTTAAGGGTCCCTTCCAGCCCAAACCATTCTATGATTCACAATTATTCTTTAACTTTTTCGAATATATTTTAAGTTATAATGTAGTTATTTCTGCCAGCAGATACAGATTTTACACTGATTAAATAGTTGTGATGGATTTGCAGGAATAAAAAGCCTTTCCATACACTTCATCCCACATCCCACTCCAGCCAAAAAAACACAAACAAAACAACCCAAACCCCAAAAAACTGCTTTAGACTTGACATGCAAAGCATGGTTATTGTTACAAAAATAAAACTGTTTTCCCCTCCACTTTCAAGTCCTGAGGTGTTTAGGATCATGAATTCTGACTTGGACACTGCAGAGAAAGCAGTTTACAAAATGCGGATTTAGGTTTGAATCCCATTTCCTTACAGTAGGCAGATCATGACTGCTTTTGTAGAAAGGAAGAAGCAAAATGGTTGGCACTAACCCTCAAGTTTGGAATATGGCTTCACATATTCTTTTCACCCTGGTTAATCCAATGATAAAGTTAGTTTTTCTGTAGCTGTATTCAGGAGTGACATTTTGTACACATAAGCAGGCTGTGTCCAGTGACTAGAGATGTCATGTATTTCAGAAATTTTATCAGGAGGTTAAAGGATCAATTACTTTTAGTGGTTGTAACTAAACTCCAGTAAGAATCCACATATGAGCAGAATCTTAGTGTTTTTCCTAGCTGTGAATATCTTTGTGTTTGTCCAGACGCCCATATCAAATAAGACACCTTTTATCTTTAAAGTAGTTGAAAACTAAAGAAATTATCTTGAAAAGATGTCTAAGATACTGTAAAGAGTTAAACATCAGGTTTTTGAAAAGTAGTTTCATTTTACTTCAGTGGCAGTTATGTACACTTAATTGAGAGGACTAATTTGACACTGTTTGAGTTGTTAGATGCTTCAGTATTTGTAAATTACTGTCCTTGTTTTGCAAAATAATAAGCCATATCTTAGAGGATTTAAAGTTAAAACATTAAGAGGAGTAAAATGTTTTTTAGTGTCTGCATGTTTCTAAAATTAGGAGCTCTGAATATTCCCCAAATCAGTGGGATGCTTATTCTGAAAGTTTGTGCTGACTAAGCCTTTCAATATCTCATAGCTAATTAACGGCATAGCCTTTCTTTGAACTCAGTCCTATCCTTTATTCAATGATCTGCATTTATTTCCAGTGCTGTTTGCACATGCAATCAGCTAGTTTCAACATAACATTTTTGAAAGCAGGTTCTTCCCCAGCTGTCCTCAATTTGAATTGATGCTGACTCAGATCCACTCTCAGCAGTGACCACTGCTTCCTCTCCAACCAATACCATCATTCCCAAGATGGACACACTTAGCCAAGACTCTTCTTGCCATATACTGCCTCTTTTGGCTTTTTTGTTTGTTTTTTGTTTTCTTTTCTTTTTCTTTTTAAGAGACTGGAGAGGACCAGTTAGAAGGCCCAGGAGATAAATCTTGAAGCAAGGGAGATGTTAAGCTGAAGTGCTGTTCTCAGAAAGGGAACAAAACAACTCAGCAACTCAGAACCAGCTCTCTCTGTTTCTCTCCTTGTGAATAATGCATTATTCCATCAAGAAAGTTGCTCCTACTCAGCTCATACTGAGTGGCAATACTGTATTACCTACAATTGGAGAGATGTCCAAGGAACAGAGAAATGTAGGAGAAACATTATTTCTTCTCTCCTTTTACAGTCAGCAGCCTGTAGCCCCAGGGAATATTTGATCTGATGCAGTACCACAAAGCTTGTGTTTGACTGGAGTGCAAAGTGTACCTCACAGTGCTGGATGTACTGCAATGTACTTCAGGTATGATGTCTTTGAGAAGAAGTCTTGCTATTTCTAACTTAGGAGATACAAGAAAAGTAAGCTCTTTATTTCAAAGAAAGCATGCTTATAAATAAACTGTAGTGTTAGCAGCTACTATTAGTTATATGTATGCCATCATCATCGTGGAAAGAATCAAGTTATTTAGATGCCTTTTGAGTTTAGTTTGGGATATACTGGTGTAACTACCTATCATGAAATATTCCAGTAGGCAGAGACTTCACCTAAAATGAGTAGGAGAGAATCCTGTCCTTTGTTCAGTCCAAGCTGGGCATCATGCTGCAACTCCCTCCTGCACTCAGGTTTCTTCTGGACACTGGGTGGCAAAGTAGGGGGATTAGAAGTCAGTCTGAATATTCACTCTATGTATGGCATTAAAAATGGCCGAGAAGGAAAGCCATAGATGCTTGGAAGTGCTTCCAAGTTTCCCACTGTAGATTTAATTTTAAAAAAGCATCAGGAGTCAATAAAAAATAGAGATAAAGCAATACATTTTCAAAGTTAAGGTAGTAGATGTGGGAAGACTACTTGTATTTGGGGCATATGCGATGTAGAACAATTTGAACTATATGTAGTTATAATAGGATTGTCAAAAAGAATGCTACTTATAAAAAGTAAGAAGTCCAAAAAGACTTGATTTTCATTTCACTGAAATTCAGTTAGACCACCTGTCAGCAGAAAAATTTCAACTTGAGATCCTTGAGAAGCTGAAGTTATCCTTGAAATTCTGTGACTTACAACTACTGTTCTTCATTAGCCAGCTGATGGATTAATCAATTATGGCAACCCAACTGGATACTGTGACATTTTCAAACAGAACATAAAAATCCAGTGTAAGTATCAGTAAAATTTTGAGTATTAATGCTAAAGGAGGGTGGTGGTATGATTTTCTTAGGCAGCAATCAACAGAGGTTTCATTGTTATCCCACTTCCACCAGATTTGCACCAGTGCAGAAGTAGTGATTTAAGGGAAACTAGTTTTCCCAGAGAATTTATCGAGGACGTTAGTATCTTATGACTGCATAAAATCTGATTTTTATACTTGGACATCTTTCTTTCTATTTTCCTTTTTAATTTTCTTTGCAGAGCAAGATATTACTTTATTTGTAGCCACATATTAAATGCCTCTTTTTACAGTTGGGTAGTTCTCAGGTACAAGCCTGAATCAAGCATCATAGTTTCACTCTGCCTGTATTTTCCACTACAGTCTTTCAATATGTAGTATGTCTTTCAGAACTGTTACTGTATGTCATCATCATTAATGGTCCTGAACCATTCTGCATAGGTAGCTGCTTGACTGAAAGGATCAGCCTTCATCTTCTAGTATTTATTACGTGCATTAAATCTCATTGACTAGCACTACCTTCATCCTATACTGTCTTTTCTTAATTGGAGATCCTTGTGTGCCTATGAGACAAATCCTCTGGTCCCCATTGCTTTTTTGTATGATCTACTGCACTGTCAGTTATCCTCCATCTTGAATTCCTCTAAAATAGTGTAATAGGAGACTGTGTTCACTAAAATAACACAAGCAATGGCAATCTGATGTTTTACCCTTCACAGCATACCACATTGTATCAAGTTGGGAGACATTTGTAGACAGTGGTCATTTAGAGATTAGTTTAGGTTCATACACCTACTAAGCATAAACTGATCACAAAAAATGTCTATATTAATTTGAGATCATCCTTTTGTAAGCACATATAACTATACTGCCTTCAAGAAGAAGTTATGATAATGTGAATTGCAGTTTATTGTTTTCAGAATGGGAACAACCAAGGTATCACAATGACACCAAATGTTTTGTTAAACAAAAGTTAAATGAATAGAAATCCTTTTGAAATTTGGCAAAAATAGCAATGATGTGGGAGTATTACAAATAATAAAATATATGTATATGTAATGGAAAGAAATACCCAATCAGATTGATCACTCCTTCTCCCCCCTATCTTTCCATGACTAAATATCAGCCAGAATCTTGACAAGTCTTTGGTTTTAAATCAGGAACTGACAAAACCAATGAGAATGATCTTTCTTGTAAATTCTTTATGGGGAGAAAACGTTTGACCGCAATCCTTCAGAGCTTGGCCAGGAGCAAGGAGGAATGCTCGGTTAATGCAGCCTTAGTCAGTGGCACCTGCTGGTCTTAGCAGAAATAGATTTTGACTAGTAGAAGAAAATGTTTGATGTAGCCACTAATGTTTTTAAAGCAAGATTGCAGGGACAGAGAAAGGCACAGCAAAAAGAACACACTGCCACAGGTGATCAATAACATTTTCTTACTTAAAATTTATCTTATCCTGTTAAAAGTGGTCTTAATACAGACTGACTGCTGAGATTCCTCACAGCAAGTTTTTTGAGTGAAGACCAGTACTGTATGCTTTAAAGTATGTTGGCCTATGCATGAACTGTAGATTGGCCTTTCAGTGATGCAGATGAGAAGTATCTTGTCTTTATGACGTGCTTATGTCTCTCTGTGTGTCTTTACAGCCTTCCCCACCATTTCAGCTAATGAATGAAAGACAGTTCAGAGGGAGTGACTTTGGTATCTTAAGTCCTTCATAGCCTCCATCCTACTTTCTTTACAATTGCTGTAGATTAAAAGGTGCTTGAAGGAGTGGTAGTTCAGCTACTCTGCTTCCCAGTCTTTGGGAGTCCTGCTTTTATCCTCTAGGACATAATTATTCATCTATCCATCAGTGGAAAGACGTGAGGATTAATTTAGACGTGTTCTCTTTTACACACCAAAAGCAAAGTTGTGGGGCTTTCATTATTTCTCTGTTTGGTCTCAGAGGAAAGTATGATTCAAAGGTATTTGGCTTATCACAGTTCTGGTAATAATGCAGTGTGTTTCTTAAAAAAAAGTTATTTTAAACTAATATTTATCTCCCAGCACTGTAGTCATAGAAGTAGTGCACTGCTGCTAATATTAACCTCATTCTAACAAGTTTTGGTTAATTCAAACTTGTTTACTTTAGAAAAAGGTTTTACTTTGATGTATTCACATCGACCTGTCAATTAAATGCTAGTTTTTCTAGTGAAATCCACATTTTTAGGCAGCTTTTAGGCAGATATATAATGAAAAATAGGTAAGCTAGCCTTTCCAAGTAAACAGAAATTGAAAAAATGGAAATAACTATGTTTGAACAAATGGCATTCGATCTGGACTTAGATTCTTCCTGATTCCTCAAAAAATATACAAGACTTCATAGTTCTTCTTTGCACACGTGTCTCTTTAGATACTAATCTCCTTGAAATGTTTACTCACATTCAACTCTACCATTCATGTGTCAAACACTTTTGCGGGGTGAGGGAGAGAGAAAGAGAGAACACCCACAAAATTGATAGAAAAGAAATTGAAATAAGCAGGTATTTTAAAGTGTTTATCCTGATACAGCATACATGTTTCTAAAAGGGTAATTCAGGGAGAAACAGAATGAGATTGCTAGGACTCTATTAATAGGTGCTCCAGTGCCCACAGTTACCCTGTTCATCATAATCCCTCAAAGGAAATTTGCTCTTATAACAACTATTGGCTCATGTATTATTCTGTGTAATATAAAGAGGGTTCATCTATCCTCTACATCTGAACTCAGCATGCAGTCTCTCTGTTCTAAAGTGTCTGGCTTACTCTGAGCCTGTTTACAGTGCCTCTGACATTTTGAACTGCAGAATGTGACAAGCTGACAGTGCCTCTGATTATAAAATCAGATCATCTGCTGATACTAGGAAAGAGCGAGATGATGTATGAAATAGGTCTTAAATAGATCATAGCATAGTCTAAAATATGCACATTTCAAATATTTTAAGAAGAAAGGGTATGCAGTATGTGGCTTTAGTTTATTTTGTGTTTTCATTTGGTTGGAGGACTGTGCCATATTATTATTTGTTCTTATAATATACGGTAGGCACTGAAACATGTAAATCCTTTTCCATTGCCTTAATTTAGCATTTCTAAGTATAAAAATCAAATCACTGCTCAAAAAGTTAATGCAATGCCACATTTCCAAAAGTTTGCTATCTGCTATTAGGACTTAGATCTTGGCTTTACATCTAAGTGCCTGAGTAGTGGCTAAACTACTTACTAGCTGGCACTAGATAGAGTGTCAGCTAGTTCCTTCCATTATGACACCAGTTGCCAAATTGTCAAGAGTTCAATATATGCTGCCCAAAATATTTTGAAAATCTGGATAACATAGCCTAACCAATCAATTAAATTGCTAGTGTACTGATTATGGACATTGTGAAAGTCATTGTTTTCCTTTGCCAACCTCAATATGTGTAAAACATAAAATGCAAAGTGATATTCAAACAGGGTGGTATGTTTTAAATTAAAGTAAGAAATGCAAATATTTTTGTAATACAATTTACATTCATTTGTTGCGTAGGCTGGATTTAGAAATATTATGATATAGCCAGTCTCTATGTATTTCTTTTCATGGTACTTCACAGACGTTGAGAAGTATTTCAAGTCTTTCACCTCACATCCAGAAAATGCCTGTAGTAAATGTTTAATATGCTAGTACGTAATGCTACCACAATAAAAATGTTCAAGCACCATTAAGGATCTGGCTAAAATCCATAGTACAGGGAATTTTCAAGCTAGACTGACCAACATTAACTGTTTCACGCCAATACTGTAACTGTAACTCACTACAATATAGTTTTGGTTTGTGCCACACTTCATAAACAGGTGGCTCTGAACAGAATGTCGTGGATACTTCTTACCTTCCAGCAACTGTATTTTGCATGCAGTTGTGATGGCTGAGATTCAGCCTTGCATGTCTAACAAACAGCAAATCTATTAGTGTTTGAATTATTTAATAACTGAATCTGTCATATAGGCTTTTGTCATTGCATCTTGATTGTTGTGCCTTCATTTTCCCTGGTTGATAAATACGATTCTTTGGCTTTCCTATCTCTTCAGAGTGATGTCACAGATTTTTCTTGCTCATTGTTTTAGCTGAGTGACTAGAAGTGTTGGGGGAGCTAGGTTTCTGGATCTAAGTGCTCTTTTTCTTTAATTTTATTTTGTTCCAATTCTCTTTCTTTTTAAAGTGTTTAAGTATATATGTGTGTGTCTGTCTGTCTGTGTGTCTGTGCATATATATGTCTGAACCACACTGCTTTATTGGTTTTGCAGGTACCACATTTTTCCCAAGTAGTTTTCAGGAGCAGACCTCCTAGATAACTTGATAAAATTTGCCTCTGGTCACAGGCAAAACTTGCTAAGAATATATAAAAGGATGTTGACAGTCCTGCTTTGGATGAGGTGAAAGTAATATGAACCCAGTGAATTCTGGACAAAGAAATCCTCTGGATCAATAGAGGAGCACCGTTCAAACAGTAACAACCCACCTTAGATTAGAAAATTTCCAATGATCAGGCCATGCCACACATTGGTGGCATTGGTTATTGGGTTCTAGCTCATATGACAAATGATAAAATATCTTTGTTTCCAAAGCTTACCAGTCTCTGCCTAATGTTTCTTACTCAGGAATGCTAAATTGACTTTCAGCAATGGTTAGATACTGTTAAAGCTGCTTGTCTCACTTGCTAAACTTAAAACCAAGTACTTTTCTCCTACAGTGCTGCTCACATCTTGAAAAAAACCCCAACAAAATCCACTAAGAATCAGTTAAGATAATTCTTCATGCACCTTAACATTCTACCTCAACATTTTTGCCTGGAGACTTATAAACTTATGAGAGTGGCTAAATTCCTCATTCACTGTTACTTCCAGTCCTGCTGACAAAGGTGCTGTGACCCACTGTTTGCTTTTCCTTTTCTGTTAGTCTCTATTTCTGTTTACTTCAACAGCATGTGAAGTCCTAGGCTACGACTAAGACTGGAATGCACAATTACAACATTAATTCTAATGACTGTGAAACTGGAACTGTTAGCTTCTGAAAATAGGTATTTTAAATGAAATACGGAGATGCCTGTTATAGCACCTGCATGGCACATCTGTATAACACATCTGTATGCTAGTCATAGTATTTAACTCTCTGTACAGCAGGGGGCAAAGTGACTCAAAAGAAAAAGGAACTAGTCGAAGATGTAGATTATGGCCATAAAAAGTAAGGTTCCTGTAATGACATATTGTCCTTAATTAATAAAATGTCATGAACATAAAATCCTTGACTCAATGTAAAACCTGAGCCTAAAGGGTAGTCCTGAAAATAAAAAAAAAATTGACTTCTTTTGGGTTCTCTGTGGCTACAGAGATATAGTATATCCTAAAAGAATACCTTCTGTAATTTGAAGTTATGATCAAAAGCTAATGAATAGAATAGAATAGAATAGAATAGAATAGAATAGAATAGAATAGAATAGAATAGAATAGAATAGAATAGAATAGAACTAAACAGAACAGACTATTTCAGTTGGAAGGGACCTACAATGATCATCTAGTCCAACTGCCTGAGCAGTTCAGGACTGATGAAAAGTTAAAGCATGTTACTAAGGTCATTGTCCAAATGCCTTTTAAACACTTACAGGCTTGGGGCATTACACACTTCTCTAGGAATCCTGTTCCAGCTTTTGACCACCCTCTGGGTAAAGAAATGCTTCCTAATGTCCAGTCTAAAGAAACCATGGATTACAAAGATTTCCATACCCTTTTGCCACTTTCCATTTAAATGCAAGCTCTGAGCTACCAATCTTGTTTTGCAGCATAAACAATTAAAAAGGAAAGCTTTTATTTAGCACCAATGTGGGGCTAAATTTTTAAGAACTTTTCAAAATTCCTTCTCTGTTGCATGTTTTAGGGAACTATGCATATATGTGCAATCTGAGTGTTAGACCACTTGATTCACTACATTGTCGTGTACAGCATGTGTAGTAAACCTAATTAGAGTTGGCTTTTACCTGACACCCCAAAATCACATATGCCAAGTGTTCCTCAAAATCCATGTACCAGGATCTAAACTGTCCAACAGTATCAATTACTGCAATAATAAATAAAATTTAAGGATTCAAGTATTCCTATAGATAAAGGGCTGAGAAGCCCCGATTGATCATTTAACTTCCCTGGTCAGACCTATCTTTAAGACAGAATATCTATGGGTTCTTTCCCATTTCAGCACTTTATTTAACATTACTGTATGTTTTCTATGAAAAATGGGTTCAGCTCTGTGCTGGTATACACAGCCTTTCCTTATGACCCTGGCCATGTCTGTTAGCCTAAAAATCAGAATCAAGTGAATAAACATTTCAGATGAGCACTTCACTTACATAAAACTAAGTTTGCAAAAAGATCTTGGGAAAAAATTAATTGAAGAAATCATAGTGGTTTTGATTAAAGTGAACATTCTTTGAGCTTTATAGTCACTGAATCTCACATATGGAAATTACAGTTAGTCTTAATCTGCTTTCAGAAGACTGGTGGAAATATTAAAAAGTAATGAACTAACAAGATTGTTTGTTAATGCCACATAAAAGTGCTAATTATACTTCATTTCCTGCCTACAGCTAAACCCAAGAGACATTGCCTAAGAAATTGTTAAATAAGTTGCTTCACTTGAAATGTGAATAGATCTGCAGTGCTTGATGGATTTACATTTAAGGAGTTGTGTGCCACATAATGCCTTTGAAAGTGTGTCAAACAAAGGAGTACTATGGAGAAACTTGTGTAGTTCAGAGAAAGTATATTATTAACGTATTTGTGATTCCCACTACCTCATGAAGAGGAAAGGGCTTCATTCTTAATTGCACTTTCCCTGCAGTTTCAGTATGTAGCTTAGTATGATACTGCAATTATATGTTAATTGTTATATTACGGCTTTAATTTTTTAACATCATAATGATGGTATTTTTTTCTTCCAGAAAGCATACTTGAAATATACCCACCTATGTCATGCTGGCTGTGAATATTTCTGAAGTGCTTTACTTTGCATCTCTTCTGACATCTGTCTCTTGTGTCTTAGGGACAGGTGCAACATGAAAGAGCATGCAGAAATGTCATGATGATAATTGACTTGGAGGGAAAAACTAATTCAATTTTTTTTTTGTTTTTTCTACTATAAATCTACCCTCTTTCTCCTTTCTAAGATAAAATAAGAAATCTAAAAATGCTGTTGCACTTGGTCCTTACTCTAAACATACACACTGAATGTATGCAGTTGAAAAATTGATACTAATAGTTAAACCTTACATCTATAATAATTCAAAAGCAAGTTAATGTTATCTTTTCTCAAAGATATGACACAAGCTAAATGTTATTATCTGCAGAGTTTTTTCTAATCCAATTAAATGATTGTTATGGTGAGGAGGAAACATGAATAAAATTTTCTGTTAGGGATATCATAGAATGACTCACCTTCTATGTGATTTTGTTTTAAAATATCCTCTTGATTAAACATAGGAGGAAGACCTCTGTAGTACTGAGGAGGGAATATAATAGAAAATACAGGAGTGTACATAAATATGTGAGAGTTTGGACAGGTGTCTTTCTGGTTCTGACTTTCTAACTTAAAGAAGCTCCAGGAAATATCATCACACATCTCACCCACATCTCTTTGAAGAGTGGGTTGCTTTTTGGAGAGTGGAAACATCCATATGGAGCCTGGATATCATGAAAGAACTGGAGAGTAAAGGCCCTTCAAAGTTCATGAGTGAGCAGGAAGAGTGTAGTATCTCTAGACAGATGTGTTGTTATGATTTGTTGTTTTCAGGTTAAATACTGTGTTATTAGGCTAGTTTGTCAGGTAAGATTGTTATTTAGATGGCTTTATTTCTAACTTGTTACTGAGCTATCCAGGAATTATTGTAGTGAGCTGCATTGGAGTGTGGAGAATACCACACTTCTTGTGCCAGTACTTCCAGAGGAGTCCCTCCAAGGGGCACGAGCCGTGTAAGCACAGTGCCAGGTGCAGAAAGTCAGGCAGGCAGGGACACCAGTGCCTTGAGATAAATGCCAAATTCTTTTGCAACTGGCAAAGCCAAATGCAGTGCAATTGTAATGAAGACAGCTCAGATGAAATAAAATGCCAGTACCATTATGAAACTACTAAACGACTTGACAGTCCTGTGCAGAAAAATACTGGTGTTTAATGCATTATGTGGAAATGTTACCACTTATTAATAAAGAAAACAAATTTAGTACAGAAACCTTTGCAAACTCAAGATGAGTTTGTACTGAGATTGTAGAGACAGCAATATAAAGTTTGTGCACTGCTCCAAGTAATGAAAAAGGAAGGAATGAAACCAGTACCAGGAAAGCATTTTTATCCTGTAATTTGTGTAAATATATTATGTTCTGTTCATGATCTTTAAAGAATACCAGCTATATAAATATATTTGGCTTTAAAAAATAATTTATGCCTAGAGTTAGCCATGATACTGCACAAGTGACCTATTACTAATAGAAGTTTCTTTTTAAGGAATAATCAACATGCAGGCTGTGACATTATGCATTGTCTTCAGCACATTTATAATGGTATGAGTTCCTGATTAGCTATTGAGTGACTATAAGAACTCAAAATATATGGCCTTTTTTACATTGGGGAGGCAATAATGCCTACTATGGGAAGAGCAATAAAACACATTTATTGGCTGCTTGATGAAGACTGCATTGAATAAAAACAGGTATAACCCTCCTAGCTTCACCTCTGCAAACTGTTAAACTACACAATGGTCGAGAATGTGAAAAAGGGAAACAATAAGCTCTCAGATAACCAAAAAGGAGAAAAGTGCATAGTTCTTTTTTTCTAAAGTCATCAATGTCTGTTATGGCAAAGTGTTTGAAGCAGAAAGTAAATCCTCCATGGGCATATTGCTCTAACAAAGCTAATTTCAATGATAATGTCCCATGCTTCTTTTTGTTTATATATGGATACATAGTAAAACCAATTTTAATAGGAATCAGGGAAAGAAATTTTGAGTTTACAAAATTCATTTACTTCATTTGTTTATTTATAGTTTCCATTTAGAATGCTATACTGTGTTAAGAAATATAGCAGTTCTGGAAGATTTAGCGTAACCAAATTTTTATAAAATTCTTATTAGTTTAGGGAATTACTGAGCTGTAGAATCTTCTACATGCTACCATCAATAGCACAATAGTATATAGTGCGATATATTTTAAGCTAAGCAAAGTCACATAAAGGATATGGCTTTATTGCCATTTTATCATTTGTTTAACTTTTAAAGAAATTTAAAATAATTCTGCTTTTAAATTGTGACTGTGCAGCAGTAAAATGGAATGGTGATAGGAATGTATTTTTTATTTCTCCTCTATACTCCCATATTTTTTTTCATTTGCTATTAGCATCATTATCTTTGTTATAATAGAAATGTCTTTATATTGTACTCAAGAGTCTAGTCGTATTGTGCAGTAAACACTGTCTAAGAAATCATTTGAGAATACTTGCTGATCATGAAATAATTGTAGTATAAGCTACTTCGGCTTTCCTACTTGAAGTCTTTCTTGTGAAATGAAATACAAGTATGTTATCCAATATATTTTTCTTACAATGTCTTACGAGCAGCACTTCTCACTGGCACTTATATCATTATTGCATGACAATACTGTATCTCTCAAACTGTACCTATAAACTGGACTTAAATTGATAGACATGGTATGTGACAAATAGACTGTATAATGAGCTCATTCACCTTTGACTTTTTCTGAAGAGCAAAGACTTTCAATTTCAAAAGTTAATATAAGTAGTTTATTTACATTAATTGTACTCCAGCAACAATCTTTGCCAGAAGATTGAGATATAATTTTTATACCAAGCATAGTTTGGAAAGGATTATAAACTTTGAATAGATTTATAAATCTAGATTTTAACCTTTTCAGTATTCTGCTTTTTGATTGGTTCCTTGATCTGCCTCTGCTTCCCAGGTTACTGATGCTGTTAATAGGAGAGAATAGGAATAGCTAATGAATCAAACTATGGGACAGTGAAAAGGTCAAGTAGTACACTTTACTATTATCTTCCACAGAATATATGAGGCATTAAAATTCTGATGCTGCAGACTTGTGACAAAGAATATAATGAGAACTATAAATAATAAACAGCACAACATTAATCTCTTCTTGTGATAATGATTGTAACAAGCATAAGAGGGAGAAAATCCTTAACCCTTTCTCACTGTACTAATAAAACCTCTCTTTGGATGTATGTGTTGTAAGCATCTGTAATTGTAAGAATGAAAAAAGGGATTTTAAAGTATAATTAAATGCAGCAAGGAAGATAGAGATACAAATGTCCTAGCTTTCATGGACATTCTCTTCTAGAATGTAACACTTTTTGCATGAAAGGCATTTGTGGATAAATGTGAATAGATAATTACCAACAAAGTGAGTAAAAATAAGATTGAGAGGAGGTCTGTAGACCTGAAATAAAGTCATTACCACCCCTTTATAAAACTACTTACAGACCCAGATAGTTACAAAGATGTTATTGACACATTGTCTGTATCTGGCTTAGGCTTTACGACTGCAAGTAGTACAGAAAATATCTGTGATGTTCATAATGCTTCCCAACTCCTTTGCTCTGAGGTCTGAAAGTACACGAAGTGTTTATCATGTTGGAGCTAAGCCTCCTTACAACTAGGAGCTGTGACCTGATTTGCTGAATGTATCAGTTCAAGCCACTGTCGTTTTTTGGAATAACTTCCAACTTCAAAATATGCACAGTATAATCGGAAGTTCATCTGCAATATGTAGATTCCCTTTCAAAATCTCTTTTTGCTATTTGTGAGATTGGTATAACTAAAAAAGAATAGCTTGTTAAAGAAAAATATATTAATCTTGAGGAATCTCCTGATTGAGTTACTGTAAACTGCCAGGAAATCAAGATAAATTGTCAAAACTTCAGCTCACCAGCCTTTAACCACTGATTTGCCTACTAGTTCTCCCAAGAAAGCCTGCTGGTTTTCATCAAGCTGTTACTAAGACTTAATTGAGATTAACATTTAGGTTTCAGCATTGGTATAAAATGTTGAATTTTGGATATTTTGGTGAAAAATTCCTTCAGGTAGAAGTAAATCCAGGAGACACTAGCAAAATACTTTTTATTTGTTTAACTGCCAAAGAGATCAAAGCTAACTTTACATAATTAAATACTGTCTCAGTGGTAGAATCATGGTAGTGCTACCATAGGATTTGAAGATCAAAAATCAGAAGCCTCTTTTCTTGTAAAACTCTGAGCAGTCTACAGGTGGAGGATCAAGAGATGCAAATCAGCTTTATACCACCAGTACTGTCTTCACATCCCCAATTACATTTTAGAAACATCTGAGACCATGCTTACCTTTCTGTAATGGCTCTATAACTCTACTTACTTTTCTCATAGACCTGTCATAGAATCCAATAAACAAAACTATACTAATCTAAAACTTTTCTCTCTACACCACTGATGCTCTTGCAGATTGGTTTTGTATATCAGATTCTTCCTGCAGCCTCTATGTGGCATTAGGAAGGATTGCTGAGATCACTTAGAGTTTTCTTCCGGGATCTTTGAAATCATTCTTAATTGTTTCAGGTTTTCACTGTCCTTATTCTGAGCTCCCTGGTGTTATGTACTCTGATGTTATTTACACCTACCTCCTGCAAGGAGCCTAGCAGCAAGTTGACTCATTTCTCCATCTCAGTCCCTAAGCAACCTGAATCTAGCCATGTGGGTGGGGTGGGACTTTGGTGTGAGAAAGAAAGGAAGTAGAATGTGAGTAGTCTGATGTAACTTCCAGACCCTGATGAAGGGGAAGAAATATAGACAATCAGAGAATGGAATATCTGGCTTTGGGAGTGCTGGATGGGTAGCAGAAATTGAGAACTTGCCTGAAAAGCAGCTGAGTATTTAGCCTGTAATGATTATCCACAACCTCTCAACTGAAAGACTTCAAAGATTATTTGTGGGTTGCTGAACTATTTTGAGGTTTATGTTGAAATTCCAGCTGGGAATTTTGCATGTGCATATTTACTCTTTCTTAATAATAGTAAAGCAGTTAAAAATCTGCATTGTTGCCAAAACAATACATTTTTCTTGCAATAAGCTCTATGTAGAACAGAAAAAGGGGCATTTAAAATTTTTCTGGGTTACTTTGTATATAATGCAGGTCTCAAAATGCTTTTAAAAAACAAAACTCTCAAATATTGTGCTTCCTGTAAGATGAAGTCTGAAAAATGAAAAATCTGCTAACAGATGTGGCTTAATACCGTGAGTATACTACTTTGGGACAGTGCACATGCTTCAGTTTGTAAGGATTGCTAAGAAATGATGAGATTGGAAAGACTGGAATTTTCTAATTAGTAAATAATAAATGCTTTAAAAAAAGTTAAAATGTCCTCGTTAGAGTTGCTTTGGAATTGTGATTGCGTAAAAGACTGCTGTCAGTCAGCAGCTATCCTGCGTTCACATGAATCTCTTCTGTAATTAGGCCAAAAAGGTCAAAGAAGAAAAAGATTGAACTCTGTTACACTGAGCTGACTGAGTCAGGGATAAGAAGTTTCTAGTTAAATCAATAGCAACTACTTCAGTGGCCAAATAGCTCCAGGCATTCCTTTAAATTGCTAATTGTATTTGTTAGCTGCTTCCTTCTTACTCTTACTATGGTACGTATAATTTGTTTGGAACTGGAGGAAAACAGACTGAAGAGAGGTAGTATGTAAAGATTTAGGGAGAACATTTTATACATAATGTACTATATTTGGCATATCCATTGTGTAAGGTAGATGTAAAAGATCACAAAGGAGGGTTATTATTATATCCACTTAGCAGGTGGATAAACTTTAGAAAGAAAAAGTGAAGTAATTTACAAAAGAACACCAAGCAGTAAGGTTGGAGTCATTTTCTGCCACACCATTAAGAGTGCTGGGTAAGGAAGATTTGGTTTTCAACCATTTAAGTACACAGGACTTTTTCTAGTATCTTAAATATATACAGGCCACATTGCAAAATAGGATATTGCCAGCCTGACTAGTGTGAAATGCCTGGATAGAATTTTAGTTTAAAAAACCCAAACTAAACCAAAACAAAACAACAAGGCAAACAGACCTATATTAAAATGAAAATTAGTTAAAGAAGAAATATTGACTGTGGTTCATCTGTTCGTTGTTCACTGCATTAAGTATAAAGTAGTCTTGCCAAGACACATTTTTCCTTCCAAAGAGTTGTGACCACATTTCTGATGCTTAATAGTCTCAAACCTCAGCAACTAAGTAGCTTTTTTCTTTTTAAGTCTCAAGCCCTGTGTAACTGGCTGCTGTCATTTTCCTTGTCAGAGAGCTTAAGAAAATAGTAAAACATACCACCAGGATATAAGAACTCTTTCATTTTCTTCCATTTAGTGACTGCAATACACAGCAACATGTGTAATGTCCTAGCCTACAGACAGGAGGCTGAAAGCATTTGCTTCTTTCTTTTCTGTAACATGGCACTCCCCTTTTTGTGACTGCAAATTGTAATCAACATTTCACCTTTCAAGAATTGCCTTAGGTTTATAGTTTAACAGAAGAAAACAACTCAAAGTGTCCAGATGATTAGTTAAATGAGTCAGGAAATGTGATGGCTGTTTCCTATTCCTTTAAAGAATTTTTATTTAATCGACTAGGTGATTTTAATACATTAAAGAATTTCAGTAATGATTTTTTTCTTACATCATCAGATAAACAGTTTGCAAGATGAAGCCTAATATATTGCCTATAATTTAAGATGCAAGAAAATATGCTGATGAGGCCCAAAATTAAAATAAGGATAGAAGTCCATCCAGAAGAAGCAGTCCTAATTCTTTGTTAAATTACAGTGTTACTGCGTTGCTGTCACTTGTCTTTAGTTAAACTGGCTTTAAGCATTACTGACAAAAGGTCTATTTCCTTATTTGTGAAGGACTACAGGACATGCCACACTGTCCCTCTATGTGTGTTTATCTTGTCTTTTGATATCAGATTAATTTCTTTATATTGTTTTTGAAGAAAATGCATTTATTAGGCGTGCTTTTAGCTGCACAACACAGAAATGTTTCCTCAGTTCTGAAGTACCAGTGTAGGTCTAATGTCAGTTGAAGGCAGCTGTTTTGCCTTGAAATTGTTTGCTATTATATGGAAATAGATTGCTGTTGGTTTTGTGCATTTTATTTACTTATGCAAAGAAACAAAGCATTCGGTACAAACCAGCATGTAAAATTTAAACTGCTGTGAAAGAGACATAAACCAAGAGACAAGAAGCAGTTTATAGATGATTTACTCAAGTGGTCCAAATTTTGAAATAGTGTTTGAAGATGGCAAATATACACATGCAAAACCCAACATTTGCATCAGCATTTAGAAATTGATTAATTACATGCCTGACTGCCAACTGAAAAGCATGAAAACCCTCTTTAACTGCAGAAGTTTTTCTATGTGTCGCTGGAACTAAAGGTTGCACATATGTGCAATTTGCAAATTGCCAAGTCTGTTTGAAGTAGGGAGACCATTGCCTTTCTGTATTAGCAGCACTGTGTACATTCATATTAATGAGTTAAAAACGTAGCAACAGATTTAATTGTTTTTCACCTTGCTACAGTCAGCTCCAGCCCATTTTCTAAGTGTTTTCTAGTTTGGAGGGACTGAGATTCACCAGATCTTATTTAAAGAAATTAGATAAGAATTAGTGCTTAGACTCTGACTCCAAGGCCTTTGATGAGGGATATTGTGTTCTTCTGAAGGAACAATAATTTTCCCTTATATTTCATAAATGCCTCTTTCCCAATCAGTGCTCTGCACTTTAGTACATTATTCAAAGTTAATAAATAAATTACAGCATAATAGAAACATAAATATGATCTTGCTCTTAACACTGGAGCCAATTAAAGTAAATAAATGAAGTATAAGATGGATTCCAAGGAGCAGAAAACCATACCTTAATAACCAAATCAGCAAAGAGGTCTGGTTTCTGCACTCTTGAGATGGGATTGCTGTTCCACTGAAAATATGGGCAAAATTGTCAGAAGGAGGCTAAATATGACAATCTTCATCCCTTGGAAACAGAAGAGTTTGGACTCGCTTATTCAAAATCAACCTATTACTCAGTGAAATAAATCTTAGAAAGGGCGAAAAAGGCAGCATGTCCCAGCATATACATAGGTAGGCTGAGATGAAGAAAAGGTGAATTCCTCTTTAGTTTAGTCTTATCTTTCCCATTTGCATTTTCGTTTACTTTCTAAGTGTTTGGGACAGGGACTGTTTGCATTGTTAGAGATCTGCAGTGAGATGTCCCTTCAGCTAGTGAGATCTCAGTAAAAGCAAATCTAGAATTGGATATTTGGAAAGAGCCTAAGAGAATTAGGAGCCCAAGACCAGATATATTTTTACCTTCTGCTTTTCAGTCTTTCCATAAATCTTTCAGGACATGTATATATACATGTATGTGTGTGCGTGCACGTGTTTGGGTAAACATGCCACCTGCTAGTCTGATCATCTAGCCTGGGTACATGTTGAGTGGCATTTAAATCAGGTGGTTCTCATGTCCTCAGTAAAAATACATAAAACTTCATTATCCCCAGTTAAGGATGGTTTTTCCCCCTGTGCGGTTAGTAAATGCTAAAAGGAATTGGCTGTCAAAAGAGACAGCTGTTAATAAATAGCATCCATAGACAGCAGAAGATTCAGCGTGGCTCAAATTTTGTGTTTGCCTCCTGCTGAAACTGGATTGGTCATGATTCATGTCTGGAATCTCTGTGTAACATGTCAGAAGTGTTCAAATGTTGTGAAAGTGAATTGCTTTTGCCCTTTCAGAAACATCTTTGTCTTTTCATTCTCCTATGCAATGGTGTGATTTGACTGTAGCAAAGATGCTTAAAGCTGAGGCACTGCAGAGCAGAAATATGAACATATTTAGTGCATTCACTCCATGTAACAAATGTATTTAAACATACTGAGAAGGTAAGGGTACCTGACATTTAGTGGCATGACAGGTATAAAGTAATACTCAAGAATGAGATTTCCTATGCATGTGCTGAAGCAAATCCTGTTTCTGCAACAGTTAAGTACTACAGCTATTACCGTAATAGATCATGGGTGGAGCTTAAACATGCAAAGGATTTAAGCATGGAGTAGACTTCAATCAATGAGACTGTAGTTAAACCATCTCCTAGGGATGACATGGGTGTTTTGAAACATCTGAACCAAATGCCAAAAGTCTCAGGTGCACAGGTGCAATATTTGGTTTCCCTCTTCACTGTAGCCATCTGCATATAGATCTAATGTATACACACCAAGAAATCAGTGTATCTTTTACAGATTAGTAGAAGTCCTGCTCCTTTTTTTTTTTTTTCTTTTCCTTTTCTCTTTTGTCTTCATGAAAGATCTATAAACCAATCTGTAGGAAACAGCAGGAGAAATTGTAGAGAGTTCTAATTATGTAAATCTAAAATAGTCATCAGGAGAGAAAAAGAAAAACTATGTTAGGTGGCCTTGATGAAACTGCTTTGAAATATTTACGGGTTTCATCAAATTAAATTTTGTCTTACATTTAGCATAAGGATTACAACATTTAAACAAACAATAACTTTATGCAACAAGAACTAATTATATTTGTTTAGCCTAGCTAAAATGCAGATATGTTTTGGCTTAATTGCAGGAAAGTTTAGAAGTGCCAATGTAATGTATTTATTGTTCAGTGTAATACATGGCTTGTCTGGGCTAAGGGCTAGATTTTAACTTGTAAGGTCTTCTGAAGACAAATAAAAATATTCTGGAATGCTTGGGGAAGTTTTTCAATACAAACTAATCCCTTTTAAGCATAAAATCATGAAGGGTTGTTCATAAATATTGTTCAGATTTAATACAACAATTTAATGGACTCTAAATTTGACATGCCATCCTGAAAGCAATTACCCATATAACACAGGTAATGAAGTATTAGAAGTGTGGTGACTTTTCTCCTAAAATAAGGGCTTAGTTATTTTAGGAGGGGGTTCTAAAGTTTTAATAAGTAATTCAATGACATGAAAAGTCTATTAAAATTTAGACTTTGCATGTCAGGCTATGTTTTCAGATCATACATATTAAGCCAGTGCTTGTATCAGACTTCCCAAGAAAATTACTGTTGCTAAGGACAGAGGTCTTTGATGGATCTCTGGAAGAGTGGCCTGTTATAGCTCTGTAACACCTTTGGGCACACTTTTCTGGACTCTTGGTCTTTAATTTTCTACTCCAAGTATGGTTTCTTGGGGGGGGGGGGGGGGGGGGGGGGGGGGGGGGGGGGGGGGGGGGGGGGGGGGGGGGGGGGGG
>JANZLQ010000040.1:5787551-5853391 GCA_026212715.1 Elanus axillaris
AACTTTTTTTTTTTCCCCCCCCCCCCCCCCCCACCAAGGTTGGCTCAAAGCAGAGAAACTTGCGCACAGACCACAGAATAGTTCAGACCAGGAAACAGTTTCTGTAGCTAGTTGGAACAAACATAATCTACATAAGATCTGGCTCCTTTGCTAAAAACTATCTTCCAAGGCTATCCCCAAAGGCTTCTTGCTGTTCCACGTCCCACCGTGCATTCACACTATGTCTCAAACAGCCTATACTTTCTGTGTCATATTATGCCATGAACCAACCTCTTGTTTTGGACACATATCTGGGTTAATATCTCAGGAGCAGACAGGGATCAAAATAAAAGACCAAGTGGAGCATGATCCCATTTGACCAGTCTTTCTGTTTATGGCCATCTGGGCCATATACATAGCTTTGTTGCGAGGAGACTATCCTTGCATAAGAACAGGAGAAGTTTGCTGCCATCTTTCTTTCTTTTCATGTCCTTGTCAGCAAGGACAAGTTGTGAGAGGTGTGAAAGGGTAGGAGGGAAGGCAGGTAGTCAAGCTGAAACTTTGCCACTGATCCAACAGAAAAATCTGAGTAGCAGGAATAATGGTGTGAACACAGCTGTAGAAGCAAGAATGAAAAAAATTATTTGAATAGGTATTTAGTAAATACAAATACTGTGGATTGGCCTTAATGTTTAATAAGCTTTTATTTTTAATAAGCTTTTAAATATATTTGCCTCAGCTCACCTTCCAGCTCAAGTCTTTTTACTGAGCATGTTATTTGAAATTGTTTGCAGTATTATAGAACCAGAGCCTCAAAAAAATCTGGATGACCTTTCATAGTCAGCATTGTCCAACCATTATAATTCTGATAAGCCAGAGATGGCATAGGTAGTGGCTTCCTCTTGCAGTAATATGAGTTCAAACTAATTTTGTGTTGATTAACTGGTCTGGGAGAGATTTTGTTGAGATGTTTGTGCTGACCCCAGTCCATCCACTGTGTGTAAGCCAAGCTCATAGCCTCAATTACGGCTTCTGTCCTTCCTCAGGATGAAGGTAACTGTCTAAGTGTCCTGGTTTCAGCTGGGACAGAGTTAACTGTCTTCCTAGCAGCTGGTACAGTGCTGTGGTTTTGAGCTAGGTATGAGAGGAATGTTGATAACACTAATGTTTTCAGTTGTTGTGAAGTAATGTCTAGTCTAAAGTCAAGGATTTTCAGCTTCTCGTGCCCAGCCAGTGAGAAGGCTGGAGGGGCACAAGAAGTTGGAGGGGACACAGTCAGGGCAGCTGACCCAAACTGGCCAAGGGGTATTCCAGACCATGGGACGTCATGCCCAGTATATAAACTGTTCTATTAACCTGTTCTTATCTCAACCCACGAGTTTTACTTCTTTTCCCGAGTCTCTCCCCCATCCCACGGTGTGGGGCGGAAGTAAGTGAGTGGCTGTGTGGTGCTTATTTGCTGGCTGGGGTTAAACCACGACAATAAGAAGAGCTACAAAATTGACATAAGCGTTGTTGTGCATCATGAAGCTGGTTCCATCACCTTCTGTTTCTTGGCAATTCCCAGTTTGTCGTCCAAATATTGAGATAATTCAGAAAAAAGAGAAAGGGAATATCTTCTACTAAAAGAATATCTTTTATAACTGCAGTTTTAAATACCTAGTAGAAAAAACACCTGATAATAATTCTCTGAATCTCATCACAAACAAGCCTTTTCCTTATTTTGTCATTGTATTGTGGAAATTGTGGACCATATTGATTATTTGTTACAATTAGTATAAACCTACTAAAAGTATTTACAATGAAGGAGAACTCTGAGATCAGAATAAAAGAAAAGAAGAGCTTCTAGGCACTGGTAGGATATAAGGCCTTCCACAATTTTGGGGTTGAAGTTTAGTACAAGTTAGATCAAGAAAATACATTTGAAAATAACCTTTCTACCTTCTCCACTTATGCATCTACAGGTAACAATAATAGCAGAAGCAAGGCTGATATCTTTGCAGTAGTATATACAGGGTAATTAATGCAAGAGAGAGGCTGTAGGAAATGAAACAGATTTGTGAGATGACCTGATTTGCTGAGAGCCTCACAAGAGGCTAAATGCATCGGTCCTAGAAGAATCCGTGGTTTTCAGAATGCCTAAAATGTCCTAGGAATTAAGACTGTTTCCTCTTAGTTTTACATTTTCAGAGAGACTTTTCAAAATAAGAAAGTAGCCTGTTACTTTAGCTCTTTATCAAACCAAACTTATTTGGCAAGCAGCAGCGTGGGGCAGTGTGACTTGGCAGGAAT
The DNA here is from genome assembly GCA_026212715.1 of Elanus axillaris. Lineage (NCBI taxonomy): Eukaryota > Metazoa > Chordata > Aves > Accipitriformes > Accipitridae > Elanus > Elanus axillaris. The sequence goes on from JANZLQ010000040.1 coordinate 5,789,823, forward strand.
AACAGCCACAGCATTGGGTCTAGAGGCAACTCGAGGGGGTCTGAAGAGAACCACCAGATAGGAAAGAATCTCTTAGTGTAGGGGTTTAAGTTTGCTCTGATTTACATCAGTTGAGGGTTCATTAACCATTTGCAGACTGACTATTTTGCTTTAGTTTTATTTCTTATTACCCTCTTTGACCATCAACACTTATCTAAAATATTTTTGCTGACTCCCTAGTTTCATGTTTTTAGTAAACAACATCTGATATTAAATAATTTCAAAGGTCTTAGATTTCATAGAAAGCTTATATATTTGCCAATTTAAGCTGTCCAGTATTGTTTAGAAACAAGCCACACTTTGTTTCACTACATGGAGTTGATATTTTCCCTTCAGAATAAGCAATTATTATATAACATTTACTTTGATATGTGGGTTTCAGATTTGTCTTTTTGAGGTTAGTTTTGTAAGCTAGAGTCCAATATCGAGGTCTAAAATACTTTTGGAAAGTCAACAATATTAAAATAAGATTTCACTGACTTACATTTAAAGAGAATTGCAAAATTGGTTTTGTGCTTTTGTTTTCTTTCTTTTAAGTACATATTATCATCACAGGAGAAAATCCAACAGGCTAGCCTCATTACTGAATAAAGGAAGAAGAGCTATTTGAGTTTCACAACTAGTAATTTTTTTGCAAGATATATTCATAGTAATGTTTTGTCTGTAAATTTTTCTATTACAGACATGCTTTCAAAAAACTTATATCATACTATCACCTTAGCATTCCACCTTCCACCTATTCTGTATGCTACAAGATGAATTCCACTCCAATGCATGCAGTTCCTGTACAAAAAAGTTGCTTTTCAGCTGGAAAAAGTGTGATTTTTAAGATTCTAGGGATACATGTTTGCATGGTTTATTTGAATTTATTGATGAAGACTTATGGTTTCTCTTGAGAGTTTCGTATGTACCAAAATTGGAGAGTCTGAGAGTGATACCCACATCAAAGCAAATTGCTCAGACTTTTCGCAACACACTTTCCTTAAAACCTCACTAGATATAGACAAGGACCAGGAGGAAGGCTGTCAGAGAGTTAAGATGATCTTTTCTACTGCTGTCTTAACAGGAGCACGCATACAGATGTGCTGTGGCAAGACATTGGTTTTCAGAATCTGGTAAACACTGTGGTTGTGTCCTTTCACACTGGGCAGTGTACTCTGTATTGAAAAACTAAGGGAACTTACTTGATAGCAGTATAAGTTTAGGATGTTGGTTGAGAGCACCAAATGATTGCTTTCATAAGAAATGTGAAATGACTGGAAACCCTAATGTAATATTTGCCTTCATTAATTAGTACTATTGCTATAATGCTTTATTTCATGTATTGTGAAGCAGACTTTTCTCTGTGGTTTCTCTAATTAAGTGTCCAATAGTCTATAGAAACAAAAGAATTTTCTTTAGAAATAAAAGCTAAGCCTGGCAAGCTCAATAACAGCTGGGTAGTTTTTCTTTAATATTCCTTATGAATATGCCCAAAGTGTAGAGCAGGTCATGAGAGAGTTCAATTTACAGATTATTCTTCTGGAAGGGATGGAAAAGTTGCAAGCCAATGAAAATAAAACCCAAGATAAAACATTTTTCTGTCTTTAAATTCAAGTGCAGTTCTGTGATAGAGAAAAGTTACAATTAAGAAAATTCATTAGTAAGGTATTTAATTTATTCGGAAAAGCATAGTTGAAGGTGGAAATGTGTATTTTCAGAAATGTTCAGGTACTCTTTAATAAATAAAGTTAATGCTATCGTTAGTGGCAACTCTCAGCAAAAGTTTTATCTTCTTTTCCCCCTATAGATGAGCACTCTTCTGGGAGATGAATGTTGCTGCAGTCATATTGTGCTTTCAGTTAATGAGATGTGGGTTCAATTTGTTAGAGTTTTATGATAATAAACCTTATAATTTACTGACAAACTGGCTTGCTTTCAAAACATTCTCTTATTGCCATGACATTTTTTATTTTCATCAGAAACACTGATGTGCAATTTAGGTGTTGATGGCAACAGATGTGTACCTTCATAGATGGGCAGAAAACCATGAAAAGGAGTGAAAAAATCATCCAGAAGTGAGAAAAGTGTAGCACCGGCATGAAGTATGTGGCCTACTTTGCTGTGATGTTAAAAGCTAGATACAAATTAGTAAACTCTGTTGCTCCTCACAGATGAAAGTGTCATTAGTAGACTGTTATTAGTTTATTATGTTGATTATGTTCCTCATAATGTACCATAGATTTGATTTTTGCAAATTTTTTGCAAAATTTGTTAAATTCTCCCCATGCAAGGCTTGCTGACTCCCTCGGATGTTAGTCTTGTCTTATGAACTACTTGCTATTAGATGAGCAAGGGTTGAATTTCCATCAGTTCAAAGTTTAAAATGTTACCCAGAATTTCTTTGCTGAATCCTTGAAAAATAATTCAGACCTGGACATAGAGATATATTTTTTCAGCTTCATTTGTTTTGCTTGTTTTTATTTTATTTTTAAAGATGACTTCTAAAATTTAACCAGGTGTTGTGCAGCTTCTGCAGAATAATTCAATTTACTGAATCAAATCTGTGGTTGGAAGAAGAGCTGCACTTTGACATGTTGCTTTTCACTACATTAATTCCAGTTTTATATAGTTGGGGCTTACATTCCAATGCTTGGTAAGAAATGCAAGCTTCCCTGGGCATGTTTGCTGTTACGATTTAGGTATCTTTTTTCTAAAAGCTCTTAACTTTATAAGATAAGGTATTGGAAAACAAAATATGACAATTAAAAGGAAGAGTGCATTCTGATTTTTGTATCTGGAAAATTGTTCCAGATTCATGTTATAGTTATACATGAAATAAGGTAATGTTCTAAGGTTTTCTAAGGCTTATCTAGTCCTATGAATAGAGAAGGTGAAAAGAGGACAAACACCCCAGCATTTTGAGAATCTGTGGGTGAGGAGTCTGATCAAAACCTCTTAATGGCAGGAGAAAGACTCTCTTACTCTCCTTCTGGTGAAAATTTTTCTTCTAAGGCTGGGTCTTTAGACCATCTCCAGATATTCTACTTTCTTGCTTGTGATAATGTCAGACTGTCTCTATATTGGTGTTCTCTACAGTGTGCTCTCAGTTTTTATTGTATCATTTTGGCAGTAATGATAGGGATCATAGTAAAGAAAAAAGTAAATATTGTGATTTAGAATGTTCTAAGTTAAGTTTAAACAATCATCACTTCAAGTTACATACTTTGTATACATATATATAAGCAATGTAAGTACCTGGCAAATTATAAGTGTTCTTCTAATGATTTATTAATTTAGTTTACAGAAGATTGCCTAAGGTGAAAGTCTGTTGACTAAGGCCTTCATTAGCATAATAAAGTAAGTGCAGGTTTAAATAGCTGACACAACTACCAACCCCGTCCTTTGTTGAGTTTTTCTAGGAGCATACATTGCTCATGCATGCAAAGGAGTTAATGTAAGTGTATGATGAAACTTTCTACATGTAATTACAAACTTTGCACCCTCTAGGACAAACATCTCCCAATTATCTCATTTTGTGCTTCATCCATTATGCAAGTCTGTCAAAAAGTACTCTCTTCCTCCAAGGCACTTGATTAACATTGACCAGTTTTTCCTCAGTTTCTGTTCAAATTAATGTAGTGAGATTAACGCCACAATTATTTGCAGTGGTTTGAGTCTCATTTAATTAAAATAAAATAAAGCTGTCCATGAAATGGAACTTGTTTGCACACATTCGTCCAAGTAGAACTGATTTCTGGGTTTTAATTTACGCAGGAATCATTTTATTCCACTTCCCAACAAGATAAAATGTTCATTTTCTTGTTAATGTATCTTGTTCATTTTAAATGGCTAAAGAGCTGGTGATTTTGTTTAGTAAACTTTGCATGAGGGAGGGAATTTGCTAATGTGACGTGGTGGTAAAAGCTTGAAATTGCCCTAAACGTTTGCGATACCAGCCTGTGGTACCTAATTATTCCTTTAATTATAGTGTTTCTAATTATATTCCACATTTGTATACATACCAAAAAGGATCAAATAATAAAAAGAAGCATTCTTTAATTAAAGTTTCTATTTCATGTCTGTTATTAAAGTGATATTGGCATCTCTAGAGAGACATTGTATGCAGCTGCCCAAAGCAGTGGTCAGAAAATGTGCATCTTAATTGATGGCTTTTCAGATGGATGTTAAATATATACAGAACAAACAGGACGTAGGGTTCATAGATTAGTAATCCTCGGGGGCATTTAAGACACACTTGGTATGCTTTTTCTGCAAGGAACACAGCATTTTAATCAGGAATTTAAAAGTACCAACACAGATGAGCAATGAAAGGCCTGCTATATGGATGAAAACAATTTTTAACAGTCATTTTCTTTTAGTTGACTGTATAACTAATTGACACATTTTTAATTATAACACCTTGGAGCTTTTACAGTCCTGCTGCTTTCAAGCAAGGGAAATCTCCGAGGCAAGACTTTGTATTTCTTTGTGTCAAGATGATATAACTTTGCCTCAGGCACAGCCATGGGCTGAAAACACTTTGAATGGATAAAAAACAAGACAGATGGGCATCTATAAGTTCATTACCATTACAAGTCTGAGCATGGTTCTTTATTAGAAACTGATATAAAAAATACATGAAAATACAGCTGTGATGATACCATAGGATTTTAAATATAGGCATGTGAAGTAAGGTATAATGATTTTTGAAGAGTTCCTGTCATTATAGAGTTAGTAATTTTGTAAACTACACATCTGCAGGCATGACCCTAACAGACCTCTGGGCTTTAAGGAAAAAAAAAAAAATATTTTTCTTTTCTTTCAAAGCCAAGGCTGAATTTGATACACTTGTTCAAATATGGTCTATTGTGTTATAGTTTATATTCTATAAATCAGTATTTTCAGCATTTAATATGTGATAAGCATTTAAAATTTCTGGTCCTTTGTTAAAAATTAATTGGGGATTCAGCAATCCTAGGTTCTTGTTGGTGAAACAACTGGAGTTAAAGGAACCTCACAGGAAAGAAACCCTGAAGATTTAAATGGTGTATTTGCTTTTAGTTTGTAATTACTTGTATTACGATACCTAGGACTCCCATGGGTGACAGGCATTGTTTAAACAAGTGCTGTCACTACCTGAAAGAACTATTACATGTATCAGGTGTATTTGACTTCAGCAACAAAATTGCCTGAAAATTTTCTTAGCCCTTCCCCTGAACACTCACCATGTAATCATGCATGTTTTTCCCTTTTATTCTTTGTTTTTTCCTTTTCTACTGTTGTTTTTAAAGGTTTATTTTTAACTCAGACCATTTTAGTAAAGTTAGGGGGCAGTGAACTTCAGCTCAGAAGTCAGAGTAAGTGGCCAAAATGGAAAAGCGTGGGAGCTGAATGTATGTGATAAGCTACCGGAGCTGGCTTAACCATGCCCAAAATGTGAGTAGGGAAAAGTGGTCTGAAAAGATAAAGTGATTACACCTGCCTCTGTTGTACAGAAGGTTGTCCTAGTAATGAATCTAGAAACAGGGTTGTTAACGCCCACATACTAGGCTAGTGGACACAGAGAACTCGAAAGAGGGGAAGAAACCAGCCTTCATGCTCCCCAAGCTAATGAATAGTTTGATAAAGTATGAAGACTTTTTACTTGATTGTGGGGTGTGTCCTAAATTATTTGAATTGTACTCTGTTATACTTGCTTCTGCTCCTGATCCAGCAGCTGAGAGAACAGAAAAAATGTTTTGAGGGAATGGAAGAGGATAATGGCTTCTGTAATAGAAGAGTGTTCAAAATCAAAAACTCCCAAAGGTGTTGGGGGGAACATGAATTCAGTTCCTTGGTGCCAACATATGACCTGCATAATATGGAGTGAAGTTTTCCTCATCAAAATTAACAAGATACTGTGATACAAAATATGTGAATAGGATAATATGCATAGGTACTGCCTTAGTCACATCCTGGTAGCCTGCACCTGAAAGGTGTGCGGGTGCACACACTCTTCTGCTGGTTTTACATCAGAGTTACAACCTGGCCTATAAAAGTAATGAAGCAATACTTATAGGAGTAGCAATACAGAAGAAGTACAATTGTAGTTTGCAGAAGTACAATTCTGCCTACCCTATTCAGAAAAAAAAAAGGAAGTGGCTGTGCAAGCCACCGGATTTTGATGCACTCTTATAGTCAACACAGAGATGACTCGGCTTATGCTGTTAGGTTTGATCGGCTTTGATGATTCCCTACATGGTTAAATTATATGATTCTTATAAGAGTTTAAGTGGATTTCCCAGTGAAGGTAGCCTATCCATCCATGTATTATTTCTTAGATAACCTGTTCATCTTGTGAATCAACAGTTCTTGGGACACCATCAGGGTATATTTTTCTTCAGATACAGTTTACATTCATTTAGAACACAGTATCTTACTGGTGTTTTCCCAAAATGGTTCAAGACCACCTACATACATTCTTGTTAATGCATACATTCATACTTTTGGGTTCCCAGATTTCTCAGGGACCCTGGAAATTCAAGTTACATATCAATAGTAAAAGAATACACATGTGTATATGTACAGTTCCTTTCTACCTACTTGCTATTAACATTTTAGCATCTGTCTAGTTACTGCAATGTTGATGGTTGTTATCAAACTTGTTTACTTAAATTTGTTTGATTCTCTCCAGGCTACAAAACTGTACAGCTGCACAGCTCCTCTCCTGCTCCAAGAGTTGCTGTGGCAGATGCAGCTGGTTGACAGATATGTTAGTGGAAGAGGAGCTAAAGAGAAGTCGTGGGACTTCTCTTCAGGGAACGCTCAAGATGCCCACAAAAGCAGAATGAGAGAAAGAAGGAATTAATCTGTATCTATTTAGCTACTAGACAGTCAGTCCTTATGGGTAATTGATAACATACTTTAAGAGAATGACTGCTTTACTTAGGGGAGTACTTGAGGATGGGGAAAAGCAGGGACCAGTAATTTTGGCTATGCAGTCAAAGATTCCATGTCTCTCCGCTCTCTCTTGGCCCAATGGCAGGTTAATATAGTGCATTAACAGTTGATTTTGAAACTTGAGAGAAAAAAGGAATCTTTTTTCTAAGAGAATTTGGAAGGAGTGTCTAAGAGGAAAGTTTAATGTTCATTTTTTTGCACATGAATGTGGGCCTTGAACGCTCAGTTTAAATAGCTAGTTCTGAAAGTGTACCCCCTAACACCCATAATATTCAGATGAAGGGCAGAAGCCCAATTATTCTTTAAAATGACGGAAATAGATCTCTCCTCAAGTGCTTATTCTCAGTTATCTACAAATTAGGCAAAAGTCAGATTGTCAGCAAGATAAATGCATTACATTGATTCAAATAATGCTCAAAATGATTGTACTAGTTTACTGCAGACTTCTAAATTAACTAGAGGTTGGCAGAAAATTCACTCAAAACAATCACCCCTTTTAAGTGAGACTATAACGAATTCTGACACGCTTCTTAAATTCCCTTTGAGAAAGTACTCTGTTACAAATGTCCGATTACTGGATCTAAGGAGCAATCAGTTACCTACCTATTACTGATCACCTTCTCATACAAGTCCTAGATGATAGATTAGTCTTGAGTTTTCTGTAGTGTCATGAGAATAACTTGCCCTGTTAGTTTCTGCCTGAACTTCATGGCTGCTTTATCATATTTAGGTATGCTGGCTGTACTTGGAAGATGGAAAAGATGCTAGAACCGAATTCTGTTTGCAGTCTGAAAAGACATCAGATGATTTTGCAAGGCAGTGTGCTTTAAAGACTTAACAGCTTTGCAGCTGGTTTTGTTTTGGAGTAAATTTTAAGGATTTTGAACTTTGGTATCACTGGGGTTTTACAAGGACTGCACACTAGAGGGAAGTAGCATCCAATACAGAACATATCACAAACTTTTGGGGATCTTCCTGGCAGTATGGCAAGTGAACTTTGGATTTTCACAGCTGCTTGAATTCAAAATGGAAGGAAAGTGTAAGTTCGAATGTGACAATATATTCTATGTTTTATTTAGATGTTAATCTGTATGTGATGAATTTTAAGTCAAGTTATGAATACTATAAACTTTATCCACTTATTGGAGTGCTCCAATGTTTACTGAATATAAGGTGATTCTAGAGTAATTCTAGTGACTCTAGAAGGGGAAGGGAGCCAGGTAGCTGTCCATTTATCAGCACTCACAAAATAACTTTCCTTAGTAGTCTGTGGTTTTATGTGTAAGTTTGGCAATTTGAAAGCCCAATTAAGTTGATACAGAGGACAAGGGACTTTGCTTAAAGATTAGGTCCTCCAGGAACCGGGACCAACGCACATTTCGTCAGGTGTCTCCAGGGCTTTCTTGTTTTGAATGCTGAGATGAAAGGACACCGGGGCTGTGGTACCTCATTTGGCAACAGCACGGTTTCATCCACCCTAAGCAGCACCAACTGCTGTTGACAGCTTTCCTGTTCATGTAACTGTCTGGTGTGTTGCATCAAGGAATGGATCCAGCTCGAAAAAAAGAGTTTCCAGTTTCTTGCTGGAACAGTTCCCATTTCAGTCCTGCACTTGGTCTCCCAGTTGAAGTGTGCCAGCTTAGTCCCACAGGAGAGATGTGCCAGCAGAGTATGAAAGACAGCAGCAGGGCAGGAAGGAGCAGTGAGGGGTGGAAGTGTTTAAGCCTGCAGGTAGGCTAAAGAAGTTGAATCGGACTGGGGCCAGATGACAGGCCAGCAGCTCTCATGGCAGAGGGAGAGGAGACAGGAGTGGGTGGCAAGGGGTGGCCCAGGGAGGGCTGGGGGGACACAGAGGGCTTTGGCAGCACAGAGCCCAGGGCAGAGGGAATCGGGGACTCGCAGTCTGAGGTATACTGTACCAGGAAGGAGGGAGAGCAGAATATAGCATGCAGAGGAGGCAATAGGTGGTAGAAAAAAATAAATGAGGTTACAGAACTGCCCTCTTGATAAGAACGGTTAATCAGTAGGACATTTTCTGGTCTGAAAGCTTCATGTGATTTACCCGAGATAAAAGACACAAAGTGTAGCAGCTGAGGAGGATATGCTTGGAGAATTCACAAAGAGGTTGGAGAAACTATTAGTTTGAACCATAACAGGGCCTTTTCATCATTTTCATTCTTGCCAAAAGAGACATTGAGGTATATACACTTATGAAACTAATTACTATAATCCTAGCAAGCCAGACTTTGTTTACCTAGTGAAAACAAATTTTCTGAAGGATCAAAATATTAAAAGATTTCAAAATGCTGGTGAGTTATGATGCTTGTCAGTTTTCAATATCAAGTAATGATAAAACCAAGTGTCTGTAACAAATTATTTTGTGTCCAGTTGAATAGATAATGATGAGTATCCATCCCAAGTATGCTGCTGTTTAAAGTTCAGTTGCTACACTAGTAAACTGAAGCTGTACAAACTAAGATGCCAACCTAAATTTTGATTATGCCATATGATAATTCACCTCTGTAGTCACTTTCATTTTTATGAAAGTGAAATTAATTGAAAATTATGAATTCAGCTTTTCCAGCATGAAAACCATAATTCAGTATGAATTTGTGGACCATTTGAAAATATTGCTTTTACTGGAGAGCTATTTTTCTCCTGATTAAACCTTCTTGCAAGGGCCAGGTGAAAGCTAGGTCATATTGTACTGGGAAAGCAGGAAGAAGATTTTTTTAATTTGAGTAGGCAGGATTCATTTTGGCGTTCTTTAGAAGCAACAGGCTGCGTTTAGTTATCCCCAGAAAGTGCAGGATATTATGCTGGTCTCTGCACAAATGAAAAAGGTGGTCCCACCCTTTTTTGATGGCTCTGTGGCCTCTATGAAGGGGGAAGAGCATAATCTCACTGCTCCCTAAACACCGTAAAACATCTTTAGAGAAGTCATTGTTGGAATGGGTCATCTTTGAACCTGGCAAAGAAGATTGAGGGGCTTGGAGTTTTTCAGGTTTGGGGGGCTGTTTTTTCATTCCTTTTTCTCAGCCTGTTGCCTATTGCTGCAATGGAAAGTAGTTGGCAACACATGAATATCCAGAATCTTGTAGGTAAAGATGATAGCATTATTGTTGTGTACATCTTAGCCACAGTTCCTTTGAGAAAGAGGTGTTCTCAAAGTCATTGAAGAAGAAAGAATTTGAAATGATGTGTTTCCAGTGAAAGCCTTTTCTCTTGGAGAGTAATTTCAGGCATCAGGCAGTGGGGTTATTAGACTTCTTTCTGCACTCACATTTTTCTCTGTATTATACTACAGTGGGAAAAAAAAGTGTTGGTTATTTTTTCTAAAAAAAAAAAGAAAAAAAAAAAAGAGAGAAAGTATTCTTGCACCATAGCAAGCAAACTGGAAACATAAAAGATACTGTATCTTCTTGTTTTTGAGATTGCTTAAGGTGAATGGGGTTTTGTGTGTTGTTTTTTTTAATGGCTCAAAACAGCAACAGCAAATTCCCTTCAGTCCTATTGATTTAAATTTGGTAGCCAAGGGAAACAATCAGAAGCAGTAAGTAGAACTGGTTCTTTTGTTTGTTTTTAACGACTAACTTAAAGGTTGCTTGGTACATATGATAATGGGTTTTGGCATGTGTAATTTATAATTATAGTGCAACTCTTCACAGTTTGGCATCTTTCAATTTTCTAGTTTCAGACCTCTGCCTGCAAGTGTTACACTATATACCTATTTGCAGAAGGATCGGAGTATATGTTAAGACAGTTTTCAGACAGCCCAGATAGACACTAGGATAAACATACATATGCAGGTCTAAACAGATATGCAAAATCAAAGGAGCAAAGCCTCCCTGTTTTGCCTTCTGAGGCTGGCAGGTCCACATGTCTGAGGAGTCAGACATTCTGGCTCCTCTCTGGAGTAATTTCTGATACAGAAAGTGTCTGCTGGAGGAGTGACTGAACAACACGGTGTTTAAATATGTATAAAATCATAATTTGTTTAGGAAAGCTAATCATTAACCGACATGAATTGCTGTACAAAATGTGGTCCGTCTTGCTCAGAATTTGCCTTCTGATAGTGGCTCATAGCAGATACTTTGGAAACTGCAAAGCAGCTACATGTAAAATAATATTTTCATATCCTTCTTCTTCCCTGAGGTCAGATTTTAAACTGCCCTACTTAGATATCAACTTAACTCTAGAGAATGAGATTAAACTTTCTTCTCAGTATTCTTTTCTATTATTGTAATTCAGGATTTCCTTACTATACATGTATAAATGTCCAGTCCCAACTGAAATAGGATAAACTCCTCTATGCACATCATTGCATCTATAGTACCTAGTGGCAGGGAGTTTCATGGTCTAATTGTGCACAGTGAAAGCATTTGTTCAGTGATTTCAGTTCCACCATCTTTTATTTTCATCAGGTTTTCTTTTACTCTTGCTTTATGATGTGTGTAGAATGGTAATGTCAGATCTATCTTCTCTGTCATTTTGTTTTTTAATACGTCCTTTTCATGTCCTTTGTTATTTGTCCCTTTTCCAAGATAAACTGTCTAAGTCTTACAGCCTCTCTTTGTGTGAGTGTTTCTCTATGCTTGTATTATTTTTATTGTCCTTCTTTAGTATAGCATATAGCATTCCAGAGGAGGCTGAATTAGAATGTATTGCACATAATTTTCCACTCATACCTAATGCATCTTAATGTGATAACAGTGTGAACCGAGCTTCCTGTTACAACAGCCAGGTCCAAACATATGAGGAGGGCAAATAGTTTAAATTCTTTCCTTCCCTTTGCACTTCTTCGTCCATTGCCTGTTCACCCAATGTGGCAAAATTCCCTCAGAATTCTTCACAGCTTTCCCTGAAGTGAATGTGTTATTTGCAAATACTGCTGCCTCATTGTTCATCCACATTGCCATTAGTAAATATATTAAACATTGGATTGAATATGAAACCTTGGGGCATTTTACTGGTCAATACATTATACTTGTCACAAATGATTAGCTTGTGAAACTATGATGCTTTTGGATCATTAATCCTTTTTAATGTTTGCCTTGTTACTGTATTTTATTGACAGCAGACAAATGACATTTCTGGTGCTATACACATATTTTATTAAATACAGGGAGAAAACTCGAGAACAAAAACTACTTGCTAATCCTTTTTTTGTTAAATCCTTTTTTACTTGGAGCAATGTTGTTAGTTTCATCATGACAAAATAACTTGTTTTTTACATGCTGAAGCAAGAGTGGAAATTTCACTCAAACATGGCAAAAATGCAGAATGAAATCATATTTTATGCCTGCACATTAGCACTGCTGCCCCCCTTTCCCTATAAAATGTTACTGATGGTATTAGATAACTCTAGCTCCAGTGCAAGCTCTGAACTTAGTTTTTTTCCTTTACTCTACTTGGAAGGCTAAGCCCAAATGTGAGCCTAGAGGACCCTGATCATTGCTGTTGGAATCTAATGAGCTCTGGCTAGGTTATAGGTGTCTTAAATTAGCAAGCAGCCCCACAGCCTAACAATGCCACCTGGTTTTAGATGAATTCTGCTGAATCCTGAATTCCCCTGAAACTGGCACCTATCACACCCCTCATTCCTGACAGATGGAAACTGAGGGCTCTGGCTCTCTAAAAATGCACTAAGGCAAAGACACCCTTTGCATACAAACTGTCTTAATATCTTACAATCACTAGAAAGGATCTGTGGCTTTTTTCCACTTTGAAATTAAACTCCAACCCTTAGAAAGCATAAGGAATCACAGGTGAGGCTTCATATGTAATGACAAAAATCCTGCATTTCTTTTCTTAACAAAAAGACAATCCTCCTCCCTGATGGTATCCCTGCATGTCCCCTCAGGAGGGAGCTGATGGTCTTCCCATTGCTTTGCCTTACTCCAGTAAAGTTACCTAGCTTATCTTGTTAGACTATTACTTGCATACACAAAGGTGCTTATTGTCCTAAACTCACTGCTATTTCCAAGTGTGAATTCCCAACAACTGCAGCTGGAAAGAGAGAGGGTAGGCAAAAGGGAGGTACCAGATGTGAAATGCTCATAGGGCATATGACAGAGGCACCTTTAAGAGAAATGCAATATGAGGGAACCTTGTCTAGCTCTTCTTCTAAGGCAGGAGAGCAGACTCTGGCCTCTTCAGGGATCTGTTTAGTAGACTACCATAGAATACAGCCCTAGAGGGAAGAGGGGCCCAAGCAAGCTGGTTAATATTCAAGGATCAGCTCCTCCAAGCTCAGGAGAGATGCATCCCAACAAAGAGGGAGTCAGGCAAAAACACCAGGAGGCCTACATGGGCGAACAAGGCGCTCTTGGGCAAACTCAAACATGAAAAGGAAGCCTACAGAGGGTGGTAGCAAGGACAGGTAGCCTGGGAAGAATACAGGGAAGTTGTTCGAGCAGCCAGGGATCAGGTTAGGAGAGCTAAAGCCCTGATAGAATTAAATCTGGCCAGGGACATCAAAGGCAACAAGAAAAGTTTCTACAGGTATGTCAGTGATAAAAGGAAGACTAGGGAAAATGTGGGCCCTCTCTATAAGGAAATGAGAGACCTGGTTACCGAGAACATGGAGAAGGCTGAGGTACTCAATGACTTTTTTGCCTCAGTCTTCACTGGCAAGTGCTCCAGCCACATTGCCTAAGTCACAGGAGGCAAAGGCAGGGACTGGGAGAATGAAGAACCACCCACTGTAGAAGCAGATCAGGATTGAGAACATCTAAGGAATCTGAAGGTGCACAAGTCCCTGGGACCTGGTGAGATGCATCTGCGGGTGCTGAGTGAACTGGTAGATGAAGTGGCTAAGCCACTGTCCATCATATTTGAGAAGTCATAGCAGGCCGGGGAAGTTCTCACTGACTGGAAAAGGGAAAACATAACCTGCATTTTTAAAAAGAAAAAAAACAGAAGACCCCGGGAACTATAAGCCAGTCAGTCTCACCTCTGTGCCCAGGAAGATCATGGAGCAGATCCTCCTGGAAACTATGCTAAGGCACATGGAAAATAGGGAGGCGGTTGGTGACAGCCAACATAGCTTCACTAAGGGCAAATCGTGCCTGACAAATTTGGTGGCCTTTTATGGCAGGGTTACAGCGTTGGTGGATAAGGGAAGAGCAGCAGACATAATCTACCTGGACTTGTGTAAAGCATTTGATACTGTCCTGCACACCATCCTTGTCTGTAAATTGAAGAGACATGGATTTGATGGATGGACCGCTCAGTGGATAAGGAACTGGCTGGATGGTTGCACTCAAAAAGTTGCGGTGAATGGTTCGATGTCCAAGTGGAGGCCAGTGATGAGTGGTGACCAGTGATGAGTGGCATTCCTCAGGGGTTGATACTGGGACTGGTGCTAAGATCTTGGTTGGTGACATGGACAGTGGGATCAAGTGGACCCTCAGCAAGTCTGCCAATGACACCAAGCTGTGTGGTGCGGTTGACACACTGGAGGGAAGGGGTGCCATCCCAAGGGACCTTAACAGGCTTGAGAGATGGGCCTGTGCAAACCTCATGAAGTTCAACAAGGCCAATTGCAAGGTCCTGCACCTGAGCTGGGGCAATCCTGAGCATGAAAACAGGCTGGGCGATGAGTGGATTGAGAGCAGCCCTGGAGAGAAGGGCTTGGGGGTATTAGTGGATAAAAAACTGAATATGAGCCAGTAACATGTGCTCACAGCCCAGAAAGCCAACCATATCCTGGGCTCCATGAAAAGAAGTATGGCCAGCAGGTTGGGGGATGTGATTCTCCCCCTCTACTCTGCTCTCATGAGATCCCCACTGGAGTACTGCATTCAGCTCTGGGGCCCCAGTGTAAGAAAGACATGGACCTGCTCAAACAGGTCCAGAGGAGAGCCAGAAGATGATCAGAGGCTGGAGCATCTCCTCTGTGTGGACAGGCTGAGAGTTGGGGTCGTTCAGCCTGGAGAAGAGAAGGCTCCAAGGAGACCTTATAGCAGCCTGCCAGTACTTAAAGGGGGCCTACAGGAAAGATGGGTAGGGACTCTGTATCAGGGGGTTTAGTGATAGGACAAGGGGTAATGGTTATAAACTAAAAGAGGGTAGATTTAGATTAGATATTAGGAAGAAGTTATTTACTGTGAGGGTGGTGAGACACTGGAACAGGTTGCCCAGGAAGGCTGTGGATGCCCCATCCCTGGAAGTGTTCAAGGCCAGGCTGGATGGGGTTTGAGCAACCTGGGTTGGGGGGTTGGAACTACATGATCTTTGAGGTCCCTTCCAACCCAAATCATTCTGTGATTCTATGCAAATAAGTAAACCTTTTTTTCTAACTGGAATGCAGCAGATTGGTGTTCCTGGATTATCTTTTCTACAATCAAGAGAAGAGATGACCTGACAAGGTAAAGAACAAATGTTTTTAATTATCTTGATGGAATTCACAATCTCTTTCAGAAAGAATGAACAGGTTTAAAAACCCTGATCCCTGGTGTGTGGAGTAAACCTAACAGTCATCTCTTAGCCTTTTGCCTTACCAACAAGGCTGCTTCTGATTCTGAAGCCTGTTTGACATTGAAGGGCTCCACTGGCCAGATGGGTCTGTGATGCTACATTATGGGCTTGTCTGGACAGATGTTTCATGTGCTTTTCTGCCCTTTTGTTTTGTGCTACAATGCAAAATGCACATGAATAGAAACTTGTTCACAGTCTCCTTGTCACCTGCTGTACTTTTGCAAATCAAATTAAAGAGAAACACATTTTAAAATGTGTTTACTTCACTTTAACTGTGTTGAACTCTTGGTTTATAATTAGTACAAGGTTCCCAGTAGTTGTTTTCCTCTCAGAAGAACTAGAGAATATGGTTATATGTCTTTGTTTTTCTATTACTCACATGTCATGCTGAGAACTGAACTAAAAAAGCTACGTAGATGACTGGTATCCTTTAGACATAATCAGGTATCACTTTCTAACCCGTTTGGATTAGGCTTTAAGATTCATCCATCTTTCCTTCTTATCAGTCACATACCTTTAAAATATTAGTTTCTAATGATGCCTTTCTGGTGTTTGGTTTTTTACCTTTTGGGGTAGATAAAGTTGGTGCTGCACAGTACCACCAGCAAAAATACTGGCTGCTCATTACATTTCCCTTTTTAAGGCCAGTGAGTACTCAACACCTGCTTAGTTTCTTTCTCATTAATAAGATAATGATGCATTCTGTTGTGGCTCTCCCACCCCTTAACAAACACTTCTTTGAACTGGATCATCAACTGCAGTGAGCTCGTTTCTAAATTAAAATTACTTTCCAGGTGTTGAAATTCATTATCTCACTGCAGTGGAAATAAACATAGAGGTAGTTGGATTATATTTAAATGTAAAACCCAATAAACTGTGGTGTAATTAGACAATTCCATCCCTACCACTGGGAGTCGTAAGGATTTAAGTGTAACCAAGACAGAACTAGGGCAAGAAATTAATAAATACATTAGAAGTGAAAGTAAAATAAAAGGAAAGTTGAATGATGTCTAACCTAAGATAAAGGAAGACAATAAAGATTTTAGTGGTGCCAGAAGGCTACTGCTTCTCCAGGATATCTTATTTGAAATCTTCTGTGCCAAAAAACAGTACATGGAGGACACTTCTAGAACAAGGAAGGTCATTCTGATCTTGCAGAGCAAAACAAAGTTGAGGTGTATAGTCTCAGATATTCTATGTACTTAACAGCAAATTAACCTGTCTTTATTGCTGCTTCTCCAGTTGTGAAATTTGGGTGATCAAGCTTTTGTAAAAGGACTTTACAATATTCAGATAAAAAATGTTGGGGTTTTTTTAAACAGGTACAGCCATTTTAGAGATTATGAAGTATACAGATTATGTTTTCTTATGTTTATTCAACTACACCAGCAAGTGCATAAAATTATGGGTTAAAAAAGTTAATATGCCTTAAAAAAATATGAGTAGAAAATGTTCCTAGTTTAGCTATCCCCAGTTTCTATCAAAATCTATGTGAATTGAAGACATAGCACCTTTCAGAAACTCTTAGTGTTAAGTAGGATAACACCCAAAGAGTTGAAATAATAAAAATAATAAAGATTACCTACAGCCTGGGGGTGCTTATAAGCAGTAAGTAACATTAGAGCCAATACCCCCTTAGGCAGGTGAAAATGGAATTTTAACTGGTGTGATGAGAGTTCTGTATTGCTAATAAATTTATGTCAAGGTGCACTCTGAGTATCTGATGCAATTTATATGTATATTTTTATTTATTACTGGCTTCAGATACAGTTCATCTTTCTCAAAAGCAGAGGAAGATTTTAACAAGAGTTTGTAAGAAGAGAGGAAAGAAGATAGGAAGTTACCTCTTGGTATAACAGTTTTCAGCAAGTGATTGGGTGTTTTTTAATCCTATATATGTGGTATTCAATTTGCGATGTACCATGTGAGCTGTGTGGATATACTGCTATGGGAGTGTTGGATCTTGGATCAGAAGGCACGGGAATCCTACATCATTGCTTGGTGCTCTGCATTCATGTTTTAATAATACTAGAGTTATTGGGCCATTTTAATTACAGAGATGGTATGAAGCTGTACTTCAATTCCTTCTTCTCTCACTTTTCACCTTTTCTCTCACTCTCATTTTGAATCCCCTTGCTAAACCGAATCTGCAGAAGAGGGGACAAGGCAATTCAATGTGTCTGATGAGTGCAGACAGCTCAGCAGTAACAGTAGTGCATCTTTACATTCCGTGATCATGAAATGTCAGGATCTGGATCAGAAAAATGCTTTTTCCTGACTCACTCTGATGTTCTCTTTCAAAATATGACATGTGAAACTGCAGCTGCTGTTTCTTAAGTTCTCCAAAGCAAAAGGAAATATGTAAAAATAGAGGGTAGATACTTGTGATTTTTGCACTGCTGCACATTTAGGCCCACACAGCTAAGTTTACAATGTTATCTGTGGAACTATATTTCTGGACTGGTTTAAATAAACATAGCTCTAGGAAGTCAACACAACTATCAGTATTTTTATCAGCTGAGAATCTGGTTTGTAAACCACATGATATTAAACTCAGGAATATACAGCAGCTGTGAATACATGTTGAATTATGCAAATATATGCATTAGTACAAATATATGCACTAAAAGTAGTCAACCTTATAGTTTTTAATGTTACATATATATTTTGCAGAATTTTTTTAAATTTTATTTTATTAAGAAAGACTGAGTCTGTCCAGGGCACACTGTTTCAGTATCTTTCTTTAAGTCCTGCTGCACCACTTCTTTGAAGCATGGGCAAGAATACCAGAAAAATCATGAAGCATAACAATTTTCCATCAGAATGGGAAAAGTATGATTACAAGCAGAGCACCTGCAGTAAATGCATTGCATTGTGTATATCAGGGAAAGGACTTTTTGTCTTTACCACACTTTTCAAGGAAAGGCCATATTTAAAATCTAAAATTCGGCAACAGCCTCCCCTGATATCTGTACTAGCAGAACTGTTGAGCTGTGTTTAACAGCTGAGCTGAGCTTGTAGAACTTCAGCTCCACCGAAGCAGGTGCTGTGGGAATCCCCAAACCTGGGTGCTGAAGAACAGACCAAATAATAACTCACACAATGCCTGCTTGCAATGCAACATATCCAGCATGGCCACCTCAGGAAGGTGATAGGAGTTTCGTTGCATGTCCTAATGCTTGCTCTGGCTCGTGTTGTTACTTCATCTGAGTACAAAGGGCTATTGTTTCTTCTGCTTTGGGGTGCACTGTTAAGGCCTGCCCTTCTGTTGTGAAAGAGTGGTTTGGACAGCTTAAAGAATCACCATCAAAGTTATGAGCAAAAGTGATTTAATAGGAATTTATAAAAGCCTGACTCACTAACTTCAATAGCAAGGTTTACTCTACTACTTTTGAAGCGTATAAAGGAAAATCAAGTTAGAATCAAACTAGAATGATTCATACAGAGATTGAAAACACCAAAGTATGAGGGATAAACATATAAAGAAGGATCGAGCTAGATTTGATTCTTCATGATTTGTACAAATATACAGATACATATATAAAGATATATGTATAAACCCAGAGGTATACCTGTTAAAAATTCCCTTCAAGTTCAATGAAATATTCATGTCAGATGTCTCAGCATATCTCAATGGGTGAAGGGTTGAGCCTCAAGGAGCAAAGGATATCAGCCCAGGTCCTGTCATCAACTTTCAGCCACAGTCCTCCAATTTTCGCAAACCACAGAATTTGCGAGCTCCAAGAGGCCTTGCCCTCAGAGGGAGATGCTGGTTGCAGCTTGCTGCAGTGCAGGAGAGCTCAAAGGGCCTCTCCTGGGACTGCTTTTTGTAGGTTCACCAGATGATTGACTTTGGTCATTATGATGTCATTCTGGCCATAATTCTTTTCAGGTAACCACAATAGGGAGTCATGATCTAAGCAGCAGGAGTCTTGGGTAGATATTCAGGTGACAGGAGCTCCAGGCGCAGTTAGGGGGTACATAATTGTCCTGACTCACTGTACTATATCCAGTGTAAAAAGTATCAAACTGTTCCTGCTCATTGTGCAAAAACCCCAATATTGGCTGGTCCTGACATTGCTGCTTGGCCCTGAGGGGGTTCACCACCACACCTTCCCTCCTATGGTGAAATTTCAAGTCAGGAGAGCAAGGAAAAGTTACAAGAACAGTTGACAGCTCTTATTTTAATGTCTTCACTATGACCCTTATGCACCACCATGACACTCTTGTGTATTCATCATTTACAGATTTGTAACAGTTTGTAGAAAAGTCTTTGTCATATGAGAGCATGTGCAGCTATGCAAAGGATCTCTAGCCATACCCAGGAAGCCTGCTGGGAGCAGCAAGTGTTCCCCATGTTCTGCTTTCCTAGGGGGAAAAAATGCCTCATCCCTACCAGTAGCAGTAAGCCATTATTGTGTTACAGCAGTTGATGAGATAAGATAATTATGAAGGCATTAACAAAACGCATGCAAAATTAGCTGTAGCTCATTGAAGGAAAAAGAATTTAGAAAACTATTCAGAGTATTAATTTGCAGACAATCCTGTAACAATTGTGGAAGGAGAGAAAATACTAATGTGTGAATATGTCAAAAAGATGTAAAAAGAAAAAACGGTCAATTCGCTTGAACATAGTACACATGCAAATAATAAATATTCTAGGCTGATATATTCACATGTCACACAGCTGTAAAACAGTTTTGTTTCTGGGTGCATGTGTGGACATATGAAATTCAACAGTAAAATGAAATCTGGAAGCAAGTTTTTTTAAATCACCCATCCCCTCAAAATCTCCACAACTTATTGATTATAAAATTCACTTTTATTACATAAAGGTGATTAAAAAAAATCAGTCCAGAAGTCTTTCTGTGAGGGAGCACTGTATGCACAGAGGATGCTTGCTTGTGGATATAACACTTTCTACACATTGCAAAGGCACTCTCTGAACTTGTACAGAATTTTGGTGCATTAACACCAATCACACTAGATGTACTCTAACATTAGGAGCCCCTACTAAGCCAGGAATTTGTGTAAAACCAGGCAGTATTCTGTTTAACCTCTGCTACTTTAAAAGACAGGGGGGTTATTATTCTTTTTTAGACTAGCAGAAGTTCTTGGCTTTGTAATTTTAATAGGCAGGATATTTTGATTTACATTACAAAGGTTAAAACTGTGTAAAGTAGGTCCTTTTTGAAGCACCTGAACTAATTTGTTATGAATACATTTTACATTAATTTAAAACAAATACTCCATTGACTAGGAAACCTGTTTGCTCATTCTAATCCAATGTGAATCTGGTGCCACATGGGAATTCTTCATTTCAATTAATTATCATACTTGAGAACGTTTTGTAACTCAGCACAGAGATGCATTCTTCAGTCAGAAGAAATTGTCAGGTGCTCAAGAACCCACAAATATTTTGCTAAATCTTGGAATTTTTACTAAGATAGGATTTTATATAACTGCACAAGAGGACTATTACAATTAATTAGATGGCCACAACCTTCTGCCTTTAGGCCTGGTGTTTGGGTAGTGTAATGCTTATATAAACTTTGATTTGCATGGTGCACTGACTTACTACTCTGTGTAATGAACAGAGACAACATCTTGAGATACCTGATGAGATTTTTGGCCTCACTTATTTGACCTTCCTTTACTGCACTAATTCAGTCCACTTTTAAATATCATACTGTAGAATACAGCACTTCAAGTAAGCTGTTTGTGCAGTGTGGAGAGGGTTTGAAGGTGCAAGAAGTAATTTTGCCAGTATACCAAATTAGGGGTTTTCTGCTTATCAGTCATGGCTATCAGGCTATGTCTATACTGCAGTTGTCAGGTATGACTGCACATTTAAGCAGTGAAAAAAAAAAGAAAATAGAAATAGCTTACACGAGAATGATTTTTGGCATTATTTACTTTTTATCCCATAGTGAAATACTGTAGACTCAATTGTTCTCCTGTTTGAGGTTTTGACTTTTCTTAGTCCATACTGCTTTAATGTTCTCAGACACCGCTCTTAAATTCTTAGCTTTGTGACTTTTACCATGCAACATATTCCTCAACACACATTCCTCTACATTTCTAAAAGTTAGACTGACTTCTTGTCAAACATCAAACTGACATTCAGCATATTCGAATAGCTTGGTAGTATGCAGTTGGGCAGTTTCGCATTTAGCTGAAAGTCCATCTTCATATAAATGTGACATCCCTAAAACTGGAGATAATTGTAATGCAAAAGAAAGGAGTGAATTGAATGTATCAGCTCAGTTTCCACGTAATCTTTTGAGTAATTGCTGCTTTTTTTTTTTCCTGACAAACTAGTTACATATCTTTAAATGGGTTAATTTTTAAGTGCATTTGAGAAATTTAACTTGAATTATGTTAGCGTCTAATATTTGAATATGTAACATAGATGAGTAAAAAAACATACTGTATAATTAAATCAATGAAGTATGGAAGTTTGTGGAAGGGAGAAGGACACTGAAGAACAGTGAAGTATCCTCTGATTAGTGATTTTGTTGATAACAAATTGTCTGAAACATTTCATATGAAGACTAACCAAATTGGGGACAGGTGATTTTTATTCTGCTTAGCATACATAGTCTCAGTTCTGTTGTACTTTCTCTTATTCTTTGGTCAATTCATCTCTTTGCGCCTTACCACTTGACAGTGGTTTCTATTCATAAAATACTCCTCCTACTACTTCTTCACCAGATGGAATAAGAATATGGGAAGAACCGTATGGAGTAAGAATATGGGAATAGCTGTTAGAGTACCATATGTCCTGTGGAAAGTGAGGGAATGGTACTTGCAGAAATATTGCTTCATTGTGATGAAGAAGAACAGAGACAGAATGATTTAAGCAAACCATGGTGGATGGCATACCACCTTACTGCAGTGCTCTAAAAAAAGTATGTTCCTTACAGAATGGTTAATATGCAGCACGCTTTTAAGAAACATACTTTCTGACCTGCATTTCAGAACTGATTGTCACACAGCAGTCAAGTTCACATGCAACTCACATGTATGCTTGTACAGGTATGCAGGGTACGTCTCTAAGTTACAGCATAAAGCAGTTCCCTTATCTTTACTTGTGTATTATGTATGCGTAAGGCAACACGTTCTTGAAAA
This sequence comes from Elanus axillaris, assembly GCA_026212715.1. Lineage (NCBI taxonomy): Eukaryota > Metazoa > Chordata > Aves > Accipitriformes > Accipitridae > Elanus > Elanus axillaris. The sequence goes on from JANZLQ010000040.1 coordinate 5,812,395, forward strand.
CGTGTCTAACAGCACTACATGCCTCATGCCTCAGGACAGAGAAAAAGAAGAGCCTAGTGCTATAATGTGTTTGAAAATAAATCAAATTATTTATAAGGAAGATTGAGGACAAATTATTTTCTCCAGGTTTTTACCATAAATCATTCTGCTGAAACTACTTTGCTCACATACCTTGAATTTAGCTTTGTGATACTGGCATGGTTTCTTTTGTCTTTCTAGTCAGCTGCTCTGGAGCACTTTCTGAATTTTGTTCAGATGGGCCATTTTCAAGTATTGTTTAGAGAGAGATCATAATATAACAGAAGGGGAAATAAAGGCAGCTGGCTAGACTCTTCTTCAAATAACCATGGCCAAGAAAGTCATTAAAGCAAATTAAAAACCAAACATGGTTTTCTCACTTCTTTACTAAATGCCACAGTTACTCATCTCTGAAAATGGACAAACACAATCTCAGTCAAGCTCTCATTATGAAGAGGATGGACAAGTTATAATTTGAATGCTAATCAAATTCTTATTTATCAGTCTCAGCTGTGCTGGTTTGGTAGGCATAAGCCAACAAATTTAACAAACATTTCTTCTTTCAAAGACCAAAGCCTATGTTTGCTTGTCTTCTCCATAAGTGATTCTTAATACACATTATTAATGAAAGACAAAATAAAATACAATAAAATGAAAAGACTGGGCTTGCTGAGGGCATGTTCTGTGACACAATATTGACAGAATGCCTGTGTTACATCTGAACAGAAAAGATTTGATGCTAAAACTAGTGTGTGATGGAGAGGCTTGCAGTTGTTTGACATCTGCCTTAGGTACCTGATGACAGGAAAAGAATGATCACAAGGATTAGTAAGATGAAAGTTAAGTAAATTCCTTTCAGATGCATAAAAATGCTTTGAAATCAGAATGTTTTATTGATTTATTTTCTATAGCATCATTACAAATACCATCTGAGGATCCTAAACCACTGGTCAGATATTTGCTATTATGTCTAGTATTCTGCCTTGAGGTTCCCATGTCTGTTTTCTTTTCCAGTGAAGTTCCTGTAAAACAGTCTTTAGCTTTTGCTGTACTTTAATTCAATTTGTAACCTTATGGGAGACCACTTTGACTTTCGTCAGGTTAAAAGCAGTTGTGACATGTCATTTGGAAGTGCAATGTGTCCTGCAATGTGTAAGGTTGCTAACAAAAAATGAAAAAAAAAAAGGGGGGTAGGGGGAGCAGTGGGGTGGTGAGGGTAGTGGTGGGGCTGTCTTTAGCTTTGTGATGTGATGGTGCTGCCTATTTCCTAGTCCTGCTGCCCCATTAAGTGTGGGATGCTTAAGTCTGTATGGATTCAAAGCCTTAACGATGGCTTAACAAAGCTGAGGATGTGGGCAGCTGATGCAATTTGGCAGCTGTGACACGAATTAGAAGTGTTCTCCCCATCCCTGCTGTTGCCATGTTGCAACTAGACTGGGGTAGTCCAAGTCTTGGGCTATGGCTTTCTCCTGTATATAGTTTGATGATGTTCAGCACACCCAGCCCTTGGGAGCACAAGGTGCTGTATGTATTGCACAATAAACAAGTAATAACAGCACCTCATGTTCTGATTACTTTGTGTCCTTTGAAGAGAATCCTTGTTCCCAAGTCTGGACACCAGATAACCATAGGCCACTCATCCCCTGCTGCCTGCTTTTTTCAGGTTTTGGCACATTTTGGCACAGAAAGGAGGCATGCACAAGGTTGTACAGCAAACTAATAGGAGTTTTAAGAATAAATTGATGAGGTGTTGAATATATAGCAAAACCACATCTGCACAATGGCAGTCCTATGTCTCCTGTGCACCTTTCTTACAGTGCCTGAGAAAATATTGTCATTGTTCAGAATTTGTTTAACTGCTTTGCTAATATTAGTACTGAATACTTTTAAAATCTCCCTCTGCTACTCATGTGGTTGACTTCTTTTTTAGCAAACATGTTAAATGTTTTTTCTAATGATCATTTTGCTACCTCAGATCTTGCTGAGGATAGGCTGACTTTTATCTTTGCCTTTCAAGAAATAACCTTGCCCCAAAACTTTCCCAGATTAAAAGCACAGATTTTAAGTGATGATTTCAGGATATGGCATGTGTATAAGCAGCATTAATAACCATACAGTAATGTTTGTCTTACTGGGCTGGCTTCAGGAATTTTATGGGTCACAAATACTGTATATTTAGGAGAAAAGAAAGCATTGATTTTGTGCCACAGTTGATGTTTGCCTCGCTTTTGGAGCCCTCGCCCAGCCCAAGTAGGATGAGCGAAGGAATTTAGTGCCTTTGGTTCTAGTTGGAATTAAAGTTTACAAGTTCAGTTTCTTATGCAATATCCCCATTGACTTACACGGTAGAGATCAGAGTGATTTACAATTACTGTTGGGCTTGAGAATGATTCCCAGAAGTCAAAGCCCAGTAGTACTTCAATAAGCCACTGTAATAAGATATTTTATTATTATGGCTTTAAATGTCCTGCAGTGTACGGTAATTCAGATATAAAATAATTAAAGGCAATTAAAGACCATTATAGTAAGGATTACTTTGTGCTAATGACAGACTGTTTGACTCAAGGAAGAATACCTCCTAAAGTCATTCAGGGAACATGATACCTAGTCAAGGTGGGAAAAGGAGCACATCTCTGAGATTTGAGCAGGAAGAAGCCAAAAGAGATGAAGACATTTTCCTTCATCATGCTCTCCTTTTCTTTAAGTATCTCCCCAAATTACAGTATGTCATTTACAGTATAATTAATCAAACATTTGATTCATTAAATAAAGATGTTCATAATGTGCATCTTTCTTCATGAAACTGTATTCCTCAACACATAAGAGACAATGTTTCATGTTTTGCTGCTGATTTTTGATAGCATTGTTTTATTAAATGTATTAAAATCAATAATGTTAATTTTACAATTCTGTCAGCAAAACTTTTAGTAAAACACATCTTTTATTTACTTTTAAATACAATTCAGCAACCCTCAAGAGTCAATCAGGAGAGAAGGCACTCAGTTTATGCTGCTTGAAAAATTTAGTACATACCACAGATATCCAAGTCTTGAACACTTGGGATTACCATAGTCACTCCTAATTTTGTATTATTATGTTTGAAAAAACCACATCATACTGGTGATGTGACATCTGCTCTTGTGCAGAAGAAACAAAACACTCTAAAATTCTGATCTGTACTACTGTTTTCTCTAATTTTAGAGTAGGACACAATAGCTGGCTAAACATGAAAGGCATGTTATAAATTTGGTAAACTGTTAATTTAATTTATACATAAGTGAATAAGGCTTACCTACTGAGCAGTACTGCATGGCTAACAGTAGTAGAACATGCCTAATAGAATTGCATAACTGCTGTTTTTCCCCAAGACCTCCCAAAAAGTACAGTTTGTGCCCAGTATGTGAAAGCTTCCCTTCAGTCCACTTCAAATAATTATCACACTTACTGCTGGCCACTGCACTGCTAGTAACTCATTCTTGACTCTTTCTTATATTGCAGAGAAGCATGTATAGAAGAAACATGAACAAATGTAAAATGGATAAAAATTTTTTTACATACAACTGTGTATCTAAGATATTCCTTATCAGGCTGTTGTCCTTCTGAGATCCACAGCTCTGTCTCTCACAGCAGATTACTCTGCAAGAATCCACTCACAAAGTTCTCCAAATAAGTGATTTTATCTTTTATAGATAAATATGAAAATAAGGGGTCTTGCAAATATCCAGCAGGAGAGTTGTACAAACGTTAATGCATCCAACTGCTTTAGTGTATCACCATTGAAGAGAATTCAGTTTTACCAATCTGAATGCAAATAACATTGCCAGAACCTCACTGTGCAGCGATGCTGGAGGAAAATAAGACTTTTAACACATAAACATTGGAAACTAAGTAAAAAAAATTGTTAGTCCATGAAGAATGCAAATGTTAACACAGTTTTTATGTGAGGCATAAAGACAAGCATATCATTTAAATATTATTCTTTATGTGAAAGTAAGTACTTTTGCATGTGATTTCTTTCTAGCAGTCTTAAAATAAAGTGATTGCTTCTCCTCTGAGAAGTTTTTCAAACAAAAATTATGATAGCTAATCCCTACAAATGGGCAGTAATTGCAAATTTTAGCAATACTTGTGAAGAGGACCTGTGTATGGATTCTTTCTGGAAACTTTTTGCTGTCTCAAAAGTAATAACTCTAATTTCCAACACTTTGTGTAGTACGAATGGCTGACTCATATGGACTAAAATCCATTCTGTATCCATATTTTCTTAGCTGCAAGACCATGAGAGAGTGGCAAACTCATAAACTTCCAGAAACTATTATTTAGAGTTTAGAGATGTGAAGCATCCAGTGCAAGAACGGTTACCAAAGTTTAAATCATAAGTAAGAAAACTGTGCATAAAAAAATTTAAAGCAATTGAGAATATTTCCAAGATTTCTTAGTGATGCTTCATTTCCCTAGTATTGGGCACTACTGCAGAAGTTATATCTGCTACAAAGTCCTGTATATCCTTATATCTGTTCAGGATTTAACATTATGTCCTGTAAGGGAACAACAGAGCTACTGTTCAAGGATCTAAACATAATAAAACTTATACTGAGGTGAAAAGAATCAGTTTTTTGAGTTTTATAGATGAAAGAAAGTGAATCATTATCTTACTGACTTAAAAGGCAATATATGTAAACCATTTAAACTGCTACTATGTCAACCACAAAAGCTCTGTTCTTAGATCATGATACTGGTATCCAGTTCCTACAGTAATTCTTCTAGAAATCACTGTTCTCAGAAAATCCTTCTCTTATTTGGTAAAGAGCCACAAGTCTGGAAGCTGATTTTTTCCCTTTAGGTGAAGAAATGTGGATGGGAAGCAAATGCTTGATTCATTGTTCCTGGCAAAAGAATGTGTGCTTATCACTATAATCACAGTTAAGAGGAGGCTGCAGTAGTTGAAGGAATCTCTAGATCTGGTGAATTTTATATCTTCAGTTAGATTTTGACTTCCCTAGTCTTGCTTATATGCAAAAGAAATTATTTTTAATTACTCTTTATTGATTCAATAACAAGGGGAAAAAATCTCTTTTAAAATAAGAGATTTTTTTAATTGTAAACCAAACATCATAGTGCTGCATTTATTTACTCAATTTGATACCTATTTGTATTAACATTTTTTGTACACTAGGTTGCTTTACAGCATTAAAAGCAAGGCTAAATAAGCTTTGAAAAACCTATTCTTAAATTGATAACTGCAGGGTCTCTAGTGAAACTCTCCAAGTTCTTCTGGCTTACACTTGATTTGCTTTAATAAGGGTTATGGGGAAAGAAAAACTATTGAAACTCCATTTTAAAATGCCTGGCAACAGACAGGTGGAAAAGACTTAGAATTACTATTTTTCATTACTGAGGGCCCCTTAGGACTGCACTGGAAAGAATCCTGTCTGCCCCAGATAAGAGTCTCCCAGCAGTTTAATGTGCCAATCAGTTGCGCTCAGCAGCCCGGAATCATCATATTGCAGCTATTGAATAGTTCCAGACCATATGCTCAGAAGGATGGGAAATGTGATATGTGTCACACTTCCAAAGAATGATGATGAAGAGCATTAATATGCTGATGAAGAAGGAAAAGAAAAGAGAGAGAAATCTTGAGGAAGCAAACCCACCTGTGTTACAGAGCCTGACAGATACGCTGTACAAACGCTTCCATTTCATATATAATTATAAGATTGAGTTACTATGAGGTCTACATAACACTGAATTACTTGGTCTCTTCCTCTCTTCTCCTCTGCTAATATGTTCTCTCTTTTGATTTTTAAGACAGAAAAGAGTTAAATCAGAGTCCAAATATCTACAAAAGAAGCAATGAATGTTTTATACAGCTGGTAGCCTGGAAACTATTTGGGTGCATTTGAGGTCTAATTACTTTACAACAACAACTGAGTATTGGACCAAGTATGGCTCCATTCATATTAAATAACACACTAGTAGCTTAAAGGAGGAATGCTAATGAAGGTTCTGGGAAAATGGGAAAGCAGTAAGAAAATGCATTTTCACATACTTTTTATCCTTTCTGAAACAAATGCAGTCATGTCATCATGTAACATACCGTACGGTAGCGGATGGGTAAAAGAAAAGTGGGTCACAAGAGGCTGATCTAGCCAGCTTTTTTTGGATGCCTCACCCAGCGATCTTTAATGCATGAAACTGTAGAGCAAATTAAGAGTTGGTATAAGCAGCTGCTATTCCAGTGACGTCTATATTTACCATGGACAACCTTGATGTTCCTCCAGTTGTTTATAAATTCTACCAAGCTTCATACTGGAGGAGCAGAAATGTAATATGGGAAAAATTCCAGATCCATTGTTTAAAACAACTGAACAAAACATCCAGAATTGGCTGCGCAAATGAGCTCCTTTAATATCTAAAAGGAATGTGCCCTTTGAGGACACAGCGAATTTGGAGTAACCCAAAGAATAATTTTTAGTTTAAACTAGCCATACCAATGTCTTAAAGTATACGTATACATTTAGTGATCTTCTCTGATATCTTTATGGCAATGATTTTTCATAACATAGACATAAATGCATTACATTTCCCAGGATTGTGAGGCATAACAGATTTTACAGTCTGCTTTTCTAGAGAGTACTGAAACCAAATTCACAGATTCAGACAGCTTTTAAGAGCTCAGTTGTCAGCAGTCTGAATAGAGATCTTAGTTTGGGAGGATGCTCACATTTTCCTTTGTCCTTGTAACAAAAGTCACTGATTAACAATGCATTTGATTGTTATGAGATAAATTATGGGATTTTTCACATTTATTCTTATTAATGTCATCCCTTTGGCTTCTGATTACTCATGAATTTTCCTTAGTACTTTTCTGTATTCCAAAATAAAATTTAATGTTACGTATTTTGTTTCGATCCATATGAGGTTAAGTTTCAGCCTAGTGAAACTCGATGAATATTGGCTCTGGTTGTATAAAGAGTACAGATTATAATTTTTTAAAATATAAATTCTTAACGTGAGGCAGTTTTTTTTTAAAGTAGTGCCTCCCTCTGAGTTATTATCATTGTGATTTGGTTATGACTCAGAAAAGAGATGCCCAAATGCTGATTTTGGATCAGAAACTTGTACCAAAATCCTGCAAAAGAAGTGGCTTTGTGTGTTTTGGTTTTGGTTTTCTTCCTCTTCTGAACTGTGTTTGTACCATTTAAGAGAGACAGTCATGTAGGTCCATTCTGTTCCTTAAGATTTACAATACTATAATTAGACCTAAGTTAACTGTAGTTATCAAGTAGCTATGGTGGGTTAATTTTAATGGATCATTACCAGAGTAATTTTTCTGTATTACACTGACAGAAGAAAGGCCCTGTAACTTTCTGCAGTAGATATTACATGTCCAGGAGAGTATGTTGCTTGCCACCGGTATCACTGAGGAAATATTTCCATTCTCACACTTCATGTTTTCTTCTTTCTTCTGTAATATTAGTTCATGAGAATATCTTTTTAATTTTTGTGGGGTGAAAGTGTCTATAATTATGAGTGACTGATACAGAAATCAAGCCACAGAGTCTTCTACTTTAGATGATTTAGAAAAAAATATGGTAAAGAAGGGGGTTTGTCTGTAACTTGCTCAGCTGTGTTTACTTTCCCACTCAATTCCTTGTTTCCAGTTATTTTGCAGACTGCAAAAAAAATGAAGGTAACTTTTGCATTTCTGCTACAGTAGCAAATTTCCATTTCAAACCAGAGGACAATACAACTTATTCATTACTTAATGGTTGTGTGTCTTCTGTAAATCCAGATGAGGCAGTCACCTGCCCTTCTTGACTTGTACTTTCCAACATCTCTTTGTCTCATCAGGTACTTCTCAGAGATGTGAAATATCTAGTTTGAAAAAGTCAGATGTTTCACCACTAAGTATACGTTTGTTTTTCTTACCACAGCTGATACAGCTGGTACGTATTGCTGACTTAAAGCTGAATTTTCAGGGTGCAGTTCTCAGAATCTCTTCAGCATGCTGGTGAACCTTCCATACTGTGTCATTTTGAGGTTGCAGTGTGCTTCTTTGTGCTCACCTCCACAGAGTGAGATTGGTTTGATTTTGACAGACAAAGCAGCGATATCATGTCAGAATTCCTGGACTGCAATCTGTGTGGCTTATCATGTAGACCATGCAACTGATAGTAAATGTTCTTGCTTTCCTTGACACTTGTTCAGTACAACCAAACAAAATCTTGTCTTTAGCAAGAGCAAATACAAGCACTACACTTGCTGTAATTAGTTCTTTAAGACTAAAAAGTACAAAGCTGGCTAATAAAAAGTGGAAACTGTGCAGGTAGCTTGTGTGCTGACAGCTTTTTCTGGAACAATGATTAAAGGCATTAAATTCCATATCTGATCAACATAAAAAAAAAGCATAGCCCGGCTCTTGCTGGACCTGGCAAACATTTTCATCAGATTCGGCTTCAATCTGTAGTGAGACATATTTACACCGACAATTTCTAAATGCTTCTCTTATCAAAAAGAAATTTTTAATTCTTTTTGATAAAAAATGCCTATCTCCTAAACTGCATTATTTAAAAGTGAAAGAGAAAACTGTTTTCTTTCAGGTCCTTTGAAAACTCCCTAAGAACATTTCTTTAAATAAAATATATTCTCTTTGATTCAAACAGGTCTGCTTTCTGCACTTAACAAAGTATCATTGCAATACTACAGTTCTTAATTCTATTTCCATTATCACCTTAACTCTAATCCTACCAGAGCTCCCTATGTGACTGATTCCTTTATTAGGAATGTGGCTTTCTCTTAAACAACAAAAAAAGCTGAACCATCATTTTTAAATTTGTTGCACACTTGTTAGAAAGCCAGCTGTATCGCATAGCCCCAAAGAACAGCTATGGAGCAGGAATTCGGGTACCAGAGCCACACACAGCCACACATGTGGGTGCCCTTAGGGGCTGCACCCATGCTTTCCTATTCATCTGAGCCAGAGCTATCACTATATTCTGGAGCCAAGAGTAGCAGAAGGACCTTGATCCCCTCTGTGAGAGGAAAGCTTATTATGTTCACCCTTTGCAGTGCACAGCTGCAAAGAAATGGCAGATGTTAGGCTGCAGATGTAAAGCAGGAAAATAGCAATTCAATGGAGCTGCTCTGTTCCGATCAAAATTTTCAGACCTCGATGCTTGCTCCCTTTTGGTTTGAAATCAATCTGTTTGTCCTTATCTTAAAATTGCAACATTCTGCCTTCTTTGACCCTCAGTTCCAATTTCTTCTTGCTGCCTGTATTTCATTGCAATAGTCCATGTTTCTGACCGCTTTCTCTCAGTCTGACTTTGCAGGGAAGGTGGCCTGGCAAAGGAGCAGTCATGCCTTTCTGCCAGTTCCTTCCTCAGCTTTATTTCACCAGAGTAAGATGTAAGTGTGTTTATAATAAGTGCAGTTATTGATATATTTTCTTCTTTTTGAGATTGGACCATCTCCTTTGGCAGCTTTTGAAGTATGTCACCTAGCTCAGATGGCAAACTATTTGTAGCAGGCATGAGGTTTGTGTTTGAAGTGCCAATTACATACCAAATAAATTAATAAAATTAAAACTGTGTTCTCCTTTCAAGGTGGTTCATTATTTAGCCAGAGAATTGAAAGACTTCAACAGGACTTACTAGAACTTTTTTTTTTAAAGTTACTCTGGGTCAGCATAGGTTGGGGTTTCTTTATGAGTGCGAAATGAGACATTAAAAGAATTAGTGGATTATGTTGTCATTTTTTTCATCATCAAAAGAGTAGCAAGTAGGGTCATTCATCTATTTATTTAATATTGAGGTAGTACGACTTTTTACTTTTTCTTCCTACATGGAGACAGGAGGGATTGTGACTAACACTGTTACCAGAACATTAACACTCAGTGATACAGATTCCTTAATCATTCTAATTTGGGAACAATAGCTATCAAAGCAGCAGTTTAGTTCACGTATTCAACAGGCACAGAATAGCCCATTTGGCCACTGAGGTATGTAACTGGTGTTTTAGGAAAGACATCCCTTTGCTTTTCAGTAATTTTGTGCTTATTCTTTATTATTTTGGTTATAGTCATACCAATTCAGATCAGATTTAGGGGATAAACAAGGCTTTAGGGAAAGATAACTATGATAGGCATCAACAGAATGCTAAACATATCGAGGTTTTCTGTAAGATGCAATGAGATGTTGTACCACTCTGTTGCCTACTGTTCACCTCCTATTTCTTGTAGCTGCTTACGTTTCTTCCTTCAGGAGGTGAGCAAGATGCTTTTTCTTAGTCTGAAGTGCTCATTCACCTTTTATTACTCAAATAGTTTGATCAGTACTAGGGAGTTACTTGCAGTGGTAAGATCTGCACCTTATTGTTAGGCTTTCAGCCATTTTTTTCAACTATTTGACCAAATGTGGGATAGGCAGGTGTTTGCAATATTTGGCAAAATGGATAATTGAATGGGCCTCAGTAGACTCTGCAGAACAGCTGTCTTAATGTTATTTTGTGGGATAGCTTGTGTATGTGGGCAGAAGGGAGAGTACAGATATCAAAGGTGAATTTGTTTTGGCATATTTGGTACTGTTTCAAAAACATTTTTTCTTCACAAGTTAAGTGCGTATGGATGATGGGTTATATTATAGTGTATACATTCTTTCTAGACTCTGCTCAATACTACACCTGGAAGGAGTGTATTATGCAAAGTGACAATCAGATGCAACTTTATTTTGTCATCCTTTCTCAGAGAGATACGATGACTATGGTAGAGTTTATTTGTTTCTAGATAGCATTGTGTCTGTATGTTTGTTATGAAAGTCAGTATGAATGGATGTGCTCTGCTCTTGGAACAAAAGCTACTAAGATTTGTTTCCCCAGGCTGAGATCGAGTTCCTCAGTCCTGGAGTACCCTGACAGAACTTTGTGTCCCGCATAGGTGAAAGATGTTTAACCCTAAAGAAAATCCTGTTGTGTAAGAGGAGCAAACTTGTCACTAAGCTTTATTGTGACCTGATGGTTATCAAATGCCTTGAGGCCAAGCCAAAGGTACTGATAATAAGGACTGGGACTTCAATGTTAGCTGAATATTCTGTGAGAAACTACTTTAGATGGAAAAGTTCTGTGCGTTTCTCTCAGTCGCTGTGAGTGAGGAAGGATAGTGTGATATTTTTGGACCGGCTGGAGTTTAAAAACTACGTTAACAGAAGTTTTATTCTGACCAGCTAACCAGTGGGTGATATGACAGTGTTCAGTTACATCTTTCCTAATTTGGTCTATGCTTAAATGTGCCATTTGATGTCACTAGTATTGTCTGCTGACATCAGAAATGGAGATCTCTGTTAAATGCTCATTCACTACTGTAATACCAGCTGTGTATGTAGACATGTATACCCTTATGTAAGGGTACATTGGGTTTTGGTTTTTTGTCTTTTGTGATTTTTTTAAATGCTTTTAGTGTTGGGGTTTTTTTCACAGAATCTGACCTACAAAAATATGGGTTTCTTGAAACAGGAGCAGTAATGATGAAAAAAATTATGGTTGCCTTGTTTTATAGGAAAAGTTGCCTATTGAATAGCAGCTTAGTCAGACTAATTCAGTCCAAGCTCCAGCTGAAAGGAAGAGCTTTAAATAACATAGGTTCTGCTGATTTTAAGAGAGAAAACAAGTGAGGGTTAGCAATATTTTGTTACAGTACAAAAAAGTGTAAATTAGAAATTATTATCTCTCTTGAGATTATGAAGTATCCTGTTATGTATTTACCATCTAGTGTATTTGTAAAGGTATTTTATATAGCTCATGTAAATACTATGTCATGATAAAATACAATTTCAAAGAAAAACTGGTCTTAAATGTTAAAAGTTAACCCTAGCCAGATGAAGACCACCTTTATGGTAAAGTTACTCTTTTGCTGAGGTTCAAGGCATAGCTCTGGGAAGAGAGATGTAGTTAGGAACATAACAACATGTATAAAACTATCAAATACATAGCTTACATTATAAAACAGCATAAAAAACCTAAAAGGTATTTTTAAATCTTGTTGTACAGGGATTTCTGAATATAATTCCATTCATTTTCACTGAGATAAAAATATAGTGTGTGGATTACTATAATTAAGCCATATTAGATATAGCTTAGATCTATTTTGCAATGTGTTCAATTCTAATAAATATCACCATTTAGTTTCCAGATAATGTTTTGTGTCTAGAATCTAATAAATCCAGCTTGCTGAACTTTGTTGAGGGTTCAGCAGCCTGGCAATTTTCCATTCTATGTTCTGTGTTTTGTAAATTCTCTTTCTGAAATATTTAGAGTAGTAGAATAGAGGAGATAAAGGCCAAATATTGAAAAGCTGTACATAATTGACATAACATTCACTAAAAGGGACTAAGCTACCATAATTTATATGCCCCATGGCAACAAGAAATGCTCTTTATTTCAACATAACCCTGATATTTTTCTTATGAACATTTATGCTGTCTTTGGGGAAGGCTAAGTGTATAATAATATTTTTATTTTAGGCTACTTGAATGTGGGCAGCACAATTAGTAATGATTGCTAAACCACAACACCTGTGGTTTACTTCAGTCTCTAGGAGTTAATGACTTAGGGCTGTGCCCAAGTGAAGCAGAGCTGTTGAGTGAAACAGCTGGTACTGATGAGCCAACATCCACCCTGCAAGCGTTTCAAGGATTTTACTTCTCCCTGCTTGCGTAGGCTGAATGTCTATTAGCGGCTGGATCACGTTAGATGTACTCCTGTGGTTTTGTTTGAGAAGTGTACAGCTCTTGCCCTCTGAGTCTGCTCCTTGGGATGAACTACAGCATGGTAACTGGGGGAAATTGGGAGGTCCAAAACTAAACTGCTGATGTTGATGTGCCATAAGAACATTATTTAAGCTGTTTGATCCTACACTAGCCAGAAGGTCTTTCTATTCTGGAGAGAGAGAAGTCAAACCATTTTTGTCTTGAGAGATATTTCATGTGGACAGAGAAAACTAATTTTTACAGGGTTGAGGCTTTGGATTCAATGTTTTGCAAAACCTTAAGTTTTCTGGTTTGTTTTATTGGATTTCTAATTCCATTTCAACCAGAAGAGGATAGGTAGAGTACAGAGTATTTCCTTGTGATGGCTTTGTTCCTGAGGTTAATAATCATATTAGAGATGTAGAATAATTAGATAAAAGGCGAATAAGCTTGATGGGGTTGATTCAGTTCCAGAAGAGAGTAAATGTAATGGAGGAAAAGAATTACAGTGTGTTCTTATCATCTTGGCTGTATTTAAAATTGTTCAGTACAGAAATACATCACTTCCTAGTATATATTCATTTTCCCCTCAACTTTATTTTTCCAAAACACTGTAATCTGAATGGTTCACATTTAAGCTTTTAGTTGGTGCATTTTTAATTTCAAAATTAGTTACCGGTAATCCAGAAGCCAAAAACCTTATAATGACCTGCCTCTGAGTGACTCGAAACATTTAGCGTAAATGACTCAAGATGCCACTTATGAGAACTGTAGTACTAGTATAATTTGCTATAACAGATTTCTATATGGAAATAAAAACTTTCACCTGCCATCTGGTGGAAAAAACCTGAAAAGCTATATAACATGTGAGCCTCATAACTTAAGGACTATAGAAATTTGCAGTGCTAGCTCTATCTAAAGAACATTTTACAGGTATGTTGCTGTTGCTGACTTCCTTACTGTGTATGCTATGAGAATTTTTTGGTCCTTTTTGCTTCGGTATCAGTAGGGTAAAAGAATTTGGTATCTTATGTTTGTTGGACTCTGACTGCAAAATAATTCAAGGGTAGTAGAATTAGTAGTTGGATTATAATGCAATAAACTTGGTACCAAAATAGGTAAATAGGAGAAACCCTTTTTTTTTTTTTTAACGGTTGTTTGTTGTGTGTGGAGGGAAATAAGATGTTTCTATTCATTTTCTGTTACAAATGGACTTAAAACATTGCTTTTGCCATGTACAGAAACTGTTATCAAAGTGACTGTTAACAGCAACAAAAATCCCTTGTCATTTAACTTCTCCATTTTCTTTGTTTCCTTCTGAATTCCTGCTATTCATGTACGCAGACTTCAGTCTTTTCCTACAAGAAATTAAAAAGATTTCTGTCTTGCAGTTCCCCTAAACATAATCATGAAATGTTTAAAATCATCTTGAATACACCTGTAGATAAGATGGCCAGTCATCAGACTAAAACAAGTGGTCCACTCCTATGGCTAGATTTAAACAGGCAGACACTCATCCTTAAGAAATGTTTATTTTGCTAGGCTAACTTTTAGTTTATATAGGTACATTCTTCAACTCTATAGTCATGTTTAGGGATCAATCAAATCTGTGGTGTGTAGTAGGTACTCTTGTAACATGTTTGCTTTGACTTTAGAGAAATTGCAGGTGAGAAAATGATCTTTTCCTTTTAATTTCACCCTTATGTCACATTACTGATCAGCTTTGAACACTATTATTTGTTGGAAAAAGAACTGGAAGACAGAGGGGGAAATATGGATGCCTTGTACTTGGAATTATCCTTCAGTTACATAAAACGTGAATGTGCTTATTCACCACAATTATGCCCCAAATCCATTTGCTCCTTAAAAATGTATTTGTAACACTAGATGGCTCATTGGAAAATGTTGATCTTGTTGGTATGCTCATGTAACTTTTTTTGAATTTATTGTCTACAACATAGTCCAGCTAAATCTTAGCATTTTAAAGATTAATGCAGTGCTTGTGTCTCAATATTTTGTTTTCAGTTTGGAAGGCTTAGTAATTTTAGTAAAAAAATTCCATTCTACCACTGACCTTATAACTTTAGAAAGTAGCCTTACTTGTATTCTTATTTTTCTTCAATACAAATAAAACTTAAAGGCTGTTATAAATCACAAAACTTAAAGGCTTTAAATCGTAACTTCTTGTGGATAAAGATGAATAGTAAAAATGCATGAAAATAAAAAATACTATCACAAGTAAATATCATAGAAGTATAAATTATTTTCAGAAAGCAAGGCAATAACATAACTTGTAATAAGTATTGCATTGCCATAAATTCTTTGTAATTTTTGATATCAACATATTGTTCCCAATTGATCTGCAAAGCGAACTTTGTTAATTTTTCAGTCAAATTGCATTTAATTTAAATGTCATTTCACTGTACTTAGTGAAAAATAGATATTTTAAACAATGGCAAAAATAACATGCAGTATTACTGAGTAAGACTTGTGATTGTGCACACGTACACACACCCGGGTGCTGTTTTGGGTTTGGATTGTGGTTTAGTTTGGGGGGTTTTGTTTTGGTTTGTGGTTGTTTTTTTTTCCAAGAGAGACTTTCAGATAAACTTTTGCAATTCCATAGCATAAAAAGATACTCTAGACTCTCTAGGGAAAAAGCTATTACAAAAAAAGAAAAAATCCTATTGGAAGGGAATGCAGGTGGAGATTGTAAATAGTTTCCTTGATATAATTTGTTACAATGTGCTTTGCATCATAGATGACAAATTAAATGATGGGAATCAGAGTAATTGGGTTCACCAGTTCTCCAGATCTGCTTGAATATAAAACATCTACCCCTTATGTTCAGAGCATACTCAGAGAAAATAAAGCAAGGCAGATATGATAGGAAAACAAAAATGTATTGATTAAAACCTCTGGGAACTGTGGTTCTACAGTAATATTTAATCACACCTGCAGTACACTAAATGAGTTCTAAAAGTTTTTAATACTCCATATTGCCAAATAAATCACTGCAAATCACTGACTGCAGCAGTTCTCCTTTAATCATGAATGTTACTGTAACAAGTGTTACATTCTCCCATTAGATTACAGTTATGCTTTTGAAAATACAGTAGGAAAAAGTTCTTAACTTTTGCTTTTAGGAGGAAAATTGCAGTTAAAACTGGCAAATTTTTACTACTGTCTGCATGTAGTTAAGTTGTAAGTGTTTATTTTGATAAGAAGCCAGTAGCTGCTAGTTTTTAATTGGGCTAGTCCCACGGCAGGGACGACAGTGCTGTGCATGTTTGAGCTGGGTTCTCTTTGGCACTTCCGCTAATAAAGGTTCCAGTTAAAGAATCAAGTCTACTTGCATGTTGGACAAGGGAAAACAAGCAATAAAGCAGTGAGATCAACTTTCATGTCTTTACTTGAATACGTAGCTCTGACAACTCTGAGAATAAAAGTCCTTTTACTACGAACTGAGCAAATACTGTCCGAATATCTTGACATGACAGATGTGAATCAACAGTAATTTTTGCACCCATTTCAACATGCCAGCTACTTCATAGTATAAAATAACTACAGTGGCAGCATTTAATTAGGGCTTATCTATAAGTGGGATTATTAAGCAATGATGAATTTACAGTGTGTTAACTATCCACATTAGTTTGCTCTGTGAAAATATCTGAAGCTGATTAGCCATCTCCTACAAAGACTTTCTTTCCTTTTGGGCACTTGTAGTGTCCACAAGGGAACCAAATACATGGTAGGTACACAATCTACCAAATAGTCCTTAAAAAAAAAATTTTCCCTATGAGCTTTCAGCCATCAGAACATATTTCTACCGAGCTATTCCATCTCCTCTGAGAGATGGAAATGTCCGAAGACTATATTGATTGGAATGTTTGTGTAAAGGCTTTAATCGGAATGTTTGTGTAAAGGCTTTAATCTTTAAGATGGTGGTGTAGTTCTGAAAAGTTCAACATTAAAAATTTGGGGATTTTTCCCCTGCCCCTTAAGTATTGTTCTAGTACACAGGTGATGTATTTTGGAGGACTTAACAGATCTTAAGCTCAGCAGTCTGTGCTATTTATTAAACCATTTGACAATGGTTTAATAAATACATTGTTAAATGCCTTCAGGAGTCAACGAAATCTTCCAGTCTCAGAAATTGTGTAAACTCTAAATATGCTTAGTTCTGATTTCTCCAGGATAGGACTGAGGTATCTGCATACCTTTTGAAGATGCAGGTTATAGATCCAGGATCGGCCCTAGTTATACTATGTACAGTTTAACTTTTCTTGTACTGTAATTCATTATTTCAAATAGCCTTTCATCAATCATTGCAAACACCACTTACAGGGAAACAAACAAACAAAAACCAGTGATAGGCCTTACACCACCAGGTTAATCCAGCAGATTTATACAGGCAAAGAACTCCTGAGCTTGGAAAACAGTCTGTGTTTGTATCGCTCCCAAAACAATGATAACTTAATGGAAATGAAAATTTGTGGAATCTGTTCTTCTGCTCCTTCAACCTAATGTAGTCTGTAACATTGATGCAGTAAATTATTAATCTAAATATGTGGCTTGTCTGAAGATCAATGCCTTTTACCTGAAAGGGATTATCCATTGTTAGAATGAATTTTGCCTTAAATACAGATAAAAAAATAATACAAAATTGGGAAGCAAACAAAAATACATCTACTCCAGTTAGAAAAGTTACACTGAGAAAATTAGGGATGAATAAATACTTGAAATCTAAATACTATTTTGATTGGGTTTAGTCATCGTGGACACTTCAGATCACAAGTTCACTGTTTAAGAGTTTCTTCCTTGCGGTAAGCTCACACATTTAGGAAAGATTTCATGGAGACCTGCTGCTGCTCAAAATGTTGTTACCACTTCTGTTTCCCCCTGCAGGCCTATTAGATAGCCATTAATTTGCTACATTGCATCACAGCCTATATCTTGCAACGGATTTTTCTTATTAAATATAGTAGCCCTAAAAATGAAACATCAAAATGCTATAATGCTTTTTTCACTAAACTCTTTTGTTGTCTGAGCTGTTGGTCTTGTGCATTTAAATACTTAATTAATATTCTTTTTCAAGATTTAGTGATAATATTCTTTAGAGCTGATATTTCCACAGGAAAATTCAATTATTTTTGTAGCTCCGAAAGGTGTATGGTACATAATAACTTTGATAATTAACCCAGTGTTTGGCAGTATATTAAAAGTGATTTTTAAGGATTACAATTCAATTGCTTGTTATTGTAGTCTATGTTTGGAGTCTTACAGCTGACTGGCTTTTATTTCTTTTGGGTGTGGGGTTTTTTTGTTTATTTGTATTGCTAGAGGTCCTGAAAGATCTTAAACATAAGGCCAGTTCTCCAAAACCGGACAGCAAGATTTTGTTGCATTCCTAGTTTTGCTCACATAATTAATGAGTATGTGTGGTGTAAATGCTAAAAACCATAATAATAATAATATGAAATAAATATTTAGCACTGAACATAGCACTAAATACTAAGTTTGGCCTGCTTTTGCAATTACTTGCTAGATCTAGGAGCAAAGATGATTAAATATTGCAATGAGAGATGTATTAATTATCTACAATTATTTGGGCTACGAGGGATGGGAAATGTTAGAAGCAGCTGCTGTGTTTGAAATCAATATCAGGTCCAAAAGTACGTTTGGGGATGTGGGGTTATGCTGTAAAGTGTGAGAAAATTGACTAAAATTCAGTTAAGTAATTGGATTGACATATTTCCTCATGACATACTGTATTCTACTACTGAAATAGGGGAAAATCTAGAGGCCTTGTCATCAACATAGGGAGCAATACTTCCTTTGGATGTAAAAGAGTAAGATCTTGGTAAAACCAGTAGTCTGGCATTTTCTAAAATATCTTATGGCTATAATGTAAAATAGGGAATACCCTTCAATAGTAACTGTACCTAATTATTGTGGTCAGACTATTTCTTTTAATGGAAATAAGCTGTTCCAAGTTGGTACCTCCTCGGTTACTCTAGGAAGGTGCTTTCCCTCCTACTCCTAATCTCAGGCATGCTCGAGCCCCCTCTGGTTTCTAAAGCTTTAGAAAAATCATAGTTCAGAAGCACCATGATTTCTTTTGTTGTTCACGGACCTTAAAAGTCTAATTGTATAAAATATCTGTTGGTAGTGTCTCAGCATGGAAGAGCATTAATAAGGCTCACTGGAAGGATCCCTTCCAATATATGGTTAAGCTTCTTGACAGCTGATCCACCTCTCATTTTGAACATATGATTTTCTGTCTGTCTGTAAATACAAATCCTCAGAAAAGGCTATTGGCGTTGGCTACGAGGCAGAAGATGGAGAATGTGCCTAAGCTCTGTTGTTCCTCCTGAATTTTGCAATATGAACTAATTTTTGGAAGAAGTAATCATAGACTGATACTCATCTCGGAAGTAAGTACCAAACTAGGAGGATTAAAGTTCTCTGCAATATCTTGTAGATCAGGGCTTCAGCTGGACGCATTTTACTTCACCCATTCCTCCATGTTAGCTTAGAAGGTTAAACTGCAGAGATCTTAGCTGACACGTAATGTGAATTTGATATCACAGTAAATTGTAATTCCTGTATATTTATATTGGAATATTTGTGTAAGAGAGCAAGAGAAAGTTTCATCATTCTGGTGAGTTGGCTGTAAGATACAGTTAATGGTTAAGCAACCACTTTATTTTTACATCTGTTCATATCTTTCTTCAGATAGTCATTTCCATAGAAGTTCCAAAGTGTCGCTTTCTAGGAGGAAAAGATAACTTTCTATCTTAATGACCCTTGAATTTTTATAAAACTCCTTTAGAGAAACATTTAGAATATTCCTTATTCACAGAAATTAATGATCTAGCACTCCAATTCTCAACGGTGCGCTTGGGCACAGGAAAGCATTTATGTATTTACTTTCACTTTAACGTAGGAAAAATCATTTTTAGCCTCACTGGGACAGTCTAGATACTCCTTATTTCATTAGAAAATGTCTGTTCTCAACTTCTAACTGACAGTTAGATATAGTATATATACCCTTCAGTGAGAGAATAACAACCGTAATTAAAAAACATATGATAATATTTCTGGCATTATTTTGGTTTTTTACTTGTTCACTATTACATTCTGTTTGGTAATTTAGTCTTTCCTTATCTTCTGAAAAATAGCATCTTTTTATTCTAAACACCCCCCACACACACATTTTTTTTTTCTGGGTTTTGAGGAAGAGCATGGGGAGTTATTAGGGAATTTATCGAGGAGGTAGAGAAGCAAATGTGGCCATGAAGAAGCAATTATAAACCAGTTAAAAATGTAAAGAAATTGAAGAGATTTCTTATTTGCATGAATGACACAGATTCAATAACAAAAATTATAATCAGAGCTAATATATATGTATTCAGAAAAAAACAACCCAACACCAAAATATAGAAAATAGGAAGTGACCAGAAACTTGAGCAATGCTTTTATTCAATATTTTTAAGGAGTTACTAAAGAAAAAGGACACAGTGGCATCTGACATATTCAGTAATAGCACATGTTCTCATTAGGCACATATCTGAATGCTCCTTTTTCTTTTGCTCTGAAGTAAGTGAGCAGCACTGAAATTTTTTTTTCTTTGTTACTGAGGAAAATAGAACAAACAGAAGCTTCCAATTTTTTCCCCTGGAATCTTAGTTCAACATCATCAGCGTGCTTTACAAGATACTACACTTGTTTCGGCAGGTATTTTGCTCCCATGACTTTGTTCAGGTAACATTACTGAAAGTTCAGGCTTAGAAATCTTGCAGTGAGACTCCCTATTTGTCCTTATGAGATAGATCTGCTTTATTTCTCTCATTTGACAAACAGGGAAGTTGAAAACAAAGAGTGTAAACAGCCTGTAGAGGACAATATAGGGCCATTGAGTAGCTAGGCTAGCAATATCATTCAAGTGAACAATTAACATCAGTGATAGCCTTTTCATTAATTGCCTGTGGCCAGAGTATTACACTAGGAGTGCTGGTTTCTACTTACTTCTCTGATAAGTGGGCAAGGACAGATGTTCAGGTGAAAAATTGCCTTAGCAGTTGGTGGAGCTGGTGGGGGTGGTGAGGGGGTAAGCGATTTCATTATTATTCTTACAGTGTTGTCAGAGGAACTTCCATTTGCTATTGTCAAATGAAGGCATTTCTCCTAGCTCTGTAATAAAATGGGCAAAGGATATTTGAAATGAGCCAGTTACGTGCAATTTCTTAGTCCAAGTCAAAAAATCCCTTTCCCTAATTTGTTTTCTTTCCTTTGACATAAACATGTAGCCTATGCAGATTCAAACTTTCTTGCAATTCAAGTAACTTCTACAATGGAAGAATAAGCCTCTTAACAAGATTGAATTCGCTATTGTGCAAGTTACAAGCTGAACAAACAGAGATTGGGCAAGTTTCTGTTCATTCATGTGCCTACTTTAAAAAAACAAATACCAGTTTAATATAAATGGAAATGAGGGCAACATTAGTGTGAATGTAAGTCTTGATCTATTGTAACCTAATAATGAAAGCCACACTGTTCAGAGTCTAGATAAATGAAATAAAGTCATAGGGTGGCTTTGGGTTTTTTTTAATAAGCATACAAATCATCATTTTTGGCTAAGATTTTTATCCTTTTATTTGCTCACTGTGATTTTGGAAAAAGCAATTATTTATGGAAAAGCAGGTATTTGTCTCAAAAGAAATGCACATCACCCTCGAATGATGTGTAATTGTTTCTGGGAAAAGATACAAATAATATGGCAAGATGTTTGAAAAGAGTTTCCTAGCTGACTTCATAAACTTTAATATTTATATAACCTTTAAGCAGTCAAGAGACTATGCCTAATGACAGTCAACTAACAGCTTGACCTTTATTGAATGGAAGAATGGTAGCACATTTACAGCAGTTTCATTTCAACAGCAACCTAATGTTGAATTTCTTTGGGCTAATAATGTACAGTAAGCACACTGAAATTCATCCTGAACCTGGAAGTGTATTATTTCCATTAAATAAGTCTAGCAAAACTACAGAACAGAGTTTAAAAAGCAATCAGCTTCAGATTTCTGAACTTTATTTTGATGATCTTGCTTCTAATTAAATGTGAAATGTCTTAACTTCTAAAAAATATTAGAAGGGCTACATATGCAAATTGGCTGTTACCACATCCAAGATCTTCATGTTAATCAGCAGTTTGATAATTTGTGTGTGTATGCAAAGTCTAAACACAATT
This sequence comes from Elanus axillaris, assembly GCA_026212715.1. Classification (NCBI taxonomy): domain Eukaryota; kingdom Metazoa; phylum Chordata; class Aves; order Accipitriformes; family Accipitridae; genus Elanus; species Elanus axillaris. The sequence continues at coordinate 5,834,409 of JANZLQ010000040.1, forward strand.
TGGTTTTTTTTTTTTCTGCCTTTTATAGAGGAATTAATCATACTGTCATATCAGTTTGAAATAATTATCAAAGTGAGCTTGAAAGATTAAATACTTTCAAAATGCTTAAAGTGAGATGTCTTTCTTAAATGTACAGCAGAAGGACAAATAATATTTGAATTTCACCTTCATAATGTAGGTTTGAAACATAGTAAAAGGATTATTCCCCATATGAGGCTAGCTTTAAGCAGCTATTGCTAGTTCAGTGAGCTAGTGTACAGGCAAGTATCAAGATCTCTGTAGTTTACTTCATCAAAGTGTCTACAATGTTGTTATGAGGTGTAAGGAGACAGATACAGAAGCCATTTGTGTCTTGGGGGGTAGGTGTGTTTGGTTTGTGTTTTTTTTTTTTTTTCCCCTGGAAAACTTACTTTGTTCAAATATCCCTATAGTAGGTGAGTTTAGGGGTATCAGTAGCTGTGACAACCCTGTTTTTTCCTGAAATCAGTGGGAATTTTATTGTTGACTTAGGAGCTAATATACAGCATAGCATAAAGTTAGATCCCCCTTCTGAAGAAAAAACCTTTGCAACAACAGGAACACATAATATTTTACTTTGAATTATACAGTGTTTGTGGACACTAGTTAGAATTCTGCTGAAATCTGACTGGTGTTGCCTAGCACAGTGTGCTAGAATAGTCTGCACAGGGACTGTGATCTGGGTTTTTCTTCTGTCGTGTGGGGATTTTTTTTTTGTTTTGGGTTTTTTTTTGTTCTTCTATAATAGCGTTTTTATTGAAAAAGTAGCTTTTGTTCCCTAACTGATTTGGGGCACAAAGAAAACATTATTTCTTCTCTTTGTAAGACTCAAAATAAATTTGCCATTTGGACAAATAATTGATATATGGATTGGGGGGGTGGGGGGTGGGGTTGGTTTTGTTTTTTCCTCACTGAGGAATCAAATCCAGGTATCTGCCTCTCCCCCCTGTTCTGAGGTCTTCTGTGGAATCACTTTTCATTTCTGATAACTCCAGTAACACAGTACATACTTAACAGCTGTATTACTTCAATTTTTCAATACCTTTAATACTTTTGTGTGAATATCTTCATCTCCGAGTGATGCACTTGTGTTTGACTTTAGATTTGATCTCCATTTCTGTCAGTACTTTGTTCACTGCCTGAAAAATTTCTCATGTTTTACCTGGTTACCTTTATGGATAAAAACCCCCAAACATATAGTATTCTTTAGTTAAGGAAATACATCATTTAGCCTGGCTGGCTTTTGTGCTTTAGAAGTTTGAGCAGTGCCATGAAACTTCAGTGCATCTTTGAAATCTAATTCTCTGATTAAAGATTTTAAAATGCAGCTTTTACCTGTGTATCCAGCAGCTCATCTCCCTTCCATGTACCTAATGCATAGTACGGCTTCCTGAGAAAGACTGTTTAATCCATGCACTGTTGACAAAGACTGATTTGGAGACTGGGATCCAGAAAACTTCTTGCTGTGCTTCTCTACAGCCTAGAAATGAAAAGGTTTTCTTCTGTTAGTTCCACTTTGTAACGATGACCAGATAGGTTTATTTTTGCATCATGTTTTACACACAATCTGAGAGAAGGTCCTCTCTTAAGTTACAGTGAGAAAGACAAAAGTCTTAAATATGTAAAAAGTCCTTGTCTAATAGTCTTGTACAAGGTGATGTAGGCACTTCCACTATGAAGAGAAAGGCCATTCAAAATTGTTTATCACATGCTTGAATCTGATGTCAAAATAAATTAATAAAAATGAAATATTGCATGAATGCTGATACAGTGGTGGAATTCAGAACAAAAAATAAAGCCTTGCTACACTGACATCTTGAGTATTGTTCTAGTCTTCCTGGGCAGGGTTACAGCAGAGCTGTACAGAGCAGGCCAGGCACCTTACAGTGAAAGCCTAAAAAGTCTGAAACTCTTCACTTTGGAAGGAAGAAAAGCTGAGAGCATTATAGGATAGAGATCTACGAAATTACAGAGGTGGTTGGTAAGCTGAATACAGAACCATTGTTGATTCCTGTAGTAGAAGAACTCTGGATGCTCAATGCCACTAGTAGGAGAACAGTTTAAAGCAGATGTGGGGAGGGGGGGAAGGTTGCTTCCGTGATAGGTAGGTTTAGTGGTCCTGGCTTCTGGAGCTTGCTGTTCCAGGAGGCTGTGAAGGCAGACAGCACCAGCAGGTTCAAAAAACAAACTAGGTTTATGAATGACATGTATAAATGGATACTAAAGGGAATGGGCAGGATTATTTCTGCTGGTCCTCTGCTATTGTTTGTATGCAAGACAGACTCCTGGGCAAGGTAAACAATTTCTCTGACTCAGAGCATTTCTTACACTCTTGTGTATTTCTTGAGTGTGATAATCAAGGTAAAGAGGTTTCTTGCCACCTACTAGAACTTAATAATTTATAATGCTCATAGTGAGCCTAGATTAAGTCACTGAAACAAATACCTCAACTGACTCTCAATAAAATTGTTGGAATGTTAACTTTTCAGTGATCAGCATGTTCAGTCTTGACGCTTGTAACTATTCTAAAGGAAAACTGCTCTCTATTGAATTTAACTGACTGGATTATCTTTATAATATCTTGCACATCCTCTAGCTTTCATTTTGGGGAGTAAATGTCATGAAGAGAACAGAATCACATCATCATCTGAAATCAGGGATTTCCAAATAGGATTATAAGCCTCTGGTGTAACTAGGGACTTTCATGAGTGGTATGTTGCCATCTATTTACTGTTAAGGCTCCTGATGAGAAGTATATCCGCAATATGCCGAGCAAGCATATTACTGCTTCTGAAGATTGCGTGGGGAATGCTGGCTAAGTCACACACTTGGCCTATTTTGGAATTAGCAGTAGTGTCTGTTGGTACCTCAGGCCTCTTGCTCTCACTGAGAAAGAGGAGATGCTAACATCAGCCGAAGGTTGTCTGGATGGAAGCAGGCTGGATGTAAAGGGATTCAGTATTTTTAATTAAAATTCCAAATTCTGCTTTTTCAGGATGCATTTGGCCTTCACATAAATATTTCTAGAGAGTACTTTAAACAGCCTGTAGGAAAGGCATTACTCTGCGTGATCTGAGTTGGGCCAAACTTGATTTCATCAGGATGCTCTGATCTTTTAGGATGAGTAACTTTAAGAAAAGCAATGCTGTGCTTGATTTGTTTTGTTACTTCATTTCATGCTACCTAGTTCATATAATTTAAAATGTTTAATAAATCAGAAAATAGAAAATATTTTCTAAATATTTGGTCTTGCAATTGACCTTTGTTACTTTGGCTTGCACTTGTAGACTTCCAACATATAGCTCACGTGCAAGTCCTGGAGGGACTAATGACTACTTATATGAATAAATATTTACTAGGATCAGAAGCAAAAGCTTGTGCCACCGTAATCCTGATTAAAATCCTTCATTTTGATTCACACATACTAACCCTGTGCTGATCTTGCTGTCTTCAATGAAACAATGAGTGAATACGAAGTCCTATTTACATGTATTACATGCAAAGATAGAGCTGGTGGAGGGCATATATCTACATGTACTTATGTCCTTTAGAATCCTTTATAAAACTTACAAAACAAACACCAACAAAACCCCAAAACAAAACTCCCAAAATATACAGGTGATTCTGAAAATCCTGTTGAGCTTCATATGCATTTTTAAACACTTGATGGTTGTGAAAAATCTTGACCTAAAGCCCCGGGTGACAAAGTTCTTGGGTCAGGAATGTATCATGTAATTTGTCTGTAAAGTGCCAGGAATACTCCTACTGCTACATAAATACGAGTAACGAGGGAAAATGTGTGATGAATAAGCTGTGCAGCTAGAGTTCCTGAAAGCTGACATGACTTTAGCACACACAAAATATACTGAGAAAGTGAGTGGTTTCGTTTGTGCAAAATAGGATACAAATCACTGTCAGAACCACAGCATGTGCACTTAGCTTGCTTCCCACCACCACCGTGTAAATCTCTATGCACAGCTTAAATGCATATACTATCAGAAGTTCAATGCTAAAAATACTGCAAAAGTTGCTTGCTAGTTTTTCACACATTAGTTTAACTTGGGTATTTTTAACACATAGGGGTTTTAATTCATGACTGTATTAATACCTGCAGTACCTTCAGTTAGCCTTTGAAGACTCATCAACAACTGTAATTGTAGTCTAAGATTACAATCCCATGTTTCCCTGTGGAAAAATGCAGCTAGAGCTCTTTAAACTTCCTCCCTTGCTTATACACGCCTGGAGGAAAGCTTGTCACATCTTTCTAGTGCAGCCCTTCTCTATTTATGGATCCTAACATATCTATTACCTGCCATGCTCTTCATTGCAGTGATGAAATCTGACTCTTAGAATCAAGAAGTTAGCTTTATCTTCCTCTTCAATATGCTTATTAAAATGGACTAGAGGTTAGTTCATTTTAAAGGCCTGATGAAGGATTATTAAGGAGCTGATTAAGTCAATTAGGCTGCTTAGGGAATCCTTTTTGCTGTGTTGTTGTTAGCCAGGAACCCTAATAGGACAATTAGGATTAATTAAAATCAGCCTGATTGATTAGGATATATAAACCTGCATGCGAGACGTGGTTGTGTTTGTGCATTCTGTGAAGGGGAGGCAGTGGATGCTGAGGTTTGTGTTTCTGAAAATCTATCTGTATGCAGATCCGTAAGAGCAGGTTGCTTTGACGGGGCTCTTGGTTTTGATAGTGATGATTCCACCTCAGTGAAATTAAGTTTTCTGCGTGTCCCTGTTGGGATTGACAGGGCATGAGACTGAGCAACAAAACAGCAAATGAATTGTGCTGTAGATCTATGTAAAATTACATGTGTAGAAAAATCCTTAACTTTGCCTGTAGAATGGTGTGCTTTAAACTGACTATGATCACTCAGGACCAAGGAGCAACAACAGTTTCATGAAAATGGTAAGGTGAGGGAGGAGGGCTCTAAAACCAGGCATTCTGTGCTGCCTTTTGTAAAAGCCTATCTTTTGGTGGATATCAGCTCCCAAGTTAGGTGGCTGAGCTGTCATCAGAAATCAGCTTCTGCATGTATAATGACCATCAGACTGTGCTTGTGTGTTCTGGATGTTTTTAAATGGATGACATCCAAGAAAATTGGAACACTTCGGTAATGGCTGTTTTAAACTGAGCCAATACCACAGTTAATAGATGCAACCATATGCTCACACAACCCTGGGATCTTAACCTTTTTCAATAGGATACAGTTGTCTGTATTCAGGCACATGATAGGCAAGAATGTGTTTGGGAATGCTCACGTTGCTTTCCATCCTCTGCTGAAGGTAGTAAGGTGTTAAGTCCCTTGCTCTTTCAAGGACCAAGCAAGATCTGTTTTCATTTAAAGCACGACTTTGCTCTTGCCCACTTTTCATACATTGATTCATCTTGGTAACTTCCAGAAACTTTTCATATCTGATGTCTTCCTCTGTCTCTTTGAAATAGTGTTCTTCTAAAGGAAACTGATCTACTGTAGAAAAAGTTACCCAAGGCATATGTCTTAAAGCTTCTTCTGTTTTATTGCCAATGAACATAAGTAACTCCAGTATTTGTTCTGTTTCTTTATCCAAGATTTTCTCAGACATTATCTATGTGGGAAAACACACAGAGGCTTCACTAGACGTCAGCAAGGCTTTAATCAGCAACAGTATTTTTTGTTCTAAGCAGTTGGATCCTAGGCAAGTGTAGTCAGTCACAATTTCTTTCTCCAAGTGATTCAAAAGAAGTTGTTATTTATTAATGATGGAGAAAATTAACTAATATTTCAAAACAATACTCATAAGCATCTCTTCACTTACTATGCTGCTAAACTAATGCATATGTAGGTAAGTGCTAGCTCAGGTTTTATTATTCCTCTTACTGGAAGGATCCATTTTCAGGACCTCTTATTCCATCTTATTAAGGAATATCTTCAAATATTATACCTCAGGTGTCAGTTCAAAGCAGAATCAGCTTTTCACAGTGCTATTTGAAAATGTTCAGGTTCTTTACTTATATCTCAAACTACTAGGAAATACTAGAGGAATCCCTGTTTTCAATAAATATTATTTAGTGAAATTTAGCGTTTAACCAAATAGCATATTATCCTGTGGCATGTACTGTCTGATCAAGGTCCTGGGGTTCTTCTTAATCTCCAGTTTCTGCTATTAAAGACATTGATAGGTAAGGAGAAAGACAGATAAGCAGGAGATAATAGTGTCACTGAAGAAAAACTCATACTCTTTTAGTCCTGAAAAAAACATTTATGTATTTCAAGGGCTAATACTCAGTAAGACTATCTTAGCTCCATAATCTAAGAAGGCAAAAGTAATCAGCAACAAAATTCTTTTTATTATTATTATTATTATGTTAGAGTAAGTCTTAGTAGAATCCTTACAACTGCCAGATATTAAGAAGATACTAGATGTCATCTTTTTTTTTTTCTTTCTGCTTTCTCAAATGCCATATTATTCTGAGAAGTTCCTGTGTATTGTCATGAAATGCCTGAAAAGTCATAAATCCTTTTCAAGGATTGTAATTGTGGTAGTCTCTGGCAATAAATAACGTTTTTTATATCTTTCTAAACTTTAAGTAAATCCAAATAATGAAATAAAAAAAGCCTAAGAAACCACATGTATATGGTATCCTGCTCCCAGCTTTCATTACTGTTGCACAGAAAGATTACAGAAAGCTTTAGTACTTATTTCCTTTTTTTTTTTAAACAAGTGATCTATCGTTTGCAGGACTTCATTTAGTCTAAGCATACTCACTCAGCTTTTAGAAGAAACAAAATCTGCCTTAAAACCTGAACTGTTAACAAATATAAATTTTCATAATGGAATACAACGTAATAACTTAAAATTACCTGTTTTCACCAATAGGTGGTGGTGCTAGCTGTTTCTTTATCTGTTGCTTCTTCAAACTTCAGTGCAACTAACCATAAAAATATCTACATACTTTTAGCATAAAAATAGTAAGCATAGGAGATTCAAGATGGTGCCAGACTGACTCTGCCTCAGCTAAGAGGGAGGTGGGGAGGAATGCAGGCACCTAAGAAAAGCCACAAATGGTCTGCTCTATTTTGTCACCCTTCCTTTTGAGCATTCACCCGAATAGCTTCAAAGGTGCAGCAAGGAAAACTTGGCCCCTGGCAGCCTGCTTTCTGCAGGTGCCACGGCTGCAAGAGGAAATGCAAGCCCTGAGAAAGGACGAACGGTGTTGTGGTGCTGGAGTGAGATACAGAAAATAATATTCAGACCAGCTCTGTAGACGTCTTAGGAAACAGCTCCCTCTGTTTTTATTTATTGTTGCAATGTTTTCCATTAAGGAAATGATCTTCTGAAAATGCTGCCGTGTCATCTGGCCTCTCCCTTGGTTACCAGTTGCCAGTTTGAGGTAGGGAACGCTTAAATTCTAAGAACAAATTAATGGTCTGTGAACGGTTAAAGAACTGGGCAAGAGGGGACTCTTAGACGGGGGTGGGTGGGGAATCAACTTGATAGTAATTACAATGCAGAAAATATTGGAGTAAAAGCATCCATGACATGTTGAGCACAGGAGAAAATGGGAAAGAGACCTTGTTCCTCACTTGAATTCGTCCTTTGAGGGAGAAGGGGAGCTTAGTTCATGGTTCAGTTTGAAAAAGTGTTTCTATGGCCAGGCTATATTGTGAAGTCAGTAATATCACAACTAGAAGACAGTCTGATAAGTGCCACCCAGGCTTAGCTATAAGTCTTGCACTATAATAAGCATTTTCAGTTAGTCATAAGATGGTCTAAAAGAACAATTAAAAGTTGACACACTTCAAATGAACTGAAGAACAAATTAAAATGTGCCCATAGCAAGGACCATGGTTTTAATTTTGTATAACCTTCATTAGAACCTGTGATAATGAGAAACAAGAATTCTCAATGCTGAATAAAGCATCAAGAGTACAAGTACCACTGCATTCAATATCTGATTGGTTTCTTTGGTTGTCTGGGGTTTGTTTTTTTTCCTTTTAAAATTTTTTTCTCCAGTCTTTTCCCTGTATCTCTGGCCTATTTGCTTGCCTGTTTTTTCTGTGGTCTGCTCTCACTGCAAGCAATAAGATAACTCATGACTGGCAGCCAGCACCTTGGAGTGAGAATTCTCATTTGTCACATTCTGCTGCCAGCTGCCAAGTGAGATATGCAAAACCTCGTTTCAGAAAGTTCCAGTATTGTCAGATTCTCTTGGCTGCTAATGTCTTTCATTCTATTATTTTGGAAGGGAAAAACCTTAGGTAAAATATTTGAGCTTCTTTGTTTTTCCTTTGGAAGAAAGAAAGAAGAGGAGAGAAAAGATAGAATTTTGTTAAAGATGAAATTTAATAAACCCCCTATTTTAGCAGTTATACTGGTAGGTAACACGTTTTAACAAGCCTATAGACACTGTAATTACTGATAAGGTTCAAACATGCAATTCTTAGTGCCAAAGTATCTGACAACTTGGGCTCATGCTTGACCGCTCTGAACTGAGCTTATAGAAACACTTGCTAGACGTATTCTAGCTTTTCATGCTATCACCTTATCTTCTTTACCAGCTTCTTTTATACCTGATGCTGAATATGAAGACTGACCAGCCTTAAACATTTTTTGGGCTGTCTATCCTTTCATATTGCACCAGCTAGATTTTGATTCTGTCTGTTTGGGGTTTGTTGGGGTTTTTGTTTTGTTTTGTTTTTCCCATGGCTTCAGCATTCTGAAAGATTATTTCCTACCTTTAACAACAACTTTTGCTCTTTTTCAGGTCTTTCTAGATGAGTGCTGTGCATTCATCCTGTCTCTCTGATGTGATGTCTTTAAGTAGCCATGATGCTGCCAACAACTGGAACTCCACTTGAGCTTTTCCAGTGTGTGTATGGTCCATTTCATAATCTGCTGGCAAGCATCCTACAGGTTTTACTGTTTTCAGTTTGCTCTGGAGTGATTCTTGATATCACTTTGTTTATCAGAACTACCTGCCACTCAAAACAAAGCAATAAATTCAGCCAACAACAATGATACTAAGGCATCAACTCTTAAAGTTCTAATAAGTAAAAATTGAGTTCTCTCTAGTTTGTTTTTTCATCACCAAACTGAGCATTAAAATAGTTGTCAAAGAAAGATTTCCAGTAGTTGTTAAATCAGAATAACCTCTGGATGCAATCCCTGACTAAACCCTTACCAGATGACTTTCTGACAGCCCCCTAATCAAAACAAAGTGTTGTTAACATTAACAGCATTAAAATAATCTGTTACCAACCCTGTCTTTCACCCATGTACTTCAAGATGGGACATTATCTACAAATGCTCAAGAAAAAGCAGCAGTGAAGGAGAATTTGCAACATTGAAAGGTAGAATTGAGCAATAACGGTTGAGAAGATGGCAATCTAGGAGCAGTTGATGGCTTGAAGTGCACAAATCCTGAAGTGTGGTATCAGCTAAAATGAAGTAAAATATGGGGTCCTCACAGCTCTTCTGTGGCTATAAACATTGATAAGGAACAAGGCATTGATCCAACTTGGATAATATGTCCATTCAATAATGTAGCTTAGAAAACATAATGTTTAGCAGTTAAAGGATTATTTTCTTTGAAGCGGTTAAGTAATAAATAGCTGTTTTTACAAAGACAGCTCTCCACAACAAATGTGGAGCGCTTAACAACATCTATACATGTTTTTTTTTGCCTTTTTTTTTTTTTTTTAATAGGGAGGGGGATAAATATGCTTGTATATACAAGTCTTGCATGTATACCAGTGGAGTTGAGGGAGTGGTATACACACAAATACAGAGGAGCAGGACTGAGTTGTGGTTTTACACTTCAAGATTAAGAAAAATAAAAGTACTTACCTGGGAACTCTCCAAAAATTTTTATTAAAATACTTCCATGGAAGATTTGTTTTTTAATACAACTGCTACTTTTTATTCTGTTCTCTAACACATGTACAAATGTTTTTGTTTATCAGTTTTGTGTTTCTCTGAATTTTAGATTATTTACTGCAGCACTTGTAAACTTGTAGTTTCACTGCAACACAGCGATACCACCTCTGGTTTAGGAGCTTCCTGAGCTGCACTGGAGCCTGGGATATTATAGCTGAAAAGAGTTATTATGTAGTAAGCCTAATTCTTTCCTGACATAAGTTTTTGGTTGCTGTTGAATTTGAGCTACTAGACTAGATGGACCTTGGTCTGTCTCAGTATGGTCATTAATTTAATCATCTATTAATTTATTCCCAAATATGCTCAACTGAAAAAAAAAAAACCAAAAGCAATTACAAGGAGAGTAGCAGTACATAGGTTGAGCAAAGTTAGAAAGCATCAGATCCTCAGTATGTAACATAATGCATACAAGTTTCAAAAGTAATTAAGAAATATATGAAATTTTGCCATAATTTATACTGGTTTACCCATTTAAGGCTGTATAATATTTGCTGGAAGTTATAGTATGTTAAATTAAATGTAAGTGTTGAACTGGTGTCTGCTTTATAACTGTGCTAATATACTATTCTCTAAGCTTCATGTGAATCTTGAGTGGACTTAAAATTCAAGAATGTTATATTTCATTTGTGGTAGTGTGATTTTGATGAAATGCTAGTGAAGTTAATGTAACCACTGCTTTTTTAGAAAAACACATGCATAAGACAGCTATGCTCCTTTTATGAATTGGTGTTGGTTTTACTCCCATGTTCCAGCTATACTTCATCATCCAAAATGAAGACATGCTTTTTAATATGAGTAAGCTCAGAAAGGCGATTGACTAGATGTGCAAGTGGAAGAGACTGTGAACATGAGAGCTTATCGCAGACACATCTCAGTAAGCCAAAGTCTGAAAGGGCTTTGAAAAAAAAAATTAGTTCCAAGAAAATTCTAGAGAGGATTTTGGGTTTGGTGCTGTGTAAAAGAGGGCTATGAATAAAACCAACCTCCCAACCCTGTATTAATCTGTTCTTGCAGTCATGAAAGTGAAACATTACTGCAATGTTGTTTATTTATAAATATGTAAACAAAGAAGAGTGTGATATATTACATTTTCTATTATTATTAATATAATTTTTTTCATAGTCCAGAACAGGGTCATCTTTGAGGTTGTCCTTTGCAATTTTGTTGTTTGGGTTGGGCGTTTTTTTTGTGTTGTCAGTTTGTTTGTTTCAGGGAGGGGGATGTCTGTTAGTTTGTTTCTTGTAAGTGAATTTAACATTCACAGAAGTCTTTGTAGTGACACTGACTAAATGTAACATGATGAGAATATGTTTCTGTAAATCTCTATCCTCACCTGGAATGATCCCACTTTTGTACAAAAAGATATCTCAAGGGTGAAATCCACTAAACAACTACAGTGTGTTGTCTGAGGGTGCTGAGCTTCCTTTAGATGCTTGGGTCAGCATTCCTCTGCTTTCTGTAGCATTTCCCATTCCTGGGTGCCAGCATTGATTTGCAGTTGAGAAATACTGCACTTCAAAATTACTTAAAGCCCAAGTTGCTTTCTAATTCATAATTGCAGCAAATATTGGTTGGTCACAGGTCTTGGGACTCTTAATTTTTTAGAGTGCTTTTTTTAGCCTTTCAGCTGTCTCAGATTGTTGATAATCATGTTAATTCATATCAGATCTAACTTATTTTAATGGCAAAAACCCCATCACCATGTCATAATTAGAAAGAATGAGAAATTATGTGGGCTACTGCTCTTGTGTATTTAATGCTCTATTTTGGTATGTCTATTTAGGCAAGAGTACTCTCAGCATAATGTTTTGAATGAGAATGCTCAAAATCATGTTTCATAGTTGCTTATTTCAAGATATTGGTAAAATTAGACTGCGTTTTCAACAGGGAAGTATTATAATACATGAAAAAGAGTTCTTGCCCATATTTTCTTTCCAAAATACCTCCTTTTTTCTTTGCATATGGTTTCACTCCCATATTATACATATTCTTCATATATTTATTGAATCCTATAATCAGCTTCCCCAGATCTTAGAATATGTTTCACAGAGAGATAAAGATATTTGGGCTACCTATTAAAAATAATGAGAGTAACCTTTAGTTGCTGATCTGAAGAGGAAGATCACATTTTGATACACTCATTCCTGGAGATAAGTCTGAATTCGTGGATCTTTCTTCACTTACTGAAAGTCTTCTCTTTTTGGTTAGATAAAAAAAAAAACAAACAACCCACCTCTTCTTTTCTCTAATTTTTTTGAAGGGGTCATCCACGTTAAGGTTGCTAACATTGCCTTTCTTACAACCATTTCTTAACATTAATTTAATTTTTCATGTCTCTACAATGGGCTTCTGCACCTGGAATGCTTGTTTGGGCTAGTTATAACATTTTTTTTCAAAAGAGAAATTTTCTTTCATGTACATCCCACTTCAGATTTTCTTCTGGTAGTGGCATCTGTCAGAGATCAAAGAGAGGATTAGTTCTCTGTACTTCCTCAGATAAGGATATTTCATGGAGGAAAAGTATTTCATTTACTTATGGCTGAAAAGTAGCAAAAGATAAAGTTGTAATAGCTTTATTACAATTCTGTGTTTGGGATGAATTGTCAGTGTTTACCAGTTCATTACCAAATGAGCCATTGCAACAGACAAATAGACTTGGGCTCCCAGAAGTCTTCTGAGTCCTCACATATTGTTCAGTGGGACTTGTTTGCTATTTCTACTAAAATATTTTCTTGCCTAATTTTTATGAAGTAATTCTAGAGGTGAAAACTAGGACTGAAGAATTTGTTGTTGATTATTTGAAAGAGACCAAGAAGGAAAGGCAGGTCTTTCTGTACACAACCATACCAGAAGAAAACCAGGCTTGAATGTTCCCTGCTCACACCCATCCCTCAACCCCCGCGCAAAAAAAAACCAAACCAAAAACGCAACAGCTGACACCTGTATGGGAAGAGGTCTTAAGCCCAAAAGTGACAATTTACAAGAGAATTGCAGTGTTTCTCAAGTTCATTGCACATGTGTATCAGAGGAAGAGTGATACAAGGAGCATTTTAAATCACTTTCAAGGAAAATTAGAGGAAACTAGAGTGGTACCTAACTATTGTAACAGAAACTGATTCAAGAGCAACAGAATTTTGAAGATGGTTGTGGTCAGTACCAGTTGTTCTGTCTGAGGATCCAGGTTGCCAGCTCACGGTTGTATTGGGAATCTATGGCATCTTTTCCTTCCCTCTTTTTGCTTAAAGCCTCATCTCCTGAAGTACTGTGATCACACCTGTACCTTTTTAGACTTTAAAACCTAGCAAATAGCATTGGTATGACAAGCTAATCCCCCTGGTTATGCTAAAAATCTTCTTGAAAATGCATTATGAAAGTAGTGCAAAAGAATTTTGGTTTTTTTCTCAAGTCTTGACCTTTGAAGTTCTCCGTTTTAGTAAGCCTATCTTAATCCTTCATTGTGACCTGACCTCATAACTTGGCAATATTGGCAGATCTACAGACTAGAATACAGTATCATGCTCCTGCTAGAATGGAAATAATTTTCTCTTTCCAGCAGCAGCATAAAACAGGTAGAAAGTATCTCTCTTTCAGTAATAATCCATTGGGACCGAGTGACTTGGTCCCTCCCGAAGTCTGCTACAAACATGTAACCTCATTTTAGCAGGAGTGCTTGAGATGCACCACTCGCCGTGTAGCTAGACATACCTCATTTCTCACTATAGTTTGCCCTTAAGGTTTGGGAGGGAGTAGAAGAGGGAGACTGGTTTCTGGCTTGCAATTTAGTCAGCATTCAATGCAGTCTTTGTTTACTGAGTTGGAAGTCTGGTAGTGCCATATAAATGCTACTGAGGTTTGCAGAGATAAAATGTGCAGCTATTTAAATAGAGCTAGGGTATGAGTTTATATTGTGAACACTAAAGAACAAGAAATTATCACATCTTAAAGGCTGTTCCGTTCTCACTTTGATGAACACTTCACTGTGATGTGGAATTTATAGCTTTGAACAGTTGCCGAAACATGTTTGGAAAGCCTCTTGATGTTTGTGGTGTTAATAGATTCTGCGCTGGTGTTCAGTAACTCTGCATTTTAAAATTTGACCCTCCACATGGCAGAAGTCATTCAAGAATTTTGTATCGTTAAATGTCAAAGTTCTGTACATTCTTCACAGTTCTTGTACAGTTTCCGTATGGAAAGTAGCTAAATTTGACTGTGCTGCTGAATGACTTTCAGAGTAGAATGTCATTTTGTACATCTGGTGTTCTGTTTAATTGTCATCAGACTTCGGTTTTCAACAAGATAATTGCTGAGCTGTCTTTGGTGCTTTGAAAAATAAGTTGTCTTCAAATCTATTAATGTTGTTCCAATATGCATTTTTCTGAAAACGTGTTTCCTGTCATAAGGCTTCAGTGGCATAGAGCAAGTTAAGAGTTTATCAGGCTATTATCGTCACAGATGAGAAAACAAAGTGTTATAGATAAAAGTCTTATGAATGTGACTCTCCTTCTGATGACTGTGGAAATTGAAAAGCCTATTTCATTTGTGTTCAGGAAATTAAACTAATAGACATAATAGATGAATAGGTTGCTACTTTTTGACCTCTTTCCTAACTTCTCCCAGCAGAGCAAACCAAAGCATTAGTTCTTAGTCCCTACTTTACTTGCTTTAACGCCTTGCTTTACTTACATTGTCCAGTCACTGAACAGTGAACCCCCCAAAAGAGGAGAAAGCAAGAAAAAGATAGTTTTGTGGTACCTTACACATAAGCTTACAATACTTCTAACGGAAGCAATCTTTTGGCTTTTTCCTGGCTGGACATGTGAAGGTCAGTGGAATTCCTGTAGCTTGTTGCATATCAGGCCGTGGGGTTTGGCTGCAGCTGTTAACACTGAGCTTTCTCATGTGGCTTACTTGAGCACAGAACCTCTGGCAGATAGATGCATGTCCCCGGGCCGCTCTGCAGCATCACTGTCTCTCCAGCTTTGTTGCTGGGCTGAGAAACAGGAGTGGGAAATAGATGCGGGCTAATGAAATTGTGCCAAGTCGAGAGAGGTGGGTTGAGTTCAGGGGTAGTGTTCTAGTGCTTGACTTTGCAGGTATCTTAATGAGGTGGAAGGCAGCTCTGGAAAACCAGACTGTAGTGTTAGAATTCATTATAAAGGAAGAAACAATACCAAGGTTACTCACCAGAATTACCACCTGGCAATCTTTCCAAATGAGAGATATACCATGAAAGTACTGCTAGTAATTTTGGTTGAAAGGTAGCTCTATTGTAGTGTTACAGAGTAAATCACTCAATTAGGAAGGAGAGGAGCACCTCACTTTTCAGAAGCAGGCTAATCTGGCAGACTGCTTTTACAGTTGTTTGTGCAATGCAAGAACAATTGTCTAGCTAAGTATTGTTAAAAAAGAAATCATTGCAGTGCAATACTGTAACTTTAGTATCGATGATTACAAGTGTCCTTGATTTTGTTTTTTACTTCTACATTATTACAGCATACTTTTATAATTATAATATGTTCATAATTATCTATTATGCACACTGAAGTCAGACTTTATTTGCCTCTTACATGTACAAGAACTTGTGTTTTAAAAAGAAAGTTTTATGTGTCAGATTTGTAATGCAAGACCCCAATATTTTGAGAATAGGGCTACACTTCTAAATTATAAATTATATTTTCTGATGGAAAAAAAAGTGACTAAGTATAAAATATGAATCTTGCATGTTACAGTACTTAGCCATGCAATCATTATTTGAAATTCTCTTTTAGATCTTTACATTTATATTCATTTGGTTTCCTCAAAATGGACATGGCTAATGTATTATTAAAGGCTTAAAAATTGGAATCCATGTAGTAAATGTTGATGTGTTTTATGGTTCAACAGAAACTGATGTAGCAATGAACTCTGTGATATTTGCCAGCCCACAGGTAAAATGCTCATACTATTTTGATTTGCATATGAGGACATTGATATGATTTATTTGGTATAACTAGGTAATTTACAGAAGGAGAGCAAGCAATAGCACTTCTTAAAAGGAAACATAATGTAACATTATAATCATTCTAGAACCAAATTTACATCCACAAATAATGCACACAATTAACAACGTTGAATTAGGTGTCAAACATTGAGATGCCTGAGCACTCCTTGCATTTTCCTTATAAGCAGAAATAATACATGGCTTTTGAAGAACAGCTCAACAGATGCAAAAGTTGCATCTTGTTCTTACTCTGTTGTTGGCCTTATGAGGTTGCACCTAATACATTGATTACATTTTTTTTATTCATCCTTTATAATTTTCTTGGACAAGTATGGGAAAAAAAGTGGTGGTATATAGATCTGAATGACCCTCTGGTATCTCTTGTGTATCCTGACTATGTGATGGGAACAGTGTTATGCTCATTATAATGGCCTTGCAATGATGTAAATATGTATAATTGCATATTTCAGTGATCTTTACGTAGTTCAAAAATACAGCTTTATGTAGATTTACGTAGCTCCAAAACTGTCACGCTCTATATGGATTCCTAGTAGAATTAATGGATCTGATCTCCTGATGCTTAAAAATGTTCCACTCAGTCACGTGCTTTCTGTTAGCAGTTTTGATCTGACATGGTGACCTAACATGAAGGTTGTTTGAGAGATCATAGAATGGTTTGCATTGGAAAGGACCTTAAAGATCACCTAGTTCCAACCCCCTGCCATGGGCAGGGACACCTTCCACTAAATCAGATATATTGTAGATTTTCATGGATTTTAAAAACTTTTAGATAAAGTGTCTTTATCTCTTCCAGGGAAGAGGATAATGTTTGGAACACTGTATTTGTTCTCCATATCAAATTAGAAATTATCCTTATTAAATATGATCTCTAACTAAGGTTTTCCCAACCCTCAAATCTCTGTAGAACATGCTAAATATTCACAACAGTAAACAGAAAAAGGAAATCAATACCAACTTGCTGTCTGCCATGCTTAGCTAAGATTGTCTTCGGAGTAGACAATAGGAATATGAACTTATCATGTCACTTGCTCTCTGCAGGTCCTGTCTTATTTGTACATTCAGGGAAAAAAAGTGAAGAAATCATTAGGAAGCTGGTGAAAACACTTCAGAAGTCAGGAGATGTATTTTTCTATGGGTGCTCAAATTTCTGCAGCTACTTAAACTACAAATTTGAGTCTGAACAAATTCTTGAACTATTACAAGTAGATCGTAAGACTGTGTTATTCTTTTGCTTTTGTTTTGGTTCTGGTATAAGATACAGTGACCAAGCAATGGACCACATATTCAGAAAAGATATCCAGATCAATTGCTTGAATTGCAATAGGGCTTTCACAATTATTCATGTAGTTTACTATCTTAAATACATTTTTTAGTTTCTTAAAAATTGATTACATTTCACATTTAGAAGTCACTGTAGCTTTTCAGTCATTGGGTTTGTGTTTTTAAGTCTTTTCCAACATCATTTCCTCAGGTAGTTTAAACTGGTGTGTCTGACAAGATACAGATTGTACATTTAGCATGATGATGTACAAAAATTAACACTGCCTCTGAATAGTTTCTTACTTTTTTGTTCACTGTCTATATTTATATATTTAGTTTTGCTCTATGAAAGTGTGTAAATAAATTTAAATACTAGGATGTGTAATTTTTTCATGGTGTTATTAAAAATGAACAAAGCCTAGATTTTCCATGATCCTGAGAGGTTTCTGTCACCCAGAAACTGGCTAAATCTAAGCCCTGTGAGGTGGACTTTCTTCTTCTCCCCACACAGAAAGGAAAACTTTGTCATTTTACCTGGAGATTCTATTAAGCACTTTGTCAAATCTCTACTCAGTGGAGGCAGAATAGCTATGTAGCCTATTTGTCACTGATTGCTAATCTCAGGTCATCTGGCTATATCATTTGTGACCTGAGACTTCCAAAAAGGTCATTGAGGATTAAAGGAAAAGACTTCAGGAAAAGAGTTTTTTCACTTCAGCGGTAATAGATTGGCATGATAAAAACTAGAGTCTTCCTTATGCTGAAGTGAAGATATTGCACTATTGCACATATTCCCCCCCCGCCAAAGTTGCTGCATAAGTAGCATTTTTATAATGGATTTTTGTCATTGTAGTAGTGTTAATAAATCTAAGAAATGATGCTATATTTGAATTCAGTGGTGTGCTATGTAAGGACTTGCCTTCAGAACTGATTGTAAAACATTTGTATTGAAAAGCAATTATTAGAACTTAATTTTTCAGCAACAACTAAATTAATCATCTCCTAGGAAAAATAATTATCTTTGGTAATGAGAGTGCTATTAAAATACATTGTTTTTCATACATTCTTTATCCCAATTTATTGTTTGAGTGAGAAGTTCCACTGGTGGTTGTGCTAAAACATTTTTGGCACTGCATTATTATACATAAACTAATTCATTAAGTGAATGTGTATGGAATGCAAGTAAACTATGTTTATTGTCCAAGACTTAAATAAGTAAGCAATCACATCTGAAAATAGAATTTCTACTGAAAGTGTGTTTCTTGCATTACTTGAGATTAAAACCACCTCTGTAGATATTTTTTTTTTCTGCTTTTGTGACCTAATTAAAATACCACAGAGCTAGAGATACTACAGTTAGTGAACACAGACTTCTAATTGGATCCATGCATAGGAAACAAAGTGTATTTATTTCATTGCTTCTATGAGATGCATAGAGGTACTCAAAAGGTGCAGATTTTTTTTTTTTATGGCATGAGAATATTAGATTATTTTTATAGAAAGAGGTAAGACACTGTGGCTGTTGAAGACTGGTTTATGGTGCAATAATACCATATTTTCTATGGTATTACATACGAAGTCTTAACTGACAAGCAAAGTATATAGTCTGAAGAACTTTACCTGTAGCTGGTGTCTTATGTATTTGTCCTGGTCTCAGCTGGGATGGAGTTAAGTGTCTCCCTAGCAGCTGGTACAGCGCTGTGTTTTGAGTTCAGTATGAGAAGAATGTTGATAACACTCTGATGTTTTCGGTTGCTGCTGGGTGGTGTTTATA
>JANZLQ010000040.1:5857440-5872077 GCA_026212715.1 Elanus axillaris
CCCTGGGGTCCCTCCATGGCCGCAGGGCCGTGCCTCTCGGGGCCTCCTCCTGCCCGGCCCTCGGTGTCGCAGGGCTGTTCCTCACACTTTGTCCCTCGCCGCACGTTTGCCCTTTCCTCAGCCGCCTTCCCCTGGCTGAGGGGCTCCGCTGTGCCCTGAGCTGGAACCGGCTGGAACCGGCCGTGTCCGGCTGGGGCAGCCCCTCAGCTCTCCTCAGAGGGGAGCCCGCCGCCCCGCTGCCAGCGCCTGGGCGTCGGCACCCAAAATATGACACTAAGGTAGGTACTAATTTTGATCACAAGTACTTAACAGAGATATATGTGCTTAGTAAGTTTTGCTTCATCTGGGAGCTCAAAATTATTTCTTTTGAATTTTGGGTATTGGACTGTAGTTGCTTCAGATTTGGGCAGTACAGAAATGCACATTAAGATGTAGTTAAACAAGTATGTGTAAGAACCAGATTAATTTTTCGCAAATGTTTGATGTTATCCCAAATGCATAATTTAAATGACAGTATTGCATGGTAGCTATTTGTGAGATATAAATCAAATCCAGTTTAGGCTGGATTTTGTAAATAGCTTTATTTTAACATAGGGCTCCTATTTATAAATCTTACATGCGTGTGAGTATGTGTGCATCTGTTCCCTTTTTGTTAAAGTGTTTTGATCTGCCCCTTCCTGATACCTGAGACTGTCTTTTTTTTTTTTTCTTTTATTTCCCCCCAAAGTTCGTCATAGAAATACTAGCATAGTCAAGCTATTGCTTACCAGCAATTGCTCGGTATTTGTAGTTCAGTATTGCAAGAGCAGCACAACTGATGCAATCTGGTTGGGTTGTGGCATCCTGTATAAATTGTGTGACCTTTGGCGTGATTAAGGGTAGTGCTGCAGCTCTACTTTTCTCTGACAATGAGTCCTTCAGAATTTGAAGGCTTTCTGCTGCAAAATAAGTTGACTGGAAAAGACTGCAAAAATGATGATATTTGAAATTATTCCCGTTTAGGCTTTTCATCAATTAGGAGTTAAGGAGATAGTGCTTGGAAATGGCATTGCATAGAGAAGACCTTGGTGCATCCAGGGAATCACCCTTTTCTTCTGCATGGGTGTGGTCTTTGGTTTTCCCATTCTCCTCACACAGCTTAGAAAAAGTTTCTTTAATTGTCACCAGTTTCAATTCTTTGTTTTTTATGACTGGCTGGCATCAGGCCTTGCTATTCTGTTTTCTCTATCTGCAGTCTCTCCACGAGAATGAGACCAAAATACTAAGGTCAGAAGCTTAAAACTTGGGGGAGAATTCAGCTATGTTCAAACCTCAAAGCACTTCTAAGTGTGTTGCCTGTGTAATAAGCATTTTGCCATCCTTCCACTACACCAAGACTCTGCCCACTGGAGAAAACAGTATATTGCCCGATGAGCTGTGTGGGGAGCAGCCCTTCATTTGATTCATGTGAGGAACAACAGTTCACTGTAAATCCACAAATTGGCACAGCCCCATGACATAAAGAGCCTCTCATGCAATAGACCTTTGATTTTTGACCTGTAAAAATTATTTCTTTTTTAACAGCTGTTAGAAATTTTTGACAGGTCCCTTTCTGTAGGCCATTGATAATTAGGGCCTAACTCTTTCTATTTTTACTCCCTACAAACTATGTTTGCATTTGGTCTCAGCACTCCAAGTTATTAAATTGCACAATAAAGCCTCTTGCTGTGCCTTTAAATCTGATAAACTGTGAATTTTGAGACCACTAGTGAGTTTATTCAGACTTCCATTGTCTTTAGGTATAAAACTAGAGCCACCATAGAGGGTATATTTGTCTTCAGCAAACTTCATCCTTCAATAAAATTTAGACTAGTGAATTGCTGTCTTCTTAGGAGCTTGCACATTTTTGGAAGCCAGGTGCTGGACTAGATTTCAAAATACACCTTGCTTTAATTTTTTTTTTTTGGGAGGGGGATGGAACTGTGGAGAAAAATCATAAGAGGAAAGTGTAATAAATATGTTGTGAGTTTAATGTTCGATTTCTTACCTCATAGCTTATTTTATTATTGTGTAAGCTCTGAATTCTGCAAAAGGAGGAGACAGGCACCTAGTTTTATTCCTTACCCTCTTCAAACCTAGTTTAAAGCCCTCTCTATGAGCCCTGCCATCTCATGAGTGAGGATTCATTTACACCTTTGAGATAGCTGGATACCATCTGTGGCCAGCAAGCCTGGTGCCGTGTAGACCTCCCCATGATCAAAAAAACCCAAAATTCCACTGATAGCACCAGCCTCTGAGCCACGTATTAATCAGGTGTATTTTCCTATTCCTTTCAGTATCTTTCCCTGCCACTGAAGGGATTGAGGAAAACACTACCTGTGCTCCCGATCCTTCCACTAATCATCCCCAGTGCCCTGAAGTCCCTTTTGATTGCCTTTGGATTTCTCTCTGCAATCTCATCGCTGCCAACCTGCACACCCAGTAATGGGTAATAATTAGAGGTCCGAACCAGATCAGGGATTTTCCTGGTAATATCTTTTACCTGGGCCCCCAGGGAGGCTGCAGACCTCCCTGTGGGATGGGTCATGTCTACATTATTGGGCCCTCTGTACCCCTCAGAAGGGTGTCGCCTATGACAATTACCCTCCTTTTTCTTTTTTCAGAGGCTGTGAGAATGTGTGGGGCTGCCTGACGGAGCCTAGGCACCTCCCTAGATAGGGCTTCATCTATACCCTGATCTTCACTGGCCTGGTCCTCAAGTTCCAGAGCCCCAGACCTGTTATGTAGGGGCAGCTGGGAAGGTGAGGGAGACAGGGAGGGGATTTTCCTGCCTCCCTGAGCAGGGACCTGTATCCATTCCCCTCCATCTCTTAGGTCCCCTCCTGCCTGGTGGCAAGAGGGCAGGGGAGCCTCCCCTTCTTGCAGAGCCTCCATCTGCTGCCTCTGCCTCAGGGATGGCAGGGTGTGAGTCCACCAACCTATCTCCCTCTCACGCTCCCTGATACTCCTCAGCCTCTCCACTTTCTCCTCCAGCTCTACCACCAGGCTGAGCAGATCATCCACCTGGTCACACCTCACACAAGAGGTGTCCCTGCTGCCCTCTGGCTCCAGTGACAGGCTCAGGCACTCACTGCAGCCAGAGACCTGGACAGCTGCATATTTTACATGGGAGCTCTATTTGCATTGTCACATTTCTCCTGGCATTGGCTTTCACTCGACTGACAACCATACCTGGGTCTCCTCCTGGGCCGATGCCCACTGCCTGTGTACCTTTCTTGAGCTGAGAAGGGGAGCTGTGCCCTACCTACATGCCCTGCCACACAAACCGCTATGCCATGCCCTGTTTTTCCATCAAATTGGTGGTGCTCCTGGTCACCAGCACTCCTCAGGACTGTTTAAATCTCCTGCGGTTGCCCCTGGAAAGGCCCATGCTGCATCAGCTTCTCTGGTGAGAGCTGCCAGCTTGGGACGAGTCTCTCTGCTCTGCTCTGGGGCTCCTGGGCCTTGGGAACCCCCCTGTCCGCCTCAGCCAAGCGCCCAGCCACCCACTGATCGTTGCTGCTGCGGGCTGCAGGCCTCGCCACTGACTGAATTATCAAGTAATTGGCTGCAGTCTGTAAAGTTCAAGAGATCAAAAGAGTTGATGTTGCGACCCCTAAACCTCTGCTGTGTTTGCTTCTCCAGTGTTACTTTGGACCAGGTTGAGTCTGGTCGCTGAGATTAGTTGTTTCCACTAAGTGTCTTTGGGGCTGTCCAAAAGATAGCTCATTGCTTTAGACCCTTATGTCTGCCTTAGGGATTGGAGCACATCTATGCATCCTTGCATGGTGCCTCCAGTTCATTTTCCTAATGATAAAGAGTTTGGATAGGGCAATCCACTCAGCAAACTTAGTCAATGTACAGCAAATGGTGATGGTTGAGATGCACAGAAGAATTGCTGTACAACTCCTAAACAAAATTTGATACTTCTACTTGAGTTGGGCAATGTAGATATTCACATTCCTTCTGCAATACAAGGTCTCAAAATCTCTGTGATGGCATACCTGCTTACAGAAGCAGCACAAAACTCGCAGTCTTTGTTGTGGGAGTGAAGGTGATCCTGGGGTGCCTCTGTTTCTGTAGACCTACTTACTGTTTGCACCTGCCCATGTAAATTGACTCCTAGCAAAACCTGTGGGAGTGTTGGGAAGAGGTGAAGAAGGGAGTTCTCCATGTTAGAAGTATTATCTATGCAGTCATATAGCCAGAGTGCTATTCAGAAATGGTATGGTTCTGGGCTTCATCCCTTTGTCAGAGTTTGTAATGAGATGTTCAAAAGGCAACTGCTGACAGTCTCTAATAGTGACTGCATTGAAGGCATCAAATGAACCAGAATCAGAGGGTTTGTGCCCCTTTGTACTAGACAAAGTAGCTAGAATTAAGGGTGAAGTCCTCATTTATAAGATTTTATTTCTGTAGTGGCTTCTCAGTCCAGGACATATGTACATAATATGCCTGTCTTGCTGAAGAGCAAAAGGTCCTTAAATGTTTGGGGCAAGAGATACGTGCTCTGAATGAGCAATAACAAAAGCACAGGTCACAAAATTCTACCAGCTTTATTCATTGATGCCTGGTCTCTTCATCCCTTTCATCTCCTGGTTATTCTATCTTATAGTAAGACAAATTAATTGCAACTTTTGTTAGATACTAGGCTCTCTGGGAACACTTTGTTTTCATTTGTAATCTGAATTATAACTGAATATTGTAAGTATCCTCTAATGAAATTCCTGTATTGTCTCTTGCTATTGTTGAATAGACCAGTTCATGCTGAAACAATTATTTTGGTAAGTTGTCTCAAGCTGCCTAAGGATATAGTTTGATCATTCAAGCAGCTGAAGGGATTGATCCTAGTCCTTGTGAACAATCCCTCAATCTGTGCTTGTTTATTGCATTTCTTGTCTTCCTGCTAACCACTTAAGGCCTGATCAACTTGGTAAAGATCTATATCTGACAAAGATGAATGCAGTATTTTCTGTGGTCCCATTATCAAAATAACTAAATTGTGTGCTGAAGCAATATGCATTTAACCATGTCAGTCAAAATGCATCTAAGGCATTTCAAACTCACTTATGGGAAAAAAAGAAAAAGAAAAAAACAGTGGTTCTTTTTTTGCCCTTTAAAAGCTTTTCAGCATGTGAAAGGCAGAAGGAAAATGTGACATTGATATTGAATGGGTTATATAATTAGGAAAATATTTCTATGACAGAACATGATAGTATGCAGTGACACATGTTTGGAGCTATAAGCAAAAATTGTTTTCCTCTTCCATTCTTCCAATACAAATTACAGGTACAATGAAACCTGAAATTTTTTTTTGAAAAGGTTAGTCAATTTACTGTCTTTATTGTAGACCCACTTGAAACGAGACTGGCTTTGGCTACTCTTGGTCCATAGCTTGAATGAGTGAAGAACGGAGTATTTTCTCCCATCTTTCTTATCAAAGTTGTTTCAACTTCCTTTGAGGAAGATCAGAGGGTTTAGTTGTACCCCAGAGAGCAAAGACTGCTTGTCCTAAATACTACCTGAGAGCAAACAAGAGAAGTCAAAGGGGAAGACCAGTTTGGAAGGAGCAGGTAACCATTCTCAGAGTTTTGGAAAGAGTGTTACTTCAGAGTTTCATAATACTATTGATGATTATTTTGGGATATTCTTTCAATTTTGTGCTTGGAAGATAACAATTTTCATAGCTCTGAAAAGAACTTCTGAGCTTCACTAAGGCTCACTCCCATTTAAGCTCCATGACAGAACAGATACATTTGCTATAAGGTAGATGACTAATGTGTTAGGAGAGGGCATATCTCTTTTTGATGGTAAAGATGAGAGAAAATCTGAATTGATAAAATTTGAGACCTGGGAACTTTGTTAGGTAACACTCACAAATACTCCTAGCAGATAAGATGGGTATGCCTGTATCACCTTTTCCAAATTTTTTTTATTTTATTTTAAATCAGACTGGGTTTATCTGATCTTTAACTGGAGATGTTGGTTATAAAACAGTCTATCCTAGCTATTAAGACAGTTTAAGTTAGAATAGTTGTAGTAAAGTAGTAAATTTAAAAGAATGTTAAATGTTATTGATCATATAGTAGCCTTTAGATCAGCATAATTGTCCACAAGTACACGGAAATGAGAAACTCTGGAAACATTCATGGGAGTACCAATATTTGAAATGAATAAAATGGTGTAGTAGGCTTTTCATAATATAACCACTATAGCTGTAAGAAATTTCAATGTTCCCCATTGTTTTGCTTTCACAAAGAATAATAGGCTGATAATTTCATGAAGTAAAATATTTACTTTCAGCTTCAAAATGACACTAAAGAAGAAAGTGATCATTTGTAGAACACCATGGCTGAAACAATTTCAACTTTGTTTAGTGTTGACTGTATTACTTGCTTATAATCAGTCGCAGTAGATAGCTGCTGCATTGACAGTGTACGAGATGTATACTACAATTGTTGATGTTTGAATACGAACAAGAGCACTTAGATGTAAGCAAAATAATATTTTGGTTACAGTTAGCAAAGAACGGTGTTCAAAGTAAAACAAGCCTGTTGAAATGTAGGTGGAAATGCCTTAGTTTACAAATTCCTAGGGGCTCAAGCATGAATACTTTCTTCCTGTAGTATTAGATAACTCTGGGAGGTGACTTTGGTTCTGTCCAAGTGATGGTTCTTCCATAGCTCCTGCTACATTCTGCTGTGAAATGGTTTAAGCTACAACTCGTAAAGTTAGAAAGTCATCTGTGCATGCTCACTTAGTGCAAAGGGGCTATTTTCTTCTATTTACACTGCCATTACTTGAAAGTCTGTCTGGGTTGATGTAATTGAGAAAAACATTTGGTCCTTGTTCAGGATAGCAGTAGAGTTAATGAGGTTACATGGAGCTGAAAGCTGGAGTGTTAATGCCTATATATTTGAGCAATTTCTCCCTGAAGAAGCACCATTTCTCCTTTTGCCCTAAGAAACAAAGAGGCTTGAAGAAACCATATGAGGTCTATTGGGTGTTTTAGCTAATTATACAGAAACCTAAGATTTATGCTGGTATTTTCTCAGGAAATCAGCAAAACCTTATATGTGTCTTGGCTTTGATAGAATTACTTAATATCAGCAACATATTATAGTACAGTAAATATTTTATGCTTCACAGAGAAATAAATGTATTGTAACTTGTGACATACATACTAACTCTGCATGACCTCTTTGTCAGACTTTATACTACCATAAAAAATAAACTACTTAACAGATGCTCTATTGCTAATCTCGGGGGTTTATTGCTTCTACACATTTTTATGAAGACATTAATTTTCCAAAAATATTCTTCCTGGAGTATTCTGAAGTATTTCAGAAATTAGCAGTTATCAGTCTAACACATTGCACCTCCTGGAAATCTGATCAATAGGCCTATTGCACTTTATTTTTTTTGAGGAGTCTTTTTGGTTTGCATGAACTATACATGTACTTTTGGGAGTTTATAAAATAATTTTATAAAACTTAGATATTCATACTGGGACTGATACAGTGTTCTCTTTATTTAGTTTGTATATTAGTGTTGCAAAGAGGTTATAGAAGATTACCCTTCTAAAATTTCAGTGGATTAGGCCAGTCCGTTACTTAAACAAATATGCTTTTTTACAGTTCTAATTTTAAGGCACTGACTTTTTAAATTGAAGAGTTTGTAGGAGACTATTATTGTTGTTATTATTATTAAGTTACAAAAATTAGTTTTGGCATAATAAGAATGTATTTCACAACCCAGGTGTCAAACTGGTTCATGCAAAAAAATTCATTATGCTGTAATTGGGGCTGTATCTTTACCTGTAGGGACAGATTTGAAAGTTACACAATAGATCAGAAGGTTATGTTCCACATGAATGTGTGCATATAGCAAATCTTGAATTTATTTTGTTGTAACAGTGTGCGTGTGATCTTGAATGCCTTTGTAATGAGAAACTTTGTCATGCTGTCAAGATTGTGAAATCCAAATTTTATTTTGTCTCATTTTTTCTCTACTAACATTTCTTGAAAATTTATCTGTTGTCAACCCAGATATATTGTGTTATTTTTTCTTTAGCTATTATTTCTAATAAGAAAACAAAGTGAGAGGCTTTGTGGGTAGAAGCTTGAATGGCAAGCTTGTGATTCGGTGAGAGACTGGACTCCAAGAGCTCAGCAGACAGAGATGGTCGGGTGTTGGGTTTTTCTCATTCTTGTTGACTCACAATTCACTTATGGCAAAGCAATTTTTTTTTTTTAATTCATTATACTTTCAGTTACATGATATGTGAAGCTTGATATATTGAGCATATGAATCCCTTCTTTGACTTAACTAGATACTGTATTTTTTGAGAAAAGAACTAGCTCTATTACTGTGTCCTGTATTATGGGATAAGAACCCAGTCAATGTTAAAATAATAGTGGATTTTTCTCACTGCCCTCCCTGGCTTTCTTCCATTTTGTCAGAGACACAGTAAGTAGATCTTGTTGTGATTTATATCCTCTGTTTTGACCCTTGAATGCCAGGCCAGACCTGAGAATAGGTGGTTTATGTCCTCCCGGTTGTAAACTGAGATCCACAGCCATACTAGAGTAGAAGACCGTACAAGCCTCTATCTGGGTGTTCCAAGGTATTAGTGGAGCAGATACTGGGGACTTTCATGGATGCAAAAACTAATTAAGGCAGGATTTTTCTGACACCTCAGCAAAAACTCTGAAAACTACAAAATTTCCTGCAGCTGACTGCCTGTTGTATTTTAGTAGCTGTAGCTAAAATTAAGAATAGTCTGTTACTGTGAAAGAATTAGCTCACTAATTTTTTAAATTTTTTTGTTGCCTCTGCATTATATTTTTAACAGGAAATGTAAGAAAATGGTAGGCAGCTTGGGACTTGAAATAGATATTTTTCAGGAAAAAGTATGTGTTTGTTACTGCTTTGCTCATTATTTATTTCTAGTGTCCACAAGAGCGAAAGTGGCATTATATAACTACGAGAGAGAAGGGAATATGTTATTAGCTTATCACAGAGGGGTTGCTGTGAGAGTACTTGCCTACATGGGCATGTGCTTAAGCCTTGTATCTACCCTGCATCTGCAAGATATGTTATTAAACCTCTCAGAAGCATAGACTGGCTATATAGGCTTAACCTGAGAAAATTCTAGTGCATTAAAAATTTTTAAAAAGTTATGTTTAAATTCTGCAAATCAGTATGGTTTCATTCTCTATCATAAAGCCTCTAGTTAAGCTAAAAGTTGCCTTGTGTCCCTTTGTCAGTGGAACTAGAGACCTGGCTTTGCAGTTCGAAAATTTCAAAGCAAATTGGAGTGCCTGTTTCTGTGATTTCCTGGTTTGATTCAACACCACAATGTTAAGAGTTTGGAAAATGTCCTTGTCTTACAACTAAGAATTCTCCTCGTTCTTCCCACAAACCCCCCCACAGTATTATATATTCATTTTCTTCAAACTTTCACTGATGTCATTTCCTTGCCACTGCCCCAATGGTGCAGGGAGTGGCAAAAGGATCTTCTATTCCTTTCAGTTCAGATACTCTCTTAGGGTCACAAAGACTTCCTTTTCATATTGGCAATTCAGGGGAACAGTAACTTGTTCCTGTACTTGATGTCATCTGTCTTTTGTTAGGGATTATGGTAAAATAGTAGTTCTCCAGGCTTTTCTATTAGTGCAGAAGTAGATGTTGCCATGAGTGGAAAGTTGTTGCAAACTTTTGAATAGTGACTTACAAGATGAGAAATGCGTAACTATCAGTTTGGCAGAAATGCAGGTTTAAGATTTATGTTGGATTATTTTGGTGATATGCATTTTCTGTATTAGGCATGAAAGATTATCCTGCAATCTATGTTTAACTCATAAGTAATTTTATATATGCCTGGAAACATAAAGGAATCCTATAGCATCAGTGCCAAATAACGGTATATACCGAATGCAGGAGGGAAATTCCTCCCAAGCCCAGAACTGCAACAGACATTCTACCAAAACCATAATCATATGTATTACGACTTGCATGTGCAGCTAGGTGGCTGGCAGTCTTTGTACATGTGAAGTCTCTGATTCTAGAGGTTCCTCACAGCACAGAAAAAAATTAAAAGTTAACAGTTAAAAGAAAACTTCTGCACAAATTATGTGAAATTTATAGCATCAATAGAATTTATACCTAAAGTATAATCCCAAATTAAACCCATTTCTTTTTACCTTTGAATCTGTGTATTGCAAAATAAATACATAAATAGAACTATCCTATTAGATAGAGTTGATTAAAACAATTGCAAGAAATTCATACCAGATGTTGTTTTGTTAATTAGCAAGAGTACCATATAAAACTTGTAGTTCATCTCCATTAGATATTCATATATTTGTTATATGACATTTAGGTTTCATACTGCCTGACCAAATGGATGCTTTAAATACATAGAGTACTAACTCAGAGATGACCCACATAGTGTTAAGTCTGTCTGCAAGCACTTTCTAGCCTTCACAATCTTTCGTGCATGTCAGTAGTTCTGTTGTTGTGCCATTAAACTCGGAAACAAGCTTAATAGGCCCCTGTACAAATATGTGTTGTTTGGGGGTTTATTCTGTGTATCCTACAGTGACAGTTCTTCCAGTATGTCAGAAGGCCTATGAAAACGAGATCTGTACCATTTCAATGTAGAGGCAACACACTAAAGTATGTCAATTAAACTTAAACCTGGAAGTAAGAGGGTAAGAGCGTGGGAGAGATTGTGAAAGAAAACAGTCTCAGACAAATGTTCCCAAAACCCGATGCTTAAAACCATGTGCTTTTACATGGAAATTGCTTAGAAGTAGGCCTCTGAAATCAAAATCCATCTCAAATCCTAAATATTGTAAAGTTAATGGGTTAGTTTCCTTTGTTGTTATTATTTTTGTTCCTCCATTGTAAAAGTAATTCAAGATGAATGATAAGCAAAAACTTTCATAAGCATTACTTTCTAACCAGTAAGTATGTTCTTAGCTATGCATCTTTACTACATTTTCAGCATCCAGAAATTGTCAGGGGTATTTTTAAAGCTGGTTTGCCAATATACTGAGATACTGGAGGCTTGGTGTTGGTTTTGGTTCTCACATACTCTTGTTTTTTGGCAAGTTATATCCAGTAGTAACTGGGATGAGGGGGAGGGATAGGGACATGGAATGGAAAGGTGACAGTACGTCTCAGAGCTTCTTCCCAGCATGTTGATTGTGCAGCAAACTAGTGAATGATTTACTGGGGCAACTTTCATGCACCTTTGCCATCTGACACTGCTTTATTAATTTTCCTGCAGCAGCCTATCGTTAGATTCATGATCAAGGTGTTCTCCCCAAAGGTTTGCATTGCAACCAAATTATGATCTATTACCATAGTCCTTCACTAGTTCTCCATTCTCTGAGAGAAGCAGGGTCTTTTTCTTCCCTTTTCCTTCCATGGCATTAATTTGGTGCCTAGGAAAAGGACAAGCTTTGATGCAGTCCTTTGTGGTGGTTCAAAATGCCTCCCCCTCTCCTGCTGTGACATATTCTTTCTCTCTTGGAACTGCAATTCTGACATACCCATACATGGAGCATGAAAGGTTTTCTAAAACGCTGCCTCCTGTGCATCAGCAAAGAGTATGTCAGGATCTGCTCTGTGGTAATAGCAGGGGGATTCTTAAAGGTGAAAAAGGCAACTTGAGGATTTGAAAAATGAGGCCACTTGCTTACATGCTTGGCTCACTAACTTCAAGGACAGTTGGACATAGTGAGATTTGTCACCAGCTTCAAAAATAAAGGTGGTAGAATTTGGCCTTGTCTGCAAAGTGGCTAGAAGATATAAGCCTGATGACTTTTGTGTTAAGTTTTTGCGTATAGGGATTTTTAGTTCGTTTTGCATATTGATGAAATAATAGTTAAACTGGTAGTTCTCTCTGAAAAAAAGGAGCTAAAAATTAATCTGAAACTTTTGTGCAAGCTACACTTATGCAGAATTGTTACAATGGTGTTCTCAGTTACCCAGTAGCTTGCTCAGCCAGCTTGGGTTGGAGGGGTCCTGCTATTGGAAGGGGACTCAGCTGATGCATCCCACTGCTCATAAACATTTCTTTCTTTTTTTTTTTTTCCCTTCTTTTTTTTTATTTAATCCAGTGAACGCTGACATGCAACTAGCTGATTTGACATTTTAGACATCTTCAGAAAGAGCTGACTTCTTAAAGTAGGTCATTTACTACTTAAAGATTTACTTTTGCTAATTTTTTGCTAAGGCAGTATGTGGCTTATGTAGTTTGCTTTATTACGCCCACTCTGTCCACTGAATTTGCTGTTTTTCTTTACTATTTGTAACAATCAATAAATTATTAATAAATAAGATCCTTTGATTTACCATACAGTGCATATAGATGGTATTATAAAATCATCCCACTTCATTATTTTTTTTTCTAGTCTGTCTCAGTGCTGTTTAGCTCATTAGTACTTTAATTCATGCAGATGAGGTTAGTCTCCACTGAAAAACAACAATTCCTGAATCAGAAGCTGCATGTTATCTTTGATTCACTTCTCCTTGAACTACAGTAGATGCTGTGGCTTGGGAAACAGGGGGTATGAATCAATACTGTAAACTGGGAGGTGAAAAGGGATGTTCATAGGAAAAGGATTTCATAGGAAAAGTAAGAAAGTATTTCCGTCTAAAAATAATTATGAAAGCTTTTATACATGACCTTATTAGATGCAACCCTGATGCACACAGCAGAGAAGCTGCATAAAATATGGTATTTCTTTTAGCGCCAGAAACCACTTTATTATATCTATGCCACATCAATAACAGAACATTTCCAGTGGTTTCCTTTATAATTGGGCTGATGTACTTTACAATTCACACTTGTAATCTGCTGGCAACATTGTCCAATAATGTTTTTCTTTGTCCACTCCAGCACTAAATTGTAAAACAAATCTCTCTAACAACATTATGCTATAGGGGCACATAGATATTTCCCTTAAAAGTACTGCATGATTCATGCACCATGTATTGCTGTTTCCCTGCTGCCATGTCTCAAAGGAAATGTTTTAATCTTATAAATAAAACCATAAAAAAATAATTTGCACGCTAGTTGGTCCCTGTGACACTGGTATTTATCTTTTGTTGATTAGGCAGAACTGGAGGTGTAGGCTGACAATTGTAAAATTATGCATTTTACTGCCCCCCCCCCCCCCAGTATGCAATAGCCACCAGTTTATACATTCACTGTGTAATGGCTTGAGGTAGATATAACTTGTTAACAGCTCACTCGGGATAGTTATTTAGGCATATATTCCCATATTTATTCTTTTCTTGATGCCAGCTTGCAAATGTTTATTGTCCATTACCTGTAGCTCCTGTAGAAGGAATGCTAGTGGAAATTTGGTCCTGATATCTTTAACATTGGATCCATATTTCATATATATGTGCTTTGATTAATACTATCTTTTTGTATGAGAATATGGTTGTTAAAAAAGACCTGAAAGTTCTCTGGCTCAAGTTGGGGCATGCTCCCTCCTGCTCCCCCCCCTCCCCTCCCATAGAATTTGTCCCTGACTTTGCAAATGAAATACTACAGACAAACCTATCCCAGTGAATAGGGGTTTTGCTGCAGGGAAGAATGGAAATGGGATTTGGCTCATAATCCAGTTGCTGTGCCTTTTTTCATAATGAACTCTCTGTAAACGAATGGATGAACAAACCGGTGTTTAATGCATTCCTTTATCTGGTATGGATGTAATTAGTTTTTGGAAATGTGGTACTTTGGAGACCTGTGCAACTTCTGTATATGATTCATAGTAAAAGAGATAAATGCATTAAAATTTGTTGGGAAACTTTATTCATTTTTATTGAATTTTACCTATTTGCACGAGTGATTGTATGAACACTTGGTATAATGTGGGGAATAGTCTACTGACTTCAATTAAATTATACCTCATATTTTATTTTCTCTTGGAAACTACCTTTTATGCACAAAATAATTCATTTTTGTTTGCATTCTTTCTTTAAGCCCACTTTTACCAGTTTCAACTTTGTCACTGTAAAAATAAGATTCAGTGCTGGCTTCTTGGTCAGGTTGAATATCTATTTGCCTGATCTTGCAATATTGACCAATCTACTCCTCCTTACTGTGAGGAGTAAATATGTTTCTGGAGTTATCAATGGGTAAATTGAAAGATTGCTTTAGGGTTTGCAAGTCACTCTGTTTACGAAGATAAATATGCTAAGAAAAAAATAATTAATTGAAAACTGAATAGTTGAACTGCTGGGTATTGTGATACTGCACTGTAATCACCAGAAAGGTGTCAACCTTTTCATATGTCTTTTGCTAAGGTCAAGATGAATCCACAGAATATGCTAAAACCAAACTAAAATAGATTTAACTGTAATCAACTTGTTCATATTTCTTTATTTTAACATAAATGAATATATGAAACAGTGACAGCCTGCTATTAGAGCAAGTCTTACAACAGAAATGTAACCAAAATAGAGGGAATATCAGTGTCTTGAGGTGAGGCTGAGCAGCCAGTATCATAGAGTTAAGGAATAGTTTGGGTTGGAGGAGACCTTTAAAGGTCACCTAGTCCAACCCCCCCTGCAATGACCAGGGACATCTTCAAC
>JANZLQ010000040.1:5872547-5889987 GCA_026212715.1 Elanus axillaris
CTTGACCTGCCGGCCACGCTACTTTTGGTGCAGCCCAGGATATGGTTGGCTTTCTGGGCTGCGAGCGCACATTGCCCACTCATGTCCAGCTTTTCATCCACCAGTAGCCCCAAGTCCTTGTCTGCAGGGCTGCTCTCAATCCCTTCATCCGCCAGCCTGTACTGATACTGGGGCTTACCCCAGCAAAGGTGCAGGACCTTGCACTTAGCCTTGTTGAACCTCATGAGGTCCACACAGGCCCACTTCTTGAGATTGTCCAGGTCCCCCTGGATGGCATCCCGCCCCACAGGCATGTCAACTGCAGCACTCAGCTTGGTGTCATTTGCAAACTTGCTGAGGGTGCACTTGATCCCACTATGTCACTGGTGAAGATATTAAACAGTAGTGGTCCTTATACTGATGCCTGAGGAACACCACTTGTCAATGATCACCATCTGGGTATTGAGCTGTTGACCACTACGCTCTGGATGTGACCATCCAACCAGTTCCTCACTCACCAAGCAGTCCATCCATCAGTCCCATATCTCTCCCACTGAGAGAGAAGGATGTTGTGGGGACTGTTTCAAAGGCTAATAGGTAACATCTCAGGTGTCCTTTCTGTAAAGAGTAGTTGGCTGCAGTTCAGCACAAGCCCATTGTCTAAACATATGCAGTAGGATTTTTAAAATAATAAAATAATACTTAGCATTGTAACTGCTCCTCAAAGATCTTACTATTTCACAATTGATAAAGACTAAACATAAGGTTTCTTATGGAAACCTTATGTGGGCCACTAGCCAGAAAGTCCCAGATTTCTTCGTTGCCTGATTAGTAGGGATGCTACTGCTTCTGTACCCAATATAATCTGTACCCAATATAATCTACCCAATACAATTTCTTCTGCCTCAAAAGAGAGTTTTAGATAGTTAGGAAACAAACAGACAAGAGTGGTAGTCTTCCCTACCAAGTCTTCAAAAACTGTAAGATTTTCCCTTGAAAAAAGGGAACCCTAGGCAGTCTAGAAAATACAAACAACCTCAAAGGATCTGAAGATTCAAAAATACTGCAAAATTGTGATCCTCATGTTACTGTTAGGTAAATTGTTCAAAGAAGAAAAAATCTATAGCAAAGATCTTAAAGAAAAGAGAAAAAGTTTTTCTCCAAATACTTTGGTGGTGGGATTACACTTGCACCAAGTTCCTTTTTATTCTTCTTTAAATGCTGTCTATCATGTGGTATCCTATAGGAACAACTACCTGGGTATCATCCAGCATGGCGTTTTCTATATAGGAAACTCGACACCTAGGTGTCCCCAGTTGCTTGAATTTTCCTGTAGCCTAGGATAAATGTATGCCCTCAGTTTCTTAAAAATGAAGGATCGGATGTTGGGTTGGCCCTAGTAAGTGTCTCTGCAGAATTTTTTCCAATAGAGCAAACATTCTAGGATGATACTCCATAATACTGTCTTTATTGAACATATTTTATGTATCAAGTGCTGCATTACTAATATATATTCAAATAAATGTAACTGTGATTGTGACATGCCTGGGAGGTACAGAAGATGGGCCAGCAAAATAATACAGTGACATCAGTATTCAGTAAAGTAAGTACATGTCTAATAGCAAATATAGCCCTATGAAAGTCAATTTACCTGTAAGCATATATTCAAGTGATTTGTTGAATTGAACACTACTTGCAGAATACAGTAGTTCTGTAAAATAAAAAATGAAGGATGTTTTATTTCAAGAGAGGAAAAAAATACATTAATTTTAGCAGATAGTAACCTCTATTTGCCATCTAGCTGATAGGCAAAAAGAATTGTCATCTACATGTCCATTTTTCAAACTTTACTTGTTCCAAAAGTGTGAAAGTTAATCTTAGTAACACTTAATATTTTTGTTCTCTGTTGTCTGAAAGGAAGGAATAGAGCTGCCAAAGTTTCCACTGACAAGTGGAGAGAGAGACCTGTCTTGCCTGAACTCAGGCAAGAGCAAGCCAAGGGGAGAATCATTTAGAAAGATTGACTGGTCTAATAGAAATATTCTTAGTTTTGGTACTTCAGCACTTGCTTGCAGTAATTTTTCTTCGGTTAGGATTATGCCCTTTTATTTTGATAAACAGGTGGTAGCCTCCAAATTAGTATATTCTCAAGACTACCATGTCTTCAGAAAACAATGATAACAATGCAGGACACATCTTCTGCTTCAAGCACTTGGGTAGAGAGTTATATGTCATTTTTATTAATAAAAATAACATAAAACCAATTTCTGCAGCACTTTCTGCATAAAATATAAGACATGGGAGAGCTTCAGGGAGTTGGTGTCAGATCATAATTAAAGAACTTTCTCACTCTCTTGTGAACTATTTTGATGCTCTTGCACTGAACTCGTTCTCTAATTCAAATACTATGAGACATTTTGAAGTATGGGATATTGAATAAATCCCTACAGTATCTCCTTCTGGCTTCCTAACTCAGAGTTGTAAGAATGGTGAATGGCCTCAGCCACAACTTGGCATTAAATGCAATCTGTGTATGCCCAGTGTTACCGGTGCTGGCCATGAAAAGAAAAACATCAAACGGTCTATGACGCCAATAAATACACTCACTATTGTCATCTACTTGCTTCTGCTGAAGCATGAACACCTGTAGATGATTATCTTCTGATAGCTTTTCATTATCTTTGCTTATTGTGAAAATACATTTGGAGGCATCCAACCTAATATAACCTCTTTGTCCCCTCATCTGTGGTAGCCACAGTTCAGAAATGGAAACAGAAATATTCCTGTATGTTGCCCTCCCTGTCACTTAAGCTGTATTACCAGGACTGTGTTTGTTATAACCTTAAAACTTCACAAATCTGACATCCATTCTGAGTTTAAATTTCATTTTCTGTTTTAAGTTTTGCCCATGCAGTGGGTTTCATTTTGCTTGGTTGTCATTTCAACTATAAGAAAATGGATTTGTGGTTTTCTAGGGAAATTGGTAATTGATTTAATCTGATGGCACTGCTGAGAGGTCTGTCTACTGATGCTTCTGTAGCAGAATCAGTGTCTCATAGTGGCTATGTAAAAGGGATTTAATAGAGGAAAGGGTAGACATCAGATGAATGTACCCAGATTCCAGACTTCTACTTGTGTCCATTAATTTTTTCAGACTTGTATTTATCCTGACATGTTTTACCAATCCTTTTTGTCACAATGATCCGGAAAATTGCACTCAGCACTTCAGCTTTTTTCTCTATTAATCACTTTCTTGTTTATCAGACAATCATCACTTGAAAAAAAAGGATGCTGGAATGCTTCAGAATTGGTTTGTTAGTGGACTAAAGAACAAGTAAATGCATATATTGAGTTTGAGAACTGAAGAACCATGTACATTTTCTCAGGCACTAGTTTTCCATATTCTGTAAGGACACTTCAGAAGGGAAGATGTTACTCAAAGAAGTAGGGGAAAAAATCAGAATTTTCAGCAGTGCTATTGCCTGGTTAAGATGACTTTCTATGAAATGTTAATGAAAATGGGTATCCATGGACAAAATTGTGCGTTTGGGGGTTATCCTGATGTTTTGGTTTTTGGTTCAGGTTTCAGCTGGGATGGAGTTAATTTTCTTCCTAGCAGCTCGTATAGCATTATTTCTTGGATTTAACATGAGGAGAATGTTGATAACACGCTGATGTTTTCAGTTGTTGCTAAGCCAAGGATTTTTCAGCTTCTGATGCCCGGCCAGCAAGAAGGCTGGAGGGGCACAAGAAGCTGGCAGGAGATACAGCCAGGACAGCTGACCCAAACTGGCCAAAGGAATATTCCATACCATGTGATGTCATGCCCAGTATGTAAACTGTGGGGAGTTGACTGGGCAGGGGTGGATCGCTGCTTGGGAACTAACTGGGCATCAGTCGGCGAGTGGTGAGCAATTGCTTTGTGCATCACTTGTTTTGATATTTCCAATTATTTGATTATTAATATTGTCATATTATTATTTTCTTCTTTTCTGTCCTGTTAAACTGTTTTTATCTCAACCCATGAGTTTTACTTTTTTCCCCAATTCTCTTGCCTATCCCATGTGGTGCTTAGTTGCTGGCTGAGGTTAAACAGTGACACCTGTTTAACACACAGCTATTCATTTGGCTGTTCTTTTTTATTATTTTTTTAATGTCATTACTAATTAATCACTGACAATGATCTTTTTTTTCTCAATAATTTTAGTTTTATTAATGTTGTAAAAGCTACAATGAGCCAAGCTCAGTGGGTGTGCAGAAACCCCCCACGCCAACCGCAGTCTCTCAAGACTAGTGAGGGTTTTTTCTACTTAAGACTTTAACTGCTTTCACCAGTATAAAACAGTAGTATATTATCAAGGAGTATTTGGTAATTCTAAGTTGTTGGTCTTAACTGAAACTGGCTTTATCCAAATTCTGCCTCTCTATTCTGCAACCATTTATAAAAGTTTTATAGTTTTATGTTTGCTTCCTTATATTTCCACCCAATAACTACATGGGCTTATTAAAAGATTTTAAGGTTAAATACCTGTATAATGGTCATTTTATCTGTTCTGCTGTGTAATGCAAGCCGAGAATTCCCTCCAGTAACTCTTGGATCAGGTATAACGTGGTCCCTGGTTGATTTAAAGCTTATAATTTTAGAAGATATTGAATGCTGATTTTGAGACTTCCAAGTGGTGGAGAACTCAGCACACCTGTAGGTAAATTGTTCTAAAGTTTGATTATCCACATGGTAAAACTGTGTGCTTTATTTGTAATCTAAATCAGTTCCTCCTGAGCTTCCAGATACTGGGTATCAGATGTTGGAAATTCAGCAATGATTTAACAAAGCTGTTCAGGAAAAATTATCCTAAATTTGTACAGAGTGAGGAGAAAGATTTCTGTGAGAGAAGATGCAGCTTTTTGGGGGATGGTTTTCAAAAGATTGGAAAGAATCTGCGATGAGCAATTATAAATGTGAAATGCTTTGTAGCTGCCTAAAACCAAACAGTGGAGGAATGTAGGGAGGTAAAAAAATCACTGTTCCCTCTCACTGCTAGTCTAAGCATATCATTTAAGGTTAAAATGTAATTTGCTAGTGATACTGAATAATGGGAAGACAGAATTTTCCATAGTATGAAATGCATAACTTCCCCATGCCATCACTGAAATGGGCAGCCTTAGCATGTCAGCAAGAAGCCGTGTTTCCTGAACAGAAAGGGAATCAGATGCCATGTCATCCAAGTTTTATGTCCCCAATAGATTTGCTAGGCTTCACAGCTGAACTAAATCTAACCCTTGCTGAATTGTTCTCTGTTGTGCAGCCTACACTCAGAAACGTATTTCAAATGTCCCCAAGACTTCACTGTAGGAAAAAAAACCCCAACCTTATTGAGTATACAAAGGTTTGAACTCCCCTCATTTTAAAGATTAATGTAAGCAAGTTTGATTTATCAGTTGTTGAACCAATGGACAATCCATTGGGCATGGGAGAAAATGAATGCCATTAAATCAGTTTTTATCCCTTTTAACTGTCATCTTATCCTTTTCCTACCATGTGAGTGTTGTTGTGACAGTATTTCAGTGCATTCAGTCATTCAGTGACTGTTGTGTATTTCATTTGTTCTGAAAACTGCTGCCGCTGGGGAAGAAAGCAAAGCAAAACAAAACCATTGCCACAGGTCAAACTTTGAGGAATCCAATTTTATCAAGAGAAGTCTGGAATTCACAAGCTCTAATCTGATGTTTTAAAGTCCCTAAGGTCAACAGTGAAACAATCCAATAAAAGAGGCTTAAAAATGTAGATCTTTATAGAAATTGCCTCTAGAACTGTTTTAAAACTACAATATACCACTGGCCTAACCTATTAAACATTGAACGAATTAATTGAATTGGTGAGTGGGGTTTTGTGCAGTTTTATTGTGAAAGATTTAAATTTATTTGGACTAATAAATAGTAATATATAATAGAAGGCGACACCAAGTTGGGTGGGAGAGTTGATCTCGCTGAGGGTAGGAAGGCTTTACAGAGGGATCTGGACAGGCTGGATCGATGGGCCAACGCCGGTTGTATGAGGTTCAACAAGGCCAAGTGCCGGGTCCTGCACTTGGGTCACAACAACCCCCATGCAACGGTACAGGCTTGGGGAAGAGTGGCTGGAAAGCTGTCCAGCAGTAAAGGACCTGGGGGTGTTGGTCAACAGCTGGCTGAATGTGAGCCAGCAGTGTGCCCAGGTGGCCAAGAAGGCCAACAGCATCCTGGCTTGTATCGGAAATCATGTGGCCAGAAGGACTAGGGCAGTGATCGTCCCCCTGTACTTGGCGCTGGTGAGGCCACACCTCGAATACCGTGTTCTGTTTTGGGCCCCTCACTCCAAGACAGACATTGAGTTGCTGGAGTGTGTCCAGAGAAGGGCAATGTGAAGGGCTTGGAGCACAAGTCTTACGAGAGCAGCTGAGGGAACTGAGGTTGTTTAGCCTGGAGGAAAGGAGGCTGAGGGGAGACCTTATTGCTCCCTACAACTACCTGAAAGGACGTTGTACTGAGGCGGGCACTGGTCTCTTCTTCCAAGCAACAAGCAATAGGGCAAGAGGCAATGGCCTCAAGTTGTGCCAGGGGAGGTTTAGATTGGATATTAGGAAAAATTTCTTCACCAAAAGGGTTGTCAAGGAACAGGCTGCCCAGGGAAGTGGTGGAGTCACCATCCTTGGAGGTATTTAAAAGATGTGTGGATGTGGTGCTTACGGACATGGTTTAGTGGTAGACTTGGCAGTGTTAGGTTAATGGTTGGACTCGATGATCTCAAAGGTCTTTTCCAACCTAAATGATTCTATGACTCTATGATTCTAAGTCTCAAATAAAATAATGAAAATTTAGTGTTTCACTGAGGAAAAAGAAATGTGAGCATAATAAGCTGTAACTTCAGAATATTAATTTACCTATCACAAGGTTGACTTAGGGTTAGCCATGATTAATGTGTTAGTTTATCTAACTAGCACTAGTATGTGCTAGTTTATCTTTTGTGTTATGGTAAATTAAAAAATATTCCTCCCACTGAGACATGGTAGATTTTTGATAATGAAGCAGCACAATAACCGCTCACAAAAGAGCTTTCATGTTAAATGCTTAAGATTGTTTTAATAAAATGTCATACATCCATGAAACTAAGTTCTGACATACATAAAAAACCTTTTAATTTTTAAATAAGTACTTATTTATGCTTTCTTCATGTTTATGAATCATTCAGCTTATGTCTATGTATCAATAACTTGAGGCAGTAAACTACTTTGCCAAGAATAGCTTAAGGACACACTGTTTTAAGTCTATGAACTCCTTTAAAATACTCTAACAATACTTTCAAGGGAGATGCTGCTTAATTTGACACATGTACATATGATAGATCATTTATTGGTCTTTTAATTGAGGGATAATAAAAATCCTGGGTTTTAAAATAATAATTTTATATATATAGTGGACTGCAATTAATACTAAAAATAATACTTTTTTTTCCATTTGCAGTATGTCTAGGAATAGCTGCTTGTTTAAGAAATACTACAGATAATGTAGAATTCCTGCACTATTTTGAAAACAGATAAAAATAATACTTTTGGTCTTAATTTAGCAAGTACTTGAAAACTAGAGTGGTGTCAGTTGATAAATAGTGACTCTACAGGGACACACATCGCTTAAGGTTAAACACATGTTTACGAAAACTCATCAATAAATACCAGTGCTTTCTGGGCTTATAGCAGGGAGGCAGAGCCTGTGCAGAACTAATGCTGAGTACCCTTATTTTTGTTGTTATTAATGTCTCTCTTGCTTTGGTGAGGTTGTTCTTGGATGGGACATATAGATGAGCATATTGGTAGAAATCAGGTTCTGGGCTCATAGTTGCTGTTGAACCAGAGTAATATTTAAATGTATCTAAAATATAGATAAAGTGGAAAGTAAATCTGTAGTTTGAATCAAATCACTTAACCCTAAGAAAAAAAAATCTCTTATTTTTCTCCAAAACTAGGGTTTGTTGTTTAAATAGATGATAAAATAATTTCATTCATGTCACACTCACAGAATGGCGCTTCTTTTTCCCCCAATCCTCGCAAAATTCTAACACAGGACTAATACTTATGTGGGTAATAGTCTTAAGCATTGGTCCCCTTTTGTTCTGGCCTATTAATTACAGGTAGAAAGTATTGAATGCCTTTGCACTAAAAGTACAATATAGCCATTATTCAAAAAGTCCATGTAGCAAAATCCTGTGTGTGAAGAAAATCTTGGCTTGTGTCTGACATAAAGTGTATTTTTCTCTCTGCAAAATGTCAATTGTATAGATGTCTATCATAAGAAATACTTCTGAAGCAGTAGCCAGTCTAGAGCATAAATCAGTGCATTCTGTCCTTATCAGGTTTAGAAAACATGCTTTTATGGATAATGTTCACTAAAACTTAGCAAATTAATGCAGAGAGTTGTCAGTCTCTTTTTTAAAAGCTCTATATGTTATCCAATATATTGCTTTTCTCCCCTAAATGTTAGGTGCAGCATTAACTTTTCATGTTCACGTAAAGTATTGAAATGAGATGGAAATTTATATGCTCACTCCCTAAGAATAATTTCCTGAGCATTAACCTGGCCAGAAACTAAACCCAACTAACAAAAACTTTTCTGACATTATGATGTGATACAATTGTTGCATAAAAGGCTATGCTCCATTAAAATAAGTGTTTTTCTCGGTCGTTATAACTGCAATATGGTTCCTAAACTAATGAAGATGTTAACTATAAAATAGTTCTCACTCTACCTACAGTCCTGGGAATATCAAATGCACAAACAGAACAATGGCTTTTTGTTATTGCAGCTTTCCAAATTCAAAGGATAGAAGCTGCAAGTATGGGAAAAAGAAAGAAAATGCATTCATTTTTTTTTTTTTTCACAAAATTTAACAATGCCTGACTACAAGTCAAGGACTCGCTAATAAAACAATTCAGCCTACCTTCATGAGGTATTTCTCATATTTTAAACTGGTTTAGTGTGGGTTGTTGGGGTTTTTTTTCTTTATTTTTTAGTTTTGTTTCCTTATTTCCCACACTTTGGTGGGCATATGAATAACGTACTCCTCCCCAAGCAGGGGTTTAAGGGGTATTTGTGACTCATTAACCTCGTGGTAGTCTGCGTCATTTTCTGCTTAAAAGATAAAAATACCTCTGGAGTTTCTTTGCTACTGACTTCCATTTTATCTTCCTGTTATGTAATGTGATTCACAGGTAAAGCAGGAGGAAATGCTGTGTCCATCATCATAATTTTATGCTTTGAGAAGACATGCTTTGTCATGATTTCTAAGCGAACTTGTTGCACTTTATCACAAAATACTTTAAAACAACAGTGTGGTTTATGACAGCTACATGGAGAGACCTTCCTTTTGCATTCTCACATTTTAAGCTATCCCTCCTGGCTTTGGCTTTTCAAAAATCTATTTCATTCAGATGTAAAGGATAACATCCCAGCATCAGTATTGAAACTCTGTGCTTGGATGTTGGTGTAATTGACTTAAAGCTGTTAAAATTCACAGGATCATCAACATGTACCTCACTTAATCAATTTTTTAGAAATACAGAATCGACAGTTTAACAAGAAAAGCTTTCCCAGGATCACAGTCCCCTCCTCCTCATTACGAGAGTCAGTCTTACATTAAAGAAATGGTAAATCCTATTTGATTACCCTTTCAGGACAGACTGAGCTGTCCCAGGTATAACCTTTCTTTTTGCTGGATGAGGACAAGCTCTGAAGTAATGAGATAATCAATAAGCATTTTTTTTTATTGTTCATCTTGCTTACATTTGGGCACATTACATGTTTTCCTTACTTTTTGCACGTTTCCTAGTCCAGCCCACTACTGACAGCCAAGCAGCTATTCAAGGTCAGGCAGTTCCTTAGTTTCAAACTTTTCTTTGGCTCTTCTCCCATTGTCATTTGAATTAGCCTTAGCTCATCAACATAGCTTTTAAAAAATGCCACTGAGATCATGGTTTAACGAACTGAGAAATGAATATGTTGACCTTATAGCTTTAAAGGAGACCACATGGTTTTGCTCATGGCCTCATTGGTCTCACTGTGGAATAACCACAGTAAATGGTAAGTAAATGTATTTTTCCACAGCTCCACTCCCAGAGTTTAAGGATATCTCTCAATTAGCTGAAGTGTTCTCCTTTTAGAGCTCAAACATCTTGGAGTAGGTTAGCTGAGTGGTGTAATTTACTGGAGACTTTTTATCAGGTCATTGAACTTTTAAGCTGTGTAAAAGTCAGTGTGTTAGAATCCCACAGTGAATGATTATTTAAATATTAGTATTTGAATATTACCTAAATCTGAGGATTTCAAAACTCCTCACCTCTCATTCTCTGACAGAGCAGTCGAGCACTATTATACAAGGAGCTTCCCTAGCTGTGGTGGGAAGGATTGTAAAGTAAGGAGGAAAAAAAAAAAGAAACCAAGACCCAAAGACACAAACAAACAAAAAAAAACCCCAAAACATACTGCAGGTCACCAAGAGACAGACAGCAGAG
Organism: Elanus axillaris; assembly: GCA_026212715.1. Classification (NCBI taxonomy): domain Eukaryota; kingdom Metazoa; phylum Chordata; class Aves; order Accipitriformes; family Accipitridae; genus Elanus; species Elanus axillaris. The sequence continues at coordinate 5,883,068 of JANZLQ010000040.1, forward strand.
TAACTTTAAACAAATCCTGGCATTCTTGTCTCTCAGCCCTGGGCGCTTAGCTGGTGGGCCTGCATTCTTCTTTCTCAATTCGATTAGCAAGTAACGCCGTATCACAGCGTGACTTGAACATGTGTGCCCTACTCTGCTCTCTGACCTTTCTAGCTGGACATTGCTACTTGTGTTCACTTCCTAGGAGCATTTTTGCTTTATGTTGATTTGCAGAATCTGATGTGAGGGAATATTGTGGTACCATAAGGAAGCATCTGATGAACTATTGATTTTCGTGTCTGAATCTTAACTGAAGAAAATGGAGGGTTTAGGTAGATTTTACATGAAGCAATATGGCTTAGCCATTCCAGGACTTTTTTTTTTTTAAACTTGAAATTAATTTTAGTGCAGCCTGCATGTTCTTTGTGCATGCAGGTACTTACACGGTGACTACCCATACTGTGATGAATTGAGCGTGCTGTATTTCATGTTTAGAAAAGTATGAAAATACATGATTTAATTCCATTCATTCAAATTAAAGTTCAGTAGGGTGTGTGCATTCTGGCGTAATTGCTTGACTATGGTGTGCGAACCTTTCTTTTGCTTCCTTTCCTTATTCATGACGTGATTTGCATAATAATTCTTTAAATTCTGGGCTACAAATATTATCTCATTAACATAATTACCTAATTTTTTGTTTTGTGAAATGCAATAGATAAGTAATAATAGTCTCATTATCACATTTTCTTCTGTGCTTTGTGATCACAATAAACAGATTAGAAATGTGATTTCTTTTTTTTTAAAAAGGAGGGATTATTGAAATAACAGAATGATTATGCGATCTGTTTATGCACATGCAAAACACCCAGGAGATCCCAGCTCTGGGCTGCAGCATTCTTTCAGGCACCTACCTGCAGTCCTGGCCTTCATTAAGGCTTCCTCTTCATCAGGAACTGTTTTTACTGTATTTGGACATTACAAGGTGCATTAAATACCAATTTCATCCTTTACCTTCAGGAAACCAGATTATTAAAAGATTTTAATCTCTGCAGAGATGAGTCTTAGGTAGCTATGCTGATATGTGGAGAAAGTGTGCTTATTTAAAAAAAAATATGCGAGTTTAACTGCACTTACAAGCTCATTTACTATAAAATATTTACTGTCTAAATTATTTGTATTGACATTGATAATCTCCTAGAATCCAATGAAACCACTTTTGAATATAGCATGTTTTCTGTGTTTGCAGGATTCTTCTGCAAAGAGAACTTTTCAGACAGATCTTTAGACCTGATTTGCTATTTTTAACTTATTAATGTTTGCCATATAAAGTGCTGGAAGATACAATAATATTTAACTGGGGAACCAAGACAATTACAGTATTCAATTATATGTGAGTATATTTTGTCTTAATAAAACTTTATTTCAAAGTGCTTTAGATTTTTATATTAAAGCCGCTGTTGTGCAAGCTTACACAAGGAACTCCTAAGGTGGTTTTGAGAGATCTAAAACATTGCCTTTTCCTGGAAAGTGTTAGCTCTAATTAGGCATACTCCCTAGAACCTACATATGGTTTAAAACAGGTAAAGATATGTTTAAGAACAGAAGACAAGACGTGTAATACATTGGAAATACTGTTCTCTTCCATTCTTCATCCCAAGAAGAAAATATGAAAGTGGTCAAAAATCCATTTAACATAGCTCTAAAACCAGAGCAGGTTCTGGGTGGAGGTGAGGTTGGCTGCATAAAGGAACACAGGTGGATGAGGAAAGTAAGTGGTGGGTTATTGCTCCCCCCGGCCTCCCCCTTCATGAGTTTATACTTTTCAGTCTGTCTGGCCATGGCATTTTGTACTTGGATCAGGTATGGTTTGTTTTTAAGTACTTAGTTTATGCCTCTCATGCATGATTCTTTAGTTCTAAAAGAAATGATTTTGAGAAAGGAAAAATTTTCTGCAGTTTTTTTAATCTGTGTTAAAAGAAAGCATAATGTAGAAATCATAATGTAGCAAACCTGTTGAAAGCCCCTGTGAAACTTCCAGTGTCATTTAAAAGTAAATATGGAAGAACACTTAAGAAAGCAAAGGGGCCTACAAGACTTTTTCTTGGCCAAATTGTTTGCTCTGCAGCTATTTGATATGTACATGAAACAAAAGAGAGATTTTCATGGATATTTGGCATTTTCTCTCTGTACCGAATCAGAAGCTTTTCTGAGCTGGTGAAAGGCCTCTCAGCCTTCATCACGCTTTGGGGTGTTGTGAAAAAGGAAAAGCTATAGAAGAAGAAAGCGTGCAATTAGTAATAGCTGTTGTGTAGGCATGAGTCATGTTTTGAACTGATTTTAAGCTGATTTTTACTGAAAGCCTAATCTTCCCAAGATGTTGGAGAGCCCATAAACATTTCTTTAAAAACTCCTTGAAAGATAAGATTGTAAAGGCAAAACTGACAGAATGAGGACTATGGTGGCAGTACTGTCATTTGTTTAATTTCTGCTAAAATGTGTTTCTATAATGTATACAGTCTATAGCATACTTAGTGCTTATCTGCTTTTGAGAAGAATTGTGTTAGCTCCAGAGGCATGTTGAAATAACCTCTGTTGTCACAATGGCCAGCTGATGGGGGGAGGAGAGTGGCATTTCGTCATAAATGATAGACTTTATGAAGATGCACCTGGCTTGCAAAGCTCAGAGCAAAGAAAGTGCCAGTGACAGTTTCTGGGAAACGAGGAGTTGTCTGGTGACTCGTCTGTATGGCAGTGGTGGTGATCGGTGTAACTCTGAGCTGCAGAAATTGCTTCTTTCAGTACTTTCTGGTTTTCTGCCACATTTTGCTATGTTGGATAACACCAATAAAATGTCAAGAATTACATGTGGATTTCTGTAACTTCAATCCACCATTCAGCAGCATCGTTCTTGAGCTAAATATTTTCTATTGTGCGAAACAAAAAAGCAACAGGAATGCCCAAAGCAGGGCTCTGATGTGTTAAATTAATCACTGTTGGGAAATTACTAATGGGAAATGAAATCATGTCTTAAACTGCAGAAAACATGGGGCTTCATAGGTGATGTTGATAGCTGCAGACCAGGTAGGTTGCTGCTACCACAGTCCAGGTGAAAGAAAAGAGATGTTTTTCTGTGCTCAGTGAATTGTTAGTCTTTTCAAATATTTCCAGAGAGTATACATAAAAGGGTAATAGGTTTCATCTTTCCAGATACAGATTCACACTATCTCCATTTTTCATTTACATGGTTCCATTTAGATCATAAGTGTAGGGATACATGGTCAGTTAAGATTTGTTTTGCTTTTCATTGAGGAGAATCTCATTAAGGAATATGGGGAAAAAACATAGTAATATAAGCAGGGATCTGACTACCCACCCAGCTTTTGAGATTGTTGCAAAACCTGAGGTAAATGCTTAAATTTAGATATAGGAACTGTGTACCTTCATCTTAATGTTTTCATCAAGAGACTGTTTTAAGGTGGTAGAACTTCATCATGGAAAGACCATTTATCATGGTGAATTCCTTAGAAAACAAACCTTTGGATTTGGATTTTCAAACAAGTTTTGGGAAATAATTAGACTTCTTGACCTAAACAAGATATTTGTTGTGTGCTTTGGTGTTACACTGTTATTGTACTGATTTTCCTAAGAGCAAAGGAACGTGTTTCAGGACAGTAATATGCCTTCCTCTTAGAGGAGTGAAAAGAGAGATTATTACTTAATCATTCTGTGTTGACATGGAAGCTGTCCAAAGTTACACTGGAAATTCTGGTCACTTCCTCAGATTTTCAACTCCTGTGACATTGTTGCAGCCCAAAGGATATCTATCCATTGCATCCCTTTGAATTTTTAAAACAAAAACACTGTTAATATTTTATTACATTTTGAATCCTGCTAAACATAAAATGAACATCTTCCTTTATCTTTTTGTTTGCACTCTGTCTTTTTTAAGTGGGCATCAGTAAAAGGATGGAAATAGGGCCCTTCTTTTGTAACTTCTGTAAAAAGCTTTTAATGCAATACTATCTTTAAACACATTTTTTATTGTCTGGATCAGCGAAAATATCCTCATGAAAGAAACAAAGTTTTTGAGAAAAGCTTTTCATTTTAAGTGTGTCTGACAGGAGTAAGCATAACATCTCTAGAGTCCTAACTCAACGAAATAAATAGAACAGAGTCTGACACTAGTTTTGTAAGTGGATTGCCTCAGATTTGTATAGGTCATTGTACTCAAATAGACATATACAGTGCATACTTAGAAATACTGTGTGTCTGGTTTCCAGTTATACTGAAAATGGAACTTCTGTTATTCACACTAATGAACAAAAGAAGTTGCAGAATGTAGTTGTTGGACAAAATCTTTATGGACACTTCTGTTTGAAAACTGCATTGCTATTGATACTATAAGAGTGATTTGTGTAAGAGCCTGACATGGAGGGTAGTATTTTCTTGAGTAATATTATTTGAAAGAACATAAATACAGAGAAGTACTGTTTTCCTTAACATGAATAAAGGTATCGCATGTTAATGTAAGTGATATTAAGATGAAATGTCAGTGCATTCTATGTATAATTGGTTTCTTAGTTCTTGGTATTAAGCCCCTTCCAACAGGGAGAATCAAAATTAGTGTGGAAATCTGGCTCAAAATGAATAATACATTCAAGTGCCTCAAATTACATTTTGAGTTTATGTGACCAGATTCTTCAGCTGTCCTGCACATATAGTACACCAGAAATTGGTTTTGGATTTCAGTGGATATGGATAGAGGATACTACCTAAATTGTATCATTTGCAAAATAAGGATGTGAATGTTTCTTAGACTCTGGGCTGGTCCTCTGAACAGAAGTGCATTTTTTAGACTATGTAACTAAAAAGTGATTTAACTTCTTCCACAGAGCACTATACAAAATGAAAGCTTTGATTTGAGGTCCAGAGGGACAAAAATCTAACACAGGCCTTAACTATACCACATATTTTTTCTACAAAACACATAATCAAGTAAATCTTTTTTTACTTCAGCAATCTCCTACAAGATTTTTTCCCACTGAATAAACTCTAAGTATTGTATGGTAATATGAACAGTTTGATGATACATGAATTTGCATTCAGGTCTTTGTTATCCTCTTTTTTGCAGGAATGATCTAGCAATAAGTTTTTTCTATAGGATCTTTAATTAGGCATTTATCTACAAGATGTATAATTTCACAAACCTATTAACTACTATGCATTTAAAAATTTGAGATCAACAGGATGAAATCCTGCCAGTTCTTTGAGCTCCAATTAAATGCTTGTCAATAAATGTGCAGTATCTATCTAGAATTTAAGTAAATTCCTTGAAGTTTAATTATTTCCACCTGTCATTGCAATAAATACACAGGTGTTGTCTACTGTGTCATTTCAGAGGCCATTATTTTCATAAATTAAACAGATAATGGAATTTAAAAAACCCAAAACAACTCTCAATAATTTTACAAACAAGTGCTACATTAGGAACATAACTTAAGATGAATGTTATATTGACCTGTCTTACAAATGAATGCTAATCAATTTATAAGTGTGAAAGGACAGTCTTTTAAAAAGCTGTTTAAGGTCAATAGAAACTGCATGTTTGTGAAAACAGTAGGTTCTTTCCATGGTGTGGCTTTTTGCTTTTGGGTGTGTGGGAGGGTGTTTGTTTTGTTGTTGTTTATTTTGCTCCTATATTAACTTCCATTGTTGCTACAGCTCTAAGCTAGACCTGATTCTAGCTAACTTTCTTACAGCTGTTAAGTCATTTGGAATAGTGGAAATAAACACTAGTAAAAGCACATTGTCACTCTGAGCAGATGTATTTACTGAGGCCTTAAGAGCTTTTTTTATGGGTTTGGGGACGTTATTTTAAACAAATTCATAATAAATATAAAGGTGCCTTAGGTTGTCCACCGGAGTGTCTTTATTGTATGGGAAGTCTAGCAAAACATGCATACTTATAATCAAGGAAGAAATAACAACAGAACAGTTGAGATGTAAGCAGCCTTTCTCACAAATCTGTGGCTTTGGCAATAGACTTCAGTAACCAATTAACTCTGTCACTGGGTAAAGTAGAAGAGGTTATAGTTTGTTGTAAGCCAGTGATTTTTCAAGCAAATTTTTTCCTGACAGTATAGTTTGGATATGGAGTGATTCAGAAGTAGCTGATAAACTGCTAAAAAACAAGAAATACAATCAATAAATGGCAAAAAAAAAGCTGCAAATACTAGAATTACCCATTCTTGTGTGTTCAGAATACATATGCCAGACTCTCTTTACCCTTTAGAAGTTGGAATAATCCATCATAGCTGTGTATGCTCTTATGTTCGTGATGCACTAAGGCAGAGTTCAATTATTTTAGTGTTTTACTCCATGCCTATATGTTGGTGAATGCTTGAACTTTCGAGCCTGTGAGATGATTTCTAGGAACTAATGTGTCTTAGTTTTTGGCCTCCCCGTCACTCTGACACTGAACCATGGCAAAAACGGAGCAGCCCTCTCGGATGGGCTAGGTGGCTGGAGAGCAGGTTTGGTTTCTCATGGCTGAGAAGGAAGACCCAAGCTGGGGTGTAACTGGGGTGTGGAAACATGTAATATAAGGGTGGAGCGGCATGCTGGGTGAATTACAGTACTTTTTGTTCAGCTCCAGAGTCAGACGAGTTTATGAAATGCAAGAAACTAGCACAAGCAATTGTTTGACATGTAAGCAGATAGCTGTAGAGAACTACTGAATTACCCTCAACCAATTCTAATTGACAGAGCAGCTAGAATAATCTTCAGTTTTGCTTTTACAATATTGTAAAAGAATTCTAATAATAGTAAAACAATAATAATATTTATAAATGTCACTAATATAGTCTATTGTCCTGGTTTCAGCTGGGATAGAGTTAAGTGTCTTCCTAGTAGCTGGTACAGTGCTGTGTTTTGAGTTCAGT
>JANZLQ010000040.1:5890087-5915981 GCA_026212715.1 Elanus axillaris
CTTTTACAATATTGTAAAAGAATTCTAATAATAGTAAAACAATAATAATATTTATAAATGTCACTAATATAGTCTATGAAATTAAACAGGTGTGAATGGAGCTCCATAATTCTGCTTCATTTGTTGTTTCTTCATAAAGTAATAATATTTTATTTGTCCAGATAAATTGAGCTCCACATTCTAAAAACTGATTTACATTTTTAGCATTTACAAGTATGTTTTAGAAATGTGCTTTTCAGTCCTCCTTTTTGTAAAGACATATGAAGCAGACAGATATGTCAGCACAAATATGTTTGTAGATTGGTGGTGTTTAACCATTTGCATTCTGAGATTCCTGTTTCTTCTGATTTTCTAAATCTCAGATGTAAACACTTCTAATTCAAACAGTGCTAAACAAATACATCTTTTCTTATATTAAATATTTCAAACTAGGGCTTGACCTGAATTGAAGTCATAAATGTTAACTTCCTTTGAAGTAGAGGATTCAGTTGTTGATACTGTTTTCAAACATGTCTGAAAAAGTTTTGGGGTATGTTCATTTGGTTGTTTATTTTGGAAGGAATGTAAAACCAGTGTTATTTATGTTGAAATAACCAATTTTTGTGTTTTGATTCTGCATTTGCAAGAAGCATAGACTAGATGGTAATGAGTAAATAATCAATGTATGGGACTGTCAGGAGTGCTTCACAAGATTTTGAGTACATAAATTTGGTTGAAGTGACTTCATTAACATTAAATATTGTTAAATAAATGATCCCCCATTTGCAAAATGTAGCCTGTGTTCTCACTTTATTCAGTAATTAAATAGAGTAGTTTCTGCTTACTTCCAACTCTAGAGTAGGTGATGGAAAGGAGCAGTAGGGCCTTGTGGAAAAAGCAGCGCTAGGAAAGGTTGGCTGTAACCATGTTGTAGAGAAGTACTTTTGTGACTGAGGAAGGTGAGAGGAAATCTCTGCATCTCTTGAAGCTGGAGGGCTAAGGAAGGCTACTATTTTGTGTTTAAATGCTTCAGTTTGTTAATAAGTGTGTTTTGTGGCTGGGAAGAGAGACAGACAGAGGGAAAAGGTAATTGTTCTATTTGGTTTGAACACCTTGGCGTTTTAACACAGCTTAGAGCAATGAAGAAAAGGCACAAAAGCTAACTTGTTATGATTTTTTGTGAATGTGATGAACAAATAAGTACATTTAATGTTGGATAAGTAGACATTAAGAAAGGATGGTTGGAGTTATTTTTCATAAATCAACAAAGCAGTGTGATATAAGCATTTTAGATATTGAAAATTATTCTTTATTGAGTAACAAAGTGTATCCTTGCTTGGATTAAAATAAGTGTTTTGATAACAGAACAGCTTTTTAGCATAAAGGATGGTTAACTGGGGCAAATCATGTCAGTTCAGGCATTGGAAACATATTCTCAATAAGGATTTTACATTCGCGAGGTTGAGGTCTCTTTTGTCAAGGTATTGGAAAAGGAACTAAATTTCAGTTTCAGTGGTACAATAATAGGACTTGAGCTCATGTAATTTTCCTCCTTTGGTCTTGCTATGCAAGTGGATTCCAGCTGATTTGTCTACCCTCTGAGAAAATATATGTAACAAGGAGTTCATACTGTCATTTTTATACTTACTTGAGATGGACACATCAGAACTTGCATGTCTGGCAGTGCCTGTGAACTACACTGCTTCAAAGATGAAAGTTTTCTATATTAAAAGTCATTACAACCTATAAATAATAGGTGAAAAGATCTGCAGACCATCTCTCACTCACACACCAGCACAGGGCATTCTCATACCCTCAGAAAGGGTATCAAATATTTGTATGTAGATATCTAATAAACCAGCTTCACAGCAGTCTAAATTGAATGATAGTGTCTGACTTTTTACTGCAAATAGAAGCCCCAAGAACTTCCGTTATGCCAATATCTGCTTGAGTATACTTTTTGTTTTGCAGACTTTTCAGGCACTGCAGCATGGAGCTGGACATATCAGCACTTTATCTTCCAAAGACCCTGCACTGTAGGAGTATTCTTAAATTAGGAAATCACTGTCTTTGTAGCCTCTTTTAAAGGGAACTTGGTGCAATGCAGAAATGGTCTCATATAAAAACAGATCTTCTCTTGACCTTTTAACATATGAATGCTTGCAGTATTTTAGCTGTATGCCAAAGTTAGTGCACCACTGCAAAAAAGAGGTTGTGTTGCCACTGATGCCTTGCTCTCTGGGTCCTGAGGGACGTGGTTAGATGCCAAAACATGTTGTTGACCTGTGTTCATGGCTTGCCAGTAAAAAGATATGTGACTATGTAACTGATTTTTGGTACGTAAACTCTTCCCTTTTTGCTGAGAGTGCAAGTCTCTCTCTCTTCCTAGTTACTAACTTACCCCTGGGAGCAGCTGTACCATTAGCAACTGCAAGTGTGAGATTTTCCATATGTATTTATTCATGAAGTGGACAGTGTGTTTTAATATCTTTGGCTTGTAATTATAACAGTGGGTTCTGTCCCTGCCATTTAAGCTTGGAGGAATTTATAGATTATATTTACTTAGTGACAGACACCAGGAAAGTGTTCTTTGAAGGTTTAGCCTTTTATGGGGCTTTGAATTTACTAGTTAATAAATCTGCCTATTCTGTGTTGCATAAAGCAGTCGTATGTTCAAACATTCTCAGTTGCAAACAGCAATGGAGGGAATGCCAAAAAAAAATTATTTTTTTTCTGCTAATCATGGTCTTTTTTTTGATTTTTGTATAGCAACTTTGTTATATCTACTGTCCTCAAAGGGCATTTTTCATGACTGGTGCAAAGCTAAAATTTATTGAAGAGCCTACATTTATACAACAATGAAGCAGAAGCAACTACAGTAAATAAAACCTTCATGTACTATGGTGATAGTATAAACAGACCTTTGTAATGTTTTTGCAACAGGCTGAGAGCATACTTTGCATCCTTGTAGAGCAAAAAACATGCTCCCTGAAAGCATAGGTCATGTCAAAGTGAGTGATGATTGCTGCTGATATTCTAATATCATGTTGGATTTCTACTTCCTCATATTGGTTAGTGGTGCATATTCCTCTAAATGCATGCATGTGGTTTAGTTAAAATGTATAGCTAGGAGGTTGGATATTTCTCCAAATTTTTTAGCTCGCGCAGAAAGACTGTTAATTCTTGGAAGACATTTCATCACAGCAGAAAGTCAAACTGGTTGTGGTTTTGTTGATTATTTTTCTTTTCCCCTTCCATGGTTAGTTTTTATCATAATACAGATTATAAAAATATTTTACTTTAAAGTTATGTGTTTTCAGGAAATTCCTGTGTATCTCCTGAAGAAACTACTTCTCTAAAATCTTTTTGAATGTTTAGGTATCTGGCTTACTTCCAAGACTGCGAGAAAGAAATTGCTTTTGTTTAGACCTATTTCAGTCTAAGTATATACAAACTGTAATATAAATGTTGGTATTGATGGCTGTGTAGGAAACCGAAATATAGACTATCATGTAGTTCTTTGGTTGTCTTTGGTGTGAGAGTAAATAATACAGATTTATGGTAAAGCTTTTAATAAGTAAAATCATTTTGTCTAACTGGTACCTTCTCTCACCTCATTTAATGTTGTAGCTAAGACTGAGAGCTAATACCCAAGGAGAAATATTGTTTCCTACAAAGCAGTAAGGTAGGGATTGGGTTTTCCCTGTGTCAGAGAGATTTATACCTGCCAGGTCAAGGACCACAGGTATGCTGTGAATAGCCTCTGTCTTACAAAAGTAATTTTCTGATAGAGCTGTGAAAAAGGATAAAAGAAATAGAGCAAACTTGGGTCTTTCAGCCTGCTTCAGATGCAACCTAGGAAAAGGAGTTACATCTCTAGTGCTGAGTCTAGAAGAGGTATAGGACCAAGAAAAGTAGATCTGGGAAAGAGAGTGTAGGGGATAGTATGGAACACTGGGAGGAGTTTTAGGAGGGGGACCTGCCCTACATGGCAAAAAGTCTCATGCTGCTGGTTGGAATGTCTTACTTCTCACCAATAATTAAAAATGTAAATTTGGTGAACAGCAGCACGTATGAAAACTCTAATGAAATGAGAGGCCTTTGATACCACAGTTTGGGCCAGTTCTTCTCTTTGCGAAGTTTTTCTGTGAAGATGGAGTTTACTGTGCTTTGGAACGGTTTATCAGAATACTATCAGAAATGACACACTATTTGATAGTCTCCATGATTGTGTGGCAGATCTGAAGCACGATTTAGATTCCAAAGTGTGTCCTATTTCAGTAGATCGGAAACAAATACTTTCTTGAATATAGGGGCATAAGCCATGATCTGTAGAATCTCACAGAAGTCAGTTTGTTTGCTGTGGATACATACACTTGCCTTGCTCAGACTAAAGTTTGGTGAACTTGTAAATCAATTACAATGCGCATTGAATTGAATCTAAAACTACTTAATGGAAATTAAATGTTTGAATTATAACTGCCATGGGATCACAACAGTTTTCATATAATGGTTAGGATTTCTTCCTGCATTACTAAATTAAACTAGTTTCACTATTGTTTATTTCCCACTTTTTACCCTTTGATGTTCTAATATTAAATTAATAGTTATTATCTTTCTGAGATTTAATTTATTATTATTTAATTAATATTGGTGCATCTTGGTAGATATTAATTGCAGCATCAATTCTAGCAATCAGTATTTCCTGGAAAATAGACCAACAATTATTGCTTTAATTTGTAACAATGTAGGATTTTTTTCTGCAATTTTTATACTGCTCTGTTCGATGGGAGATTTTTACCTAGCATGCTCATGAATTCAAATAGGAGTCATTATTCAAATATGATTCTTCTTCCCATGCTGGTGTTAACTATTAAGCATGGATGAACCATGTTTTCAGTTACTTACAACATAGTTGTAATTCAGTGCACTCTGTTTAAATTGAATTTATGCTACAATTAAATTTGGCTTAAGTGATAAATATCTAAATATCTACATTTTCAGCACCTATTTGTGGGCAAACTGACTAAATTTACCTCTTTTATGCCAAAGAATCTCATTAAACTAAGGTGGGAGTTTTGTTTATTTTACCTTTTATGTCCATTTTATTCAGAGGATTAGGCAGTCATCCTTGTAATTGAGTTATGAACTTCATCCCGTCTCCAAATGAAGTCTGTGTTGCCGATTATTAAAGCAACCTAAGGGCCACTAGATATAATGACTCACTTGAAATGGTTTGGATGTGGATTCCAATTCAGATAAGTAGCCAGTATTTCATATTTGAAGTTTATCTTGAATGCTTTGGGTCTGGAAAACTAAGCTGTTGTCAGAATTCTTTAAGGATTTCTTGGCATCTGAAAATACATCTGCAGGTCTCATTGAAAACCATAAATAAAGAAAAAGAGAAAAATTAATGGAATAAACTCTTAAATAAATTTTTGTCATATCTCGGCAGGGTTCGATGACCCAAAACTTGGCATGAATTAATTTCAAGTCATTCATTCGTAAGTGCTAAGATTCAGGTTGAGTTACTTGTGTTCTCAAAAATTATAGAAGATAATTTTCTTTGTGCAAAATTGAAGTATTTTTCCTTAATGTTTGAACATTCTGCTACACTTTAGAAGAAGAAATTGTTCTAATAATTGTGGGTTTATATTTCATAAATGTTTAGATAAAAAGGCAACCTGGAGTAAAATATAATAAGCAGGTATATATTTTATGAATATAGGTAGATATGTAAATTCGTATCACATTTAACTATATAGTTGTGTAGGGTATAGTTACAGTATGCCAAAACATAATAGTTTTTTACCAGTTTGTAAAGAGCTTGGAATCGTTAGATGCAGTTACAGTGTTTTCTAGGTTTATGTTACATTGTCGTTATTTATCAATTAATACTCAAATAGCTGGCTGATTCTGTTAAATTATATATATTTGTGCATTTGGGGGTAAATTGAAATATATATCTGTTATTTCTTAAGTATATGTGATTAACGTGTTATGTATACAGATAATAGATTAGGGAATGCTAATCTCATGTAGCTGATGAATGCATTTGTTCCATGAAATCTGGGAGGGAATTGCATAATTTCACCTAAATGTTCTAATAGGCAATGAATAAGTTTCCTATGGGTTTTTTTCCACTAAAGAATGTCGGGTTAGTCTATAAAGCCATCATTTAGTATCCTTAAAATATTTTAGTCAAATTTCTAGAACAGGTATTGTAAGCTCCCTAGTAGCTATTATAAATAGCTATCATATCACCCTGAAAAGATAGTGGCAAAGATAGGTGCAGCGTCCATCATTTTAGTGACTGCAGTAGCAAAAGCAATATTTTCTTTTAAAAAATTAGTGGGTTTGTAATTTAGAGATTCTATATCTGTATGTATTATCAGTTCATTATTTCAGAATTATTTTTCCTCGTGCTTCATAGTTCTGGATTCCAAAGGGCTGAACTTCTCCCTAGCTTCGTGCTCTGTAATATTAAAGTGTTTATTTCTAGAGCTACAGATTTCCCAGATAACCTAAATTTGTGTAATATGCTATATAATGATAGCAACTAATTGTTTTATTTGGCAAACCATGATATTGGCAGTACAGCACAATATAGAGGGCTTTTACTGCTGTTAAAAAAAAAAAAAAAAGAAAAAAAAAGGAAAAAAAAAAAGCATAATTTCAGTCTCTGGATCTAGTTGGGAGTAATTTTGTCCTCTGAGTTTCTGTCCTCAGAGGAGGGTGTAGAGGTGTTCACTTAGACTGCATAGCTCACCAAAGGCAAGTTGATTCAAAACAGAGTCTTTTTTGAATCCCAAGTGGTATAGTGTCACAAATTAGTATAATTGGATCTCTAGCAGGATGACTAATCTTACTCTCTTTTTAAAGTATTTGTTACCTCATAAGACTGAAAGAATAACAAGATAAAGCCCATAGCAAAACAAGTTTTTTACCATCTGTTTGATTTATGTCTACTTTAAACTGTGTGTGTTTTAGAAAGAAACCTGTTTTCTATCTTCAAAAAGATGAGATTCAACATCCCTCAGCAGCTAATTTTTAGCACTTAGAGGTTCCCTTGGGCTGCTGTCAGCTACAACTTATTGCATAGGTACTTTTCACTAAACTCATTATAAAGTGATTATCCTCAAGGAATATAGTGTGATGCTACAGCCTGCTCTCATTATATGTATTTTTGCAGCCGAATTCTGCATTGTCAAACTTTATCAAATGGTGAGCACAGAAAAAGTCACGGGACTAAATAGTTAGGTTGTCAACAGGGACGCTGTCATTTCACTCAAGAATGAGTGTTTCTAAGGTATTGTACTTTGTTTTTTTCCACCAGACTTTCATTTAATGGCTTGTTTTATGGTAAGAACAGACAGTGGCAAGCCATCGCCCAAGTTATTAATGCTATTAGTTTTTCATTACTTGTTAGGCAAGGAGGGGTTTATAATACAATAACATGTTTATTTTGTAAGTAGAAAATTTCCACAGTAATACTTTGCCACAATAAGGTGGGTTGTAGAAGATATCTTTGGACCAGGAAAGTTTGTCATGAGACAGTGGATCCCTGTGCAAGTCACCCAATTACTTCTGAAGATACAGAAGTGCAGTAACACCATCAGTATAGGCCAGACAATTCTGATGTAATCACTTACAGACAAAAGGCACCGGTGTTTGTTGGTTAAGAAGCACCAATACTTCTGGAAATGTAGTCTTCAGAAACTGAGCAGTCCTCTCTAGACAGTGAGTGAGAACCTGTAAGGGGCTTTCTGGCCTTGTAGCTGTGGCAAGCCTGTTTCTTGTGGGAACAGAAGCAGTTTTCTGTAACAGAGGCATTAGATGTGAATTTTGAGAAGTTAGCTGGACCCAAGTATTGTCATCACATTATGAATATTGTGAAGTGAGCAAATCGTATCAGTGCCTTGTCTCTTCTGTTTGGGGAAGCTGCTGTCATGAGAGATGAAAAGCAAGAGAGGCAGCAGGGATAAAACCTTCCAGGTGCAGGAAGAGCCTGTCAGCATCTAAAGTGTATCTTGCCAGGGACTGAAAGGGGCCTTTGTCGAGACCAATAGGAGTTCTTTATTTAGAAAGAGCCTTTGAGTAAAAGGCTTTTGACAGGAGGGCGAAAGAAGTGGCTGGGGAGCAGGGGCCATCGCAATGGCAGCAAGGACTGTGTCACGTCAGACTTTTGGGTTACGAAGGAGGGGCTTGAGAGAGGGTTTTGTGGTTGCATTTCCACTACCAAGGCAGCAACAACTATGTGGGTTTTGCTTCTGTTTCTAGTTTTAGTCTATGCTGAGGATTTAAAAGACATGACCATTTAACTTTAGTGCAGTATACTTCTCTTTCTTTACAGTGTGTGATGCTGGTAAGGACATAAGAACAGCACTTAAGGGTTTGCAGAGGACTTGCAGTCTTTACCTCTTTCAGGAACTTTGGGATTAGCCTTTCTTTTTCTTTCTGGGAAAAGCAGATTTTTCTTCTCTGTATTTTATCACGTGGTGAAAGATAATGCCTTCATGACAGGAAATCAATAAGGCCATAGTTATTTATTTACCTGAAGAGTAAAGTTACATAGCATAGGCTACCATGACCTAGGAAGCTGCATCCCTCTGAGCTTTCATCATTTATGATTCACTCACCCTCACTTTATTTGTTTTTTCATATATCTCACTTTTTCACTGTATTTACAAGCATTTCACAAGCTGCTTTTTAAGGATTCTAGCAATTTCAATGAACATCCTTATTTGAATCATAACTTCAGTGTGCCTTAGCACTGTCAAATGTTTTATCGCAGAAAGTGCAGTAAAACTTCCCTCAAAACCAGGGCACATGAACAGACCCTGAACAGTCTCTAATGAGATATTCACTTTGCGGAGTAGAAGAGAAGCTGAAATGTCAGTTCTGGCAGCTGAAGGGGTACAGTTAGCCCAGGATTTCCTATAAGACAACTATCTGAGAGGGCAGATGTTTCAATAAAAATGTTAAAAGTAAAGCATCACTTTTGTGCCCCAAAGTCCCTAATTAATTAGAGTGGAGTTATTGGAGCTTGGTGGTACTTCTTAGTCCTACCCCCTAACCACATTGGGGCCAACTCAAAACCAGACGCTGAACAAATGGTAGGCGACTGCTCTGGAGTGATTCCAGGTAAAGAAAGCATCACACCGAAGAGCTCTCTGGGGAGCAAGAAAATGTACAAATCAGAGAGACAGAAAGTAACTACAACTCTTGTTTTATTAAATAGAGCTGATACGGACCTGTCCTGATAACAAGGACTGCTATTTACAGCTACATCATGTGTCATCAGAAGCAGAGCCAAGTTTGTAAAGCCAAGAATGTGAATCATGAGAGGGAGACAAAAAAGGCTTTTTTTTTTTCTTCTTCCTTGTTCCAGATAAACGGCCATTAACTCACTCACTGCTGTGTTCTATTTATTTATTTATTGTAACTGGAGAAAGGTGCAGTAACGGTGCAACAAGTTGGTTTCAGGGTTTTTACCCAGAACTGTCTGGGGAATACTTTTGATGTGAGAGCAGATTTCTTGACAGCTAGCAGTGTATAAATGCATACATATGCATATCAAAGGTCATTTGCTGCTCCTGTTTGGTACTCTACTTTTTCTCTAGGAAGCAGCCTTAAAGATAGCTGAAATATTGATGTTATTAATACAGATTGTGTCAAATGCCTAGTGAGTTATTTTGTGAATATGTGAAAAGAAGATGTGCCCTAATATATATGTTCATACAGTGCCTAATACAGTGCAACTAGAGTCAAATTGAGATGTCTGAAAACCCAAGGCTTTTATTTTGCGGATTTGGTCAATATTTATCTTGACAACAAAAGGAATGGTTTCTCAGCTTTATAATAAAGTCCTTTTAGTGCAGCAGAAAGCAGATAGATATAAAACATTACAGAGAAAAACAGAAGAACTAATCATTCAATATATGTCACCAAACCTTTTTCAGTATGAGTGACTGTGAGGTCTCTAGTCTACCCATGTACCAAGAAACAGTGCTAACAGGCAGCACTGCATGTTTCCAGAATAATATTCCACTTAATGTAGCTCTTTGTTGTAGAAGTTGTTATAAGATGTTGTTTAGTTTTATCTCTGAATTTTATGATGACTAAGTGTTTGCAGAATTTTCTCTTGCAAGCCTTTTATCCTTTTCACACAAGCCAGAGTTCAGGAACAAAAGATGTGACATCAAATGTTTATTTCTTAGGGCCTGTGTTAGTGGTTGCCATACAGTAGTATTTGCAAACACAATTTACTGCAAAAGCTAAACCTGGAAAATTAATGTGATATCACAAATACTAATGTGGATAAGTTTTAACTCTTTGGTGGTGAAAATTGAACCTCAGCTCTGACTTATTTGCAGGCCATGAGGAATTGTTCATTTTTAGACAAGGTAGTGCTTCCCTTCCCATTAATTGCTTTAGCAGACCTTCCCAACTTTAGAGTTTGACTTAAGATCTTGAAGACCACCAAGTCTGATGGCTATTTGAACTATGAAGTAGAAATAAACCTTTGTCTTCCTTCTGTGTGTAGATATCATAATAATTTTTTTAAATATTTTTTTAGCTCGATGAAGGGGGGTTTTTTCCTGATGAAGGTCAAATGATCTAATTTTAATTGGCAATGCTTGCAGTGTGATCGTATCTGAAGAATGTGACTGCCTTAATAAAATTTAACTAGGTTGGCAGTTTTAATCTCTGAAGTTATATGTCACCTTGCAAGTAAGTCTTTAATGTAGCTACAAGAGCATGCTTATTCAACTAAATTTTAATTTACTGATCTTTAAGATTGGAACAGTATCCTTGAACAGCATCTTAAGAAAGAAATGTTAATATACTACTTTTTAAAATTCTCCCACTCTCTACATTTTGACATCCAAACGTTATTTTTCCCCACTTATACATTTCTAATGTGCTAGTTTGCCTATATCAGACATTTTCACTCCCATGATGTGTAGTTTAAGAATTAAATTTGTTCCCCATCTCACCTTTTTCCTTTGGGTATATTGTAGCCTTTTAATGTTTCTTTGGCATCTTCTAATTATATTGGGATCAAATAAAAGCGTTAGGATGACAGACAGTACTATGAAAAAAATGCAAGAGATTTATAAAGAAAATATTACCAAAACATTTCAAGCAAATGCAAGTATCTTCCTACTGTGCCATTCTACAGTCTAGGCCTGAAGAACTGCTTGAGCTCATTCCATGTCTCAGGCTAGCTTGTGAAGTGTGGACCATCTGTCGCCTTAGCTTTACATCATTAGTCATTTATTTCTATTCAGATAATGCCTAGCAGATGTCTCTCTTTTTTTCAAACCATTTCTTCAAGAATTTTAACATAGAATAATAGTTATTTTTTAAGATATCTATGCACACCTGCCAAGACTCAATATCTCTTTAAGCCTGGACAGTTCTGACAACTTAACATACGTTTTCACTGCATCCCTTCCTTGTTTCCATTGTCATAAAGAATGTAAATATTTTTACATTTTAAAATGTGAATTTTGTTTCTGAGGCTTTCACCCTGTCTTGTCAGTGTGGCAGATGATGACAGCATCATTCACACTTTGGCTAATGGAAATATCACTAAAAATAATATTCCCTCCATGATGATTCTTCTCTTCCCTTGGTAAGTTTAAAGATGGCAGACAAGAATTGGAAAAGCAAAAATGTCTTACTGTAATCCTTCGTCTGTCTTGCCTTCTCTTCCCTTAAACTCTCCTCTTACAGAACTGTTGAAGTCTTTGGCTGAACCAAAGAAATTGGTTTGGAGCTGGTACAGGGGTCTCTTATCAGACCTGTAGTTAGCATGCCTTGTGTCTGCAGTGTCCTACATGGCTGGTGCTCAGGTTGTGCCACCAGTCCCTTGGTTTACCCTTCACTTATTACCCTCTGTGTTTGAGACACTACCCCCTCGGGTGATTCAATACTGGAGAAAGAGAAGGGGTATGAGGCATCCTAAAAGCAATCAGTATTTTTTTTTATCATAATTTTAATTTTAAACTGCCACTGCTTAACTTTCTAACACAAAAGCTGATATAGGTTAGCACTGCCTTTTTTTCTACCCTTCAGTGAAATCATTCTTCAAGGATGGCTGTTCAGTCCAAACTTCTTTTTCTTTTTGACCACATTTTTCTATTTTCTCCTGGTGAAATAAGAAACCACCTATTTCATTAAGTGGTTGGGACCTGTTTATCAGTTGCGTATCAAGATCAGCTGCTATTGTCACAGTGTGGTGTTTCAGGCAAGTATTGGCAGCCGCTTACACACTTCCACTTGGTTGTGATTCAAAGCCATATGAAACTTCACATTTCATGTGATTTGGTGTGAAATCATAAATGTGTTATGAAAACAAATACATTTAATCATGCACATGAGGAAACCTTCTGAGGAAGCTAAATTACTGTCAAAAGTAAGTCTGTTCTTTTCTTCTATTGGGTTTTTTTTGAGGAATAATTCACCTCAGTCCTATGAAATAAATGTTACCACCAATTTCATAACGTTAAATTGAATAGTTGATTTATTTACTGTGAAGTTGCACCTCATTCATAAATATAATTTCTTACATTCACCAAAAATTGTCATTATATATATTTACTGAAAGAAGAAAAGCTTTTGATTTAGAGTATTAACTGAAGGCTTGGAATCAGAAGTTTCATAACATCCTGCTCTTCCATTATGATATACAAAGGCAATGTTTGTCTCAGTGTCAGAACATGAAAATAACATTGTGGTGAATGAAATCTACAGGCTTCTGAAAACTGCTTTACAATTTCTAGCAGTTTAAGGGTGAAGAGTTAAAATTTCTCATCTTTAAAAAAGCAGAAACCCATGCAAGTGCTGCTGTTATATGCTTTTGTATAGTTTCCTTTGCTTTACATATATTGAAGGAAAAGAGCATATCTATCAGAGGCGGGTGGGGGAGGAAGACAGCAGGGACACAGTAGAGGTTGCAGTCCCTGCATTTGCCCCATCTGCTGCTTTGTGGACCCTGCCAGACCTCTCACACCTGAGCCCCCAGGCTGGGGCAGACAAGGGCAATGCCACAGCCCGGAGCAGCATCCCTTCGTGTGCTGGGGACCACCCAGCACCACCAGCTATGTTGCAGCGCACAGTGGGTCTCCAGGGAGCTCTTTCCTCCTCTGGGTCTGGCTCCTGGCAGTACAAGTTTCTCCAGTTGCATGTCCAGCGCAGGGAGGACGTGTAATTCACGTGCTACTTAGGCAGCAAAAAATTTCTTGCGTCCTGACCTAGATAAATCAAATATTATCCTAATTGGGTAGACTTAATTGGTGTTTGGAGGCATTTTTAGAGATAGTTTTCTATTTCTACTGGGAACGTTTTCATATTTCTGTTTATAATTTACTCCAGAAATTTGTTTATTAAGAATTCTTGGCATTTCTTTCATCTTCCTATGAATTTCTGCTTGAGAGCAAGGAAAGTATATCTTTGTTCTCAGGAAAGAAAAGTTACTTTGAGTTTTACTTTGAAGCACCCAATGATATAACTGAAATGTCATGAATAATTTAAGCAAACATTGATGCAAATGTTACTAGAAATAATCAAGGAACTTTAGAGGTTGTAAATAAAACCAATTTAAAGATTAAAATTGATGCAACTTACAATTCTAATTTTGTATACACACAAAAGTAGGACAAAATAGTATTCTGGAACATATGGGAATGGAACAAACAGCGCCGGCTTCATGCGGATGATTCATTTGTGAGTAAAAGAACTTAAATATCTTACTCAGGCTTGCATATATACAGCAGGGACACTGACTTTAAAAGTTTTTTTGCTTTCATCGTGATATTTGGAAAGAGCTATATGATTTCATAGCACACATTGATAGTCTGAATGTAAACAGTTGCACCATTTGCTTCTCTTCATGCTCCAACATCCTAAACTGCTTGGCCTATATGACCTTGTAATACTTGCTTTATAATCATACAGGCTATCTTATTCCTGGTAATTTAACCAAGGAAACTGCAGGGGAATTATGTTGGTGGAGGTGGCATTTGCCAACCCTGATACTAGGTTTTCTGGTATCTGCAAGTCTTTTGCTTTTCTTACTCCAGGATCCAAGTCGTCTTAGCCTGTCATTTTTTCCTCCTAGTTACCCAGATATTGCAGTCCACTGTTACTAAGCAGGTTTCATGCTTTGGGACACAGTCTGCATGCATAGAGAATCATAAACCTGATATTTCAACTCAATGTTTTCATGTGCTTCATGTGATTTTTATTTGTTATTATTATTATTTTTGTTTGTTTCTGCCCACAAGTGACAATTCAGTGTAGAGCAAGGCTGGGAGCCTTGGCAATCTGTGCTGGGCAGCAAAGCACCATGCTACAGATTCCCCAGACAGCAGCTGGCAAAGTGGAATTGCTGCACGGTGCATCTTAGTACCACACCACCCACAAATATAAGCTTGGGACCCATACACACGGAAATGTATTCATGATGGCATAATGTGCCTAAAGAATGTGTGAACAGTGATGCTGGAATCCACCGGGTACCTACAGTGCTCTAGATTGTGCTTAGTTTTAAGTAGATAATAGAGGGACCTTTGAATAGTATTTTTCAGACAGGATAAAATGTATTTCTATCAAATGTTTTAGAAGAGTATAAACAAGCTACAGTGAGACTAAAACAGCATTTCAATCACTTCGGTTTACTACCAGTCA
This sequence comes from Elanus axillaris, assembly GCA_026212715.1. Lineage (NCBI taxonomy): Eukaryota > Metazoa > Chordata > Aves > Accipitriformes > Accipitridae > Elanus > Elanus axillaris. Next base: position 5,904,764 of record JANZLQ010000040.1, read on the forward strand.
TTCTGTATCAGTACTGGTAAAACAAATAGATGGAGAGAAAAGAAAGTTGTGGGTGGAATTTTTAACAAACAGTAAAGAGTAAGTTCATGCCATATTTTTGGCTTTTATTTTTTACTTTTTTAAACATTATGGTGATGCTAGTGCAGAGCTATCTGATTCAGATATAATTGTGTTACTATAGTTTATTTCTCAACAGAAGAGATTATAAAAAAATACTTGAAAGATTTAATTAAAATCTGTTCTCTCACATTTAATACTGCCTAATGCTTTTAATTAATCTGAATATCCTTAATTACTTCTGTAATTTTTACCATGTGTAAATAGCTAATTAAAGTATTAACCACCATCAAATGTTGTCTAGAATTAAATATATAAATGCTCTGTTGCTGATTAAGAGGATTACATGAAAAAATAGTCGAGTTTCAGGTATGAATGGTTTCTGAATGCAAATACAAACAGATTAGCTATAGTAAAAGGGGAATCAGATGAACGAGATGGTTAGTTTCCTACTGAGCCATCCAGTATAAGAATTCTGTAGCTCTAGTGGTGCTTAGAGAAGTTTGGAGGTTGTTTGAAATTTTACCAACTAGTTACAATCCTCGAGGGACTGTCTGTCAACGGAGATTGCTGGAATGCAATATATTCAACCTCCTTTACTGGGTTTCAAGGACCAGATGGTAGGGGACATAGTTATGACCTACATCCTTTGAGAAAACTTCCTTTCTCATTTCCAGAGTCATGCTAAAGGAACAGAGAGCTTTTCGTGCTCCTGGAGGTTGCACTAAAGAATAGCTTCATATTTGTATGTGAGCCAAAATTAGATGGTGAAAAATGCAGTGTAAATGTTGAAGGAGAATAAGTTGACCTCTTCCTCATGATCAGCTTGGGAAAACCATCAACACAAATTATCCATAAAGATATCCTCTGGCATAACTGTCTGTTGCAAATAATACAAGCCCATAACCTCTTAGCCTGTACCAACCTGAACCAGTAAATTCCCACGGGTGTCTCTGTAGTGTGCTCTTTAGCCATTATGACTGTGGAATTAGCTCATGCTGAACTAATCCATCCCTGCCCTGTGGCCCAGAGTTGCCATAATCAGGAACATAAGGGATCTCTTAGGTGGATAATCAGGTGTTGGGTTTTTTCATGTGGTGAAAGTAAAAGCTGCTTTTCAAGACCTATACAAAGGGTTTGCTTAAGAAGGCCAAACCAATAACTTGATTTCAGTTTCCAGTGGGATTTGATTATTCTGGAAATTCAAACTTCAGAGGTTTTTAGAATTTCAGGTCATTTCTCCAGGTCCTTGTGTTACTTGTGACAGCATTCCCCACTTTAAAACCTGCGAACTAGAGATAATCAAATGAGATATTTTAATATGTAGCACTATTGTTGTTTTTTGGTCTCCTGAAAGGCTTCTATAGATAATTAGACAATTAGCTCTTTTAGCAGACCTTACTCCCAGTGGTCATTCCAGGTCCTATTTAAAAAATGAGATGGTGCAGGCTCTTGAGTTGGCAAAGCCTCAAACCAGTAATGAAAAGCTGAAAAGCTCTTTTCTTCAAAATAGTCTCCAACACTGACAAAAGACATCTCTTACAATTTATAGAAAATCTCATCAGGTTTTGTCTTCATTATTTTAATAGTATCTCAGATATAATATATTGTGCCTCATGCATGTATGTTCCAAGGGCTTTTCTGTATGCTTTTTGCCGTTAATTAAAGAGTGGCAGATAGAAACTGGTTTTAGGTGCCTTCTAAACCTTTTATTATGGAGAGCTAAGCCAAGAATAGAAAAAGTTCACTTCTTGTTCTGGTACTACCTTGATGTTATTTATCTGAGTGCTTGTAACTAGGAAATATGATTTCAAGTGCAGTGCTCCTGGAAAACCTTCTCCAGGGATACAGGTATTCTCCACAGGTAGATCTACTACTGTTAGTGAGACATGGCTTTGGGGAATCAAGTAGTTTGCATTTCCGTATTCTGGTTTAAAATGACTAGGCCTCACATCTAGGTTCTACAGACACAAGATTCAAAGAATAATTTTCTAATATTTGCCCCAGATGACTTTTACTATAGCTCGTACTCACTGTCTCTAGCTCCCACCCAGAAAGACAAGGGAGCAGTGTTGTATGTCTCTGTCTTCTTCCTGAATACCCAGTTGACTATATAAGACAACTCTACAGCTTTTTCTCCTGGCAGAGAAGCAATGATTCAACTGGGAATTGCATCAAAGTTGTAGGGAGTTTTTTTGTTTGGTTTGCATTTGGGTTTTTTTCCCCATAATGCAAATCAGGAGCAGTGGCGTTAGAAAGTATCATTTGGCTCATTAAGTATCTTATTGCTGCTTAACCATTAGACATATTTTATGGCTTTGTAGTTTAATTGTTGTGGGCTCAAGTTAAGTTACAAACAGGAAATGAATATTTTGATTAGTCTTTTACACAAACCAGCTTTTTGTGGAAAATTATCTGTCTACTTTGAATATTAAATGTTCTGTCCTTAACCATGCTGAATATTCCACTGGATATTGCATCTGAGTTTTTGAAACTATCCCCTGAGATTCTGGAAATATTGCATAAAAAAGTTCAATTTCCTTTGTCTTCATTGACATTTTGACTTAATTAGCTAAAATGATAATATCTCCCTAAAGTATGGATAATTATATTGATGTAATTTTTGCTTAGACTGGTGGCATATTGCAGTTATTTAAGTTTTATTCTGAAGCATGTTTGAAATTTGCGGTGGCACACTCAGAATCCTAAGATTCACTTCATATACATTTATGAACTTGTTATTTCTGGCATCCTTTAGAGAACCGAACTACCTTCCATATCAAAACATTGACAATAATTAATATGAGATCTCTTCCTTTTTCCGTCAGAGGTCGGGTGTGGGGTACTCTGGTGGGAATCATAGGCAGAATGGCTAACATCCATATTTGCAAAGCTGCCTGAATAGATGTGATAAGGTTACTTTGGAATGGGTTCTGTAACACAGGTGATTTTCTTTGTATTACCCCCAAACTGGTTACAGAAGATGGAGAATTTTAAGGGAATGATGCAGAGGACTGTGAAGAAAAGAAAGTCTCATGTAAGGCAACTGAATGCTCTGCTAGAGAACTGGTTATGTCCTGTCCTCTGCCGCAAAGCTCTTGTCACACAAGGAAAAAAAAGGGATTTGCAGATAGTCACCAACTGTCTGTTTTTCATTTTGTTGCTGTCTAACTTAATAATCAGTGTCTGATTTATTGAAATACTGAGCACTGACACCTTGTAGTACATTGGGAGCTGTACTTTGAAAATATAAAGTGCTGTAACAGAAACTACTATTATGTAAACAATGAGGTCCTGCATTCTCTAATTCTGCATCTAAAATGAACAGACTTTTTGTTTTTCCTGATGCTTATTGTGCCTTATCCATAAAATGGGAATAATATAGCTGTTTCTTCTACCTGGGGCTGTTATGAAAAATAACTTATCCCTTGATTAGCAATTGCATACAACCATATAAAGAACATTAAAAAAAATTGGAAAGGAATTCTTCCAATTGCCTTTAAAGTAAGGGCTGAGCAGTGTATATAAGTCAGCCTCTTTTTTTTTTCCTTTCAGAGAATAGTGAAAAGAAGAAATTTTAACATGGGTCCCTGGAAGCAAATTCAGTCTGTCTGTGAGAACCACTGGAGCTGAGGTCTCCAAAGACTTTATATTTTAATGATTGTGCTTATAATTTGTTGTTTTCTGAAACATCACCCTTCTGGCCTGAAAGGTCTCAAGTTTATGCCTGAAAACATTTAGCACATTTGATCAAAATTCCGTCTTTTTTTTTTTTCTTTCAGTGTAGGAAACCAGCATACAATACTGGTCACTTAATTTTCTTTTTAGGGATGAACTTGAATCTGTGTAATTAGATTTAATGAGCAAACATGTGCCTTCTAAGTTTGGAAAATAAACTGTCTCCTAGATCAAATAACAAATGGATACAAAATACATGCAAAGGAAAAAAAAAAAACCAAAACAGAAAGGAAAACTACTTTAGCACTTAACCTCACCTCCTGTCTGATGCAGCACTGGCTGGAGGTGCTGATTTTCCTCCACACAGGAAGAGCTTGCTAATAGAAAACTATTTGGCAAATCAGGCAGCAATGTTTTGCACATATTATCTATGTAAACAGATATTATACAAACTGATTTAAAATCACAGTAAGAATCAGCAGTAGGGCTTTCTTAGTAATGTTAATGCACAAACATTGACAAAAACCCATTGATAAAACAGCAGGAAAATGTGTCAGAGGAATGGGGTATTCCTAAAATGATGATGATGTCCAACTTGTCTCATCATCTTGGCTCACTTTTCTTCTTTCTGTCTATAGATTGCAATGAGAGTTTTGCATAAATGCTTTCAAATAATCCAGGAAATTCAGGTCTAATAGTTTGACTAGTAATTTCCAAACCCCAGTATTTGGCAGCCATAGATATTTAGATTATGTTGGTGGTGTTTTGAGCATCTCCTTAAACTCTTGCAAAGTCTTTCTCCAGAGCTGCCTTTGTTCAAAGCTGCAGAATTGTTTTGGGTAGTTTTGTTTGGGGTTGTTGTTGTTGTTGTGGGGTTTTTTTGTTTGTTGTTTTCTTGTTGTGTTTTATTTTTTTTAAATATCTGAGGAATTCCACATCTCTATACATATTTAAACTACTGTTAGATTTGAGAGATTTTCTATCACCACAGATTCTAAGCCTTTAAGTGCATTGTTTATGATCTCTTTTCTTTAGCTAGGGTAATCCTGTGTGTTGATGATTTAAATTTTTTTTTTATAGGGACAATTCTTTGAAATTTGAAGTTCAGCTTTTATTTATTTGCTTATTTATCTATAGGTAAAATGGTGGTTAAATCCTTACCTGCTTTAAAATAAAATACTTAACTCGATCAAAGGCTGAAATACAAGAAGCCTCCTATCTATCAAGACCAAGCACTACTATTGTTAACAGGAAAAAGAAAAGAAAGTTTTAATAGCTCTATAAAAAAGAGAGAGAGGATTGTAGGGGGAAACTATTTAAAATAAAAACTATTTAACAAAACTCTAGAGTAAGAGAAACTAAAGCTTGTTTCAAGATCAGAGAAATTCTCACTTTCATGTCATTGGTCAAGGTTGTAGGGTAAAGTACATAGGTTCTTTGTAATCACACATTCACTGTGGATATAAGTAAGTCTTTAATGAGGCCAAAACAAAGCTACTTTCAAGAAATAAGTATATAAGTTATAAACCAATTTGTACTTGTTAAATTCTATGGATGATACAATAGCTGTTTCAGGAAGAAACAGCTAAGCTGGTTCTGAACTTGGGCTGACATTGAGTGCGTTTGCAACATGCTCCACTAGAGTGCCAGAAAATGGCATTGGGACAGGAGGAACACCTGTCTGGGGGCACTGTTTGGAAAGCTTCTGATATCATTTTGAAAGCAGCTGAAGCAATGGAAGGTGTTCAGCTTATTTTAGTTATCAGCCTCTGGAAAGGAGGAAGTCATAAAGAGGAATGTGTGAAATGAACAACAGGAGGAAATAAAAGAAAGACAAATGTCAGTTGCTGCAGCCTAGCTACACTTGCACCTGCAACCTCCCAGTGATTTCAGTACTAAGAAATGAGTGCAGGCATTCCCCTTTTGCATATTTATCTAGGCTAAGTTTGCAAATAACCTTTATGGGTTCTCCAATGCATCCTTGGAACTGGCATCCTAGATTTTATGTTTCCAAAGTTCCTTGTGTCATATGGCATTTCGCTTGCATGAGATCAGGGTGATGCATAATTTGCTGGGCTGCAATTAGAGAGTAAGTTAATTAGATGTGAGAAGTTTTGCCTTTTTGTAATAGACTAAAAGCAGCTGTAAAGGATTAAACTACAGTATCATTGAAAAAGCCATGGTTTAAATCCAGTTGTGCTCTGTGGCAGTTAAGGAGTATTGTATTTAGAACTACAATGCTGTAACAAATTCAAGATTTTCAAAATGTGTATATTAAAAAGAATAGAATCATATAATCATTTAGGTTGGAAAAGACCTAAGATCACAGAGTGCAGCTGTCAACGTAGCACTGCCAAGTCTACCACTAAACCATGTCCCTAAAGACCACATCTTCACATCTTTTAAATACCTCCAGGGATGGCGACTCCACTACTTTCCTGGGCAGCCTGTTCCAATGCTTGACAACCCTTTTGGTGAAGAAATTTTTCCTAATATCCAATCTAAACCTCCCCTGGCACAACTTGAGGCCATTACCTCTCATTCTTGACTAGTCCTTCCAATAGTTACTTGATAGAAGAGACCAGTAACCACCTGGCTACAACATCCTTTCAGGTAGTTGTAGAGAGCAATAAGGTCTCCCCTCAGCCTCCTTTCCTCCAGGCTAAACAACCTCAGTTCCCTCAGCTGCTCCTCATAAGACTTGTGCTCTAGACCCTTCACCAGATTCGTTGCTGTTCTCTGGACACGCTCCAGCACCTCAGTGTCTGTCTTGGAGTGAGGGGCCCAAAACTGAACACAGTATTTGAGGTGTGGCCTCACCAGCGCCAAGTACAGGGAGACGATCACTGCCCTAGTCCTGCTGACCACACGATTTCTGATACAGGCCAGGATGCTGTTGGCCTTCTTGGCCACCTGGGCACACTGCTGGCTCATATTCAGACAGCTGTCAATCAACATCACAAGGTCTCTTTCTGCTGGACAGCTTTCCAGCCACTCTTCCCCAAGCCTGTACCGTTGCATGGGGTTGTTGTGACCCAAGTGCAGGACCCGGCACTTGGCCTTGTTGAACCTCAAACAACCGGCATTGGCCCATTGATGCAGCCTGTCCAGATCCCTCTGTAAAGCCTTCTGACCCTCAAGCAGATCAACATTCCTGCCCAACTTGGTATTGTCCAGAAGCTCACTGAGGCTGCACTCGATCTGCTCATCCAGATCATTGATAAGGATATTAAACAGAACTGGCCCCAATACTGAGCCCTGGGGAACACCACCTATGACCGGCCGCCAACTGGATTTAACTCTGTTCACCCCAAAAGCTAGATTTTTTTTTTCCTCTGAACTTGAAATCAAGTCCTTTTCTTGCCATGAGATCTATATGGAAGGATCTCTGGACTAACCTGTGCTTTTTATATGGAGAGCAGTATGCAGGGGTTTTTTTACATAATTCTATAAATTATACCCATGAAGAGATAAGAAATCTCACCTGTGTTCACATTTCGTTGTATACTTCAGATATGTATGTAGCCTTTAAAGGAGTTTGTAACATCAACTTATTTTAGGCTACTTTTTAATCCCCTTTTCATACCTACAGCTCCTTTTCTGATGATAGTACCTGCCTGATGAAACAGTAGGATTATGTGTGATAATCAGATATATAATGTTTGGATTTGTACAGGCCACTGTGAGAGAATAGAAAAATTCCAATTGAAGAAACAGCATACATGAACAGGAAGAGGTTTTTAAAAAGAAAAAAAAAAAAAGAAAAAAGGCCTTTGAACCACAAGTCTCAGCAATTTTGTAATGTTTTGCTCCCTATTGCCTTACTATTTTTTAAAGTAATTATCTTAATTAAGATGGAAAAGATGATTGCCTTATTATTCTGTGAACTGACAGTTACAGGTGACCTACAGGGCCAGGCTTTGTTTTCCTTCAGGGGAGATTTAGCTATGGAAGTGCTGCTTAGCATTGGCATCATGTAGCCTAGCAGGCTGCAAGCCACGCAGTGGGATGAGGCGCCTTGGTCAACCACCCTCCGTAACAGGGCTGGATGCAGCAGTGCTGGCTATTTATTTGGAGGCCATTGCACTGAATTCATACCATCTTGTATGGAAATTCTGGCTGCCTTGGGTGAAATGGCAATATAAATACAACCACAGTTACAGGACTATCACAGAAGAAACTACAGTCCTAACTTACCCAATATCTATGTACAATGCTACTTGTAGATATTCATTTTTTATAGTTATGCCACATATGTAATCTTTGAGCACTGTAACTAAAAATCTAGATTGGTTTCCTCCTCCAAAGGGCTTTTTTTTAGCCTGGTGTAAAGCTTAAAATGAAAAGTTTGGAGTCTCTGTAATCAGCCCATTTGAAGTTTCATATCTGAAAATCCAGCAAAGTGAACCAAGCTTTAAACACTGATACATTTTGAATTTTGATAGACTTTATTACAAGCCTTCAAATTAAAAGCTGTCAGGAGAGATAAAAGGTTGGGGATTTGGATTCAAAGGGACTCTGATTAGACATAAAGGTCAGCAATGGTGGCAAAAAGTCAATGCATCTAAATTAAGCATAAACCTCTGGAAGAGAATATGCTAATCTTTCGTGTAACGTACTTGTCAGGCTGATCTTGGCTCATATCCACAACAGTTAAACTATTTTCTGTGATGAAATTTTAACAAATGGTAATCCATGTGTAATTTGCCTGTCAAGTGCGTGCCATTTGTTTTTACAAATGCTAGATTTTAACTGCTAAGAAATCGTATTATACTACATAATGTGGTCCTGATTAAAGATTTTGTTTTAGAATCTTCAGTTCAGTTTTTAACTGCAACTTTTTTTCCTTGGGAGTATAAAATGTAAATGTGAAGAAAGGAAAAAGAAAGAAAATTGAAACTTTAAATGTCATTGCTTTTTTGTAAAACTAAATATAAATGTATAAATTATGCTTTAATTGAGCAGCTACTTCAGATGCTTAAAGTTATAGTAACTGTTAATATTTCTGAATGTGAAATTAAGATTCCGCACTGTTAGTGAGCAAACTCATTAAAGTCATAAAAGGATGACAGGATGAAAAAGGATTTACATTTGTAGAATCTTCTGTAAAATTATGAGAAGTGACAGGCTCCATTTTTTGATGTTGAAATCAAGGTTGCATGTCTAAACCACAGTGACACCGTGGCTGGATTTTGCATAGCTGAGAACTAATAGGAAATTAATAGAGTGTAATACAGGCCTATTGAATTCAGTCTAACTTTGTAGCTTTGATGTGTAAGAACAGAAGGCATAATTTCAGTCTTTGTTTAGTGTCCTGGACAGATAGCTTCACTAACATCTAAGTATGGTCAGGATTAAAAATGTGATGGATCGCACCACAGCACCTTCTTGACAGCTTTTCTGTTCAAATACAAATTTCTGTCACAGCCCCAGAATGTTTGAAGGAGCATTCAGAGATGAAATATTGTAGCTGCAACAAGCCCAGTGTGAAGCTATTATGTTTTGAAAGGAAAAATAATTACAAACTGTACATCTCCTAGGCACATATCTGTATTAGTAATACATAGTAATAAATACACTGGAATATACTAATGAAATGTTATTGAACATTAAAGTTTTGGGAACCATAAGGTTATGAATCTGTCAACAAAAATGTCAATGTATCTGTCTAGCTTTAGATTTTTCTACCTGTTTTAGGCAAATAAGTATTTGAGAAAGTTATGGTAGATCGTGATTTACTCTAGCTTTCGTAATGTCTATTTGGGATATTTTCTCAAAGTTGAGATTTTTTTTAAATATCCATCTATTTCCGTACCAAAAAAATATTTTCTTTTATTTAAGACTGTCACTGTTGCCTCCAAAAATTTGTGGTAAAAGGAATGATTTTATTGCAGTATTCTGTAGATGGAATATTGTCTTTATTATAGCAGCAAAGTAGGTCAGAACCTCACTGTTTGACAGATCTGACAGACAAAGTCCCTACCTCCCTATTAATCATGAATAAAATGAAGAAGAAGCTGATTAGTGCAAAAGAATGAATGTATTTAAAGAGCTAATACCTGTAGTGATTTTATTCTTTGTGCTTAACCATGAATTGGAGGAGACACTTCTCCCATTGCAACTAGTTCCCTCACAGGCACAGGGAGTCCGTCTGACACTGCAAGGTGGCATAAAGCATTGTAATACGAGCCATTGATTTAGCACAATAAGAAAGAAAATTGGACTCCATGAAGTGAGAATAAATTGTCTGAGTGCTGAATCTCTATCATGAAATTTCATCTCTTCTCACTTGTTGTCCATGAGATGTGGTCATTTGTCAACTACCAAAGAACCCGCAGTTCTCTACTGGTGATATGTGCTACCACAGTAACTACAACAGAGGTAAGCACAGATGAGGTTGCCATCAGTGTTGAATAGTCTGTAGTCACACTTGTATCAAATTTAAGCTTCAAAGAACTCAAAGGTGGGACAGAAATGTTTTAAATGTCTTCAGCCTTAGTATGATATGTACTTTTTTTGCTTTTTCTGACATAACATTGATGAAAATTTTGTTCCATTTTCACTGAAGTACTTCTACAAATCATTCTAAAGATAGAAGCATAGACCCTAAATACCAAAAAAACCAGGTAATTAACCTGTCTCTTCAGCAAAGTCTTGGTCTTATTGGGATTTATTTATGTATTTCTAAATATTGATGTTAATTGGGCCTTGACTGTGCTCAGAATAATGGCTGCATGTTCCTCAGTCTCCTAAACCAATTCAGAATAGAGAGGCCACCTCATTTCACACAACATTGACTGCATCCTTGCTGCAATAATGTACTAGTTTTATTTATTCTTGGCTTAATCTATCAACCTTATAACATTTATATCAACATTTGGAATTCTCCCTATAAAAGTCAGTGATTGATAAAGCTGCTCAAGAAGGCTGAAAAACTGAAGTACTTAAAGAGTTTATTGTAGTTGAGAATACTGATATTCATATATAATATGAGGGGTGGTGGGACAGCTGACTGACAGATAGATATGACAAACTTTTTTTTTTTTTTATAAAACAGGGATAGAATAACCAGAATTAGTGTTGCTTAGTAGCTCTCGCTATGGCTGGGTAGACTGTGAAAGGAGGGAAGCCTTTGAATGGTAACTATTGTTAGGAGTTAAGCTGTGAGGAAGAGCTAAGCAAAGAAAACTTGCCTCTGTCTCTTTTATTCTTTATTCTCTAATTCTGTTAGACAGTTTTGTGCAGTCTGCTGCCTCTCCCTCATTTTAATTTAAGAGATTTGTTTGGATTTCTTTGGGGTTTTGTTTGGTTGTTTGTTTTTTTTTTAATTAAAAAAATAATCTAAGAACACCTTCCCAAAGAACTGAAGTGTCCTGGTTTCAGCTGGGATAGAGTTAAGTGTCTTGCTAGTAGCTGGTACAGTGCTGTGTTTTGAGTTCAGTATGAGAAGAATGTTGATAACACTCTGATGTTTTCGTTTGCT
>JANZLQ010000040.1:5916081-5939438 GCA_026212715.1 Elanus axillaris
GGGGGGGGGCAAGTGCGTAAGCGGCTGCGTGGTGTTAGTTGCTCGCTGGCGTTAAACCACGACATGAAGTTACTTGGGTGGGGAAATCCTGTTCAATGATTGAAAATATGAAAATCAACCTAAGCAACCAAAGCAAAATGATTTGCTGGCTAGAGATGGATAGAAGATGCTATTTGTTTAATTCCAAATATTTTGGTTTGACTATGCAGATTTCCAGAGGAGCCTGGACACACTGTTCCTTGGCCATGGAGTAATCTGCCCAGTAGGTCTTCCCCAGAGCCAGCCCCATGTCACTGCTGCAGAAGTAATCAACCCAGTGCAAATTTGGGTGCTCCCAAAGCTTCCAGGGCAACTTGCCCAGAGAACTTTCTGGAAGTTGCCTTAGTTGAGGAGCTATTCAGTTTTTTATTGAAGTTCAGTTTGGGACTAAAATATCAAATAACACAATTTCCTGCAGTTCAATTCTATTCTTTCTATTGGCTTTTCTAGCTCCTGTACATCCTTGTAGCTGGGTGTAGCTGGTCATCATTCCCCATTTTCTGAGGAAATAAATGTTGTCTTATATCACCAGAAACTTGTGGGTTTTTCACTGAAGTAGAAAGAAGGAACACATTGTGATCTGGAGTTGTATGATGGATAATATCTTGACATTAGTCTCTTAAACTGAAAGGGCTTTCAGGCTTGGATACTTTCTTTAATACCATATTTTATGGAGAATGTGATTCCTCAAATAGGCAGGAACCTGGACATTAAGATTTTATAAGTAATATGAAAGACCTTAAGCTTCATTTAGCAGAGAGAGGGCTGTAAGGGGGCTATTACCTGGCTTGTGCTGGTGCACAAAGGTTGTCCTTGTCTGAGCATCCATTGTGGGCCAAGGTGACAGGCTGCCTGAAACAGGCAGTGGAAGAGTATGGTATTTTCAAACTTCTTTTTTTTTCTTAGGCTTATTTAGAAAATTTCAAGTTTATAGGATAATTTTGGCTTATGTTCAGAAGCATCCTATATTTTTCATCAAACCTTGAATGACTGATGTATAGATTGCCTTCAATCGATGTTTAAACAAGAGCCTGAGCGACCTTTCAGTCTGTAAGATGCTGAAGTTTGGGAAGGAGCACATTCCTTTGCTCCTCAAGACACCTGTGCTAAGTAGATGACCTTTAGCTTGAGGAAGGATTGTTGGACTCCCAGAGCATCTCATTGGTATCAGGTTTAGTCTTCTGGATCACCAGCAGAAAATCATGCTGGGCTGTCACAGCACCTTCATCTGAGACATGCTGAACAGCACATTTGATGTCTGGCAACAGTGAAGGCATGCATCAATATTAGTCACTGTCTCCCCCTCTCATTGTTTCCCAAGGAAGCTGAAAGTAAACGACCTATTCATGTTTGATACCAAGGCCTTTTCTGCTCCTCTATCACAAATAGGAGTTTTCTCATGTTATTTCATCTCATCCCATCCTCTCTGAAGTTAGAAACAAACTACTTTACAAGAAGAACCCAGAGCTAATACCAAATGTGTGTTACAGATGTAATGTTTCTGAATAAAATATTTATTTTTTAAAGCTTTTGCTTTGTAAACCGTGATGGTATCTGAGCACATAACCTTTGGTACCTTCTTTTAAACTATAGGAATTGGTAGGATACTGTGTTTGGGCTTCTATTGTCTTTTCAGAATGGCTTTGTGACTAGAAGTAATCTGTAGAATGAAAACAAACTTCTGTGAGTAAAAAATAAAATAAACAAAATCGGCTTCAAACCCCCAGAAGTTCTTTTCTCAGCATGGTAGATGAATGTGTGCACTGACCCATGCAGCTGGTGGTTGAGAGTATAGCCTGCTGAGGTGAGAGCCTGATCACGTTTTAAAGCAACACAATTTCTTATCATAGCTGTGTTGCTAAGGGATCGCTTATATTTCTCCTCTTTCTTACTCTCTGTCAGATTTCAAAGACCATCAAGAAAAAATGTTGCCTTGTGTCTCTATATTGCCTGTTCGTGGTAGAGAGTTAGGAATGAATTACAAAAGTAAGCAAAACTTTAAATAGACTATACAATAGGTAGCTCGTTTCCTCTGTTGAAATATTCCATGCATGCACTTAGTAGTAGACATGATACTGGTGTTTTCTGGATTTCAGCCCTTCTCTTTAAACCAGCAGATTTGGTGATTTCACACCCTGTTAAAGGAAACTGATTCAATGGCATATTACTGCCTAAAATCACCACCTGCTTCCTACTTTGCACCTTGGCGTTCTTGTGCTTCCCTTTTTTCTGCAGTGATAGGGCGGCTGATCCAATGGAAAAATAACCCTGAAAGAGCACAGTGTTTCATTTCATAAGCCAACTGATTCACCTCTCAGTCAGACATGAATTGGCAAGAGCAGAATTGCCCCTTTTAGTGTCAGCTGAGTGTTAAACTGGCTTAGATGCAGCCTGAAACCGCATCTGCAGAAATACTAGGGATCCCAAACACCACAATGGGTTTAAATAAAAAAAAATAATCTATCTTTTATATTTCCTTTACTGTATAAATAACCTGAGAAAATAAGCAAAATTATCAACTCTGTTTGGATAAGCACACAAGTAAAGTATGGGAGCTGCAGAAGAGAGGGAGAACAGCAGAGATTTCCCACACTGAAGAATGCAAACTGAGGTTGGCACATGGCTTCCCTCTGGTTCTCCCTAAGAGTATATAAGCTGGGACACTACTAACAGAATAACACGATGAAAAAGTAGCATTAAAGTCATGTACTGTGTAAAAGGAGTTTAATTCTCCATCTCACGTTTTTAAGATACCATATTAATAATTTAGTCGAGTTTTAGTAACCTTTTTAGTTGTAGCCCACTAATGACAAGCTTGCTTTCTAATGTTTAACGCCTGCTGCGCAAGTGGTACTTTTAACAAAATACATTTGCTGCAGGCTTTTTGACATGACTTCACACTGAGATAAACACAATTAACATGAGCTATTTAAAATTCCTTTCTGTTGTGCTTGTTTATTAATGGTCTCTTAAGATCTATTTTTGTTATTAAAGAATATGTAACAAATTTGATGGCACAGTGAGGGTATGCAATTTAAGTGGTTTACTCTTGAGAAATTCCTGGGTCATCTCCTGTTTGTAATAGCATATTCATATACATAGGCTCAAGAACGACCATATCAGTCCTTCTTTTAACGTGCTGTTCAATGGAAAGTACTGTAGCAGCAAATGGAGGATGAGCCAAAGGAGTGCAGGCAGGCTAGCTTACATAGTATAAAAATTTCATTAGAAAGTATTTCCAGTGAATCCTATTTTGTCTTATCTTTTCTATATGTCACATCAAAATGGCTTTTAGTAAAAATAGTCTTGCAAAGAATGGCTACTTGGTGGGCTGTACTGAATATTCATAACATAGTACATCTGAGTGTGCTGAGACCTCTTAGCATGCTTCTTTTTATATTTTATAGCACACTTCTTTTTATATATTCTTTTTAGGTTAAGCTAGTTCAGAATATTGTTGTTAATCTTCTGTACATCCTTCCAGACAGTCTTTGTAAGGCCATTTTTTAATTAAAAAAAAAAAAAAAAAAAAAGAAAGAAATGCTGGCCTCTTTGAGGGCCCACGCAGCAATCTCCAGCTTTCGTTAAAATCAGTGGAAAGACTTCTCTTGCCTTTGGTGGGAACAGGATCTTCTCAGCATGATTTTGAAGGGGTAAAGGGTAGAATACATGCCTCAAAAAGACAAATGTCTGTTAGAGCCCTGAAGATCAGTGCTGTTGTAAGATACGTTTTGTGCCCTCCTTTCCAGGCTACCACCTCTGCTGACTGACTGAAACATCTATATTTACTCTCCTTGCTTTTTATAGGGGTTAGTCTGAAAGTACACCCCTGATGGCAGAATCAAAGGAAGACTGCTCTTTGCATCTTCCTCCTGCTCATCTGGACAAGCAACAACTGCAATTGGTTTTTAATGGGTGGATTTGAAAGAGGCAATGGACTGATTTGATAATAGATAGATCCTCATCTTAACAAATTAGTATAAACTGAAGCTGTCCCGTTTAGTAATTCAAGTACAGTAAATGTTATGTATTTGCTTATCATGGCCTTTCTGCCCAGTGAATCCTGCAGCTGTTTGTGAGCGGTTCTGATAGACCTATATATGGATACAAGTAAAATGCTACATCTGACAAATGACACAATTGTTCAGTTGACTCTGTAGGGACTGTGCATTACCCTTCGGGACTGTGCATTACACTTCGCAGGGTATGTCTGAGCATCAGGCCTCTTTCCCTCGTCTCTACTGCTGAGTGAGACTGAGCCCATGGAGAGAGAAGAGCTTGTTCCAGTCTTGTGAACAAAAAAAACACTTGCTCGTTTTTCAGATTGTGCAGCATGGCAGCAGGGCCGACTGGACCTGGAAGGCCTGGAAGCTGGAAGGCTCTTAGGAGAAAGCCCTGCATACAGTAGGGACTGTTGGGATGGTTGAAACTGTAAAGGGTACATCCATGGCACTTCAGTGCAGAGACAGTATCTGCAGCTATCTGGTTGCTTCACTGCTGGTGGCAGCATCCTAAATCATGCTCTCCAAAAGAGGCTTTCAGGACACCATGGATTTCCTTGTAAATCAGACAAAGCTTTACTTAATGCCCATAGAGCAAGGCAAGTGATAGATACTTGGCTTAGTTTTGCTTTGGATGTTACCTCTTGTGCCCTTTGCCATAACTGAACTTGTTGGCATTGATTTTGGACTATCTCAGTAGGATTCACTGCTCAGGGAATGGGGAGAGAACAGCATGGTCTGGGGAGTATTTCAAAGGTAGAAGCCACTGATAACTGCTGGAATGGAAAAAAAGGCTCAAAGGACATACCACCTTCCTTCCATGCATGGACATGATAAGAGGGGAAGTTGATTTGTTTTCAAACACTTCATTTGTCACACAGCAGTTTTTCACAACTAGGTCTCCATGAGCTGTCTTAATCTGGGTCATGACTGCAGAGTCCTCATGGCTATGAAAATACCTGCATCTAAAGCTAATCCCTTAGTTTGAACCCTGAAATTATTTTGAGGCGTCCCTGCTTCTATCTATGCTTTCATCTAGCTTTTTGAAAGTGAAAAAGATACAGCTGAGACATCTCAACTCCTGGATATTGTCATTACTTGGTTAACTTTAGTGACATGATTTTGGAGGATCTATGATAAAATATAGTACCTGGGGATATTTATCCTAGCAACTTTAAATATGTACTGTTCTTTTGCTCTTTATAATACATTGTTGTGACGATGCTAGTAGACACTGAGCCTTGTATTGTTTGGAGAACATTCAGATTTCACCAGAAAGGTCTTTTAAAAAGGATTTGTTGGTATAAAAAAAAATTTTTTTTGAAGTTTGAGTGTTATATAATGATCAGAACTTATTTCTTTAAGAGATTTGGATTTGCTGTAGTCAGGCTACTGAAATCCTACTTTCATTTGAACTCACGTGCCTGGGATGTCTGTTACATTTAAATATTTATGGCTTTGAAGGTTCACCAAGTCTGTAATAAGCACAGGGGAAAATAAATACATTATGCAAAGGGTGATTAGTTTTATCACATAGTCTTCTACAGGGCAGCTGTTTATTTTCAGTGTTCATTTTCTTGGATCACTCAGGTAGACAGCTGTTCTTTTAGGGCATTTTTGTTAATTTAAGTAACTTCTTTGAATTGCAAATCTACCACCAAATTCACTTCTAAAAATTCAGCCTCCAGCTCATAATTATATCATCAAAAAAAATCTTTAGATCACTAATTCAAAAATATCTACTTGTCAGAGATATTTCAAACAAATGCAAAGCATACACACTGTAAATCACCCAATAAATCAATGTCTATATGAAACTGAATATAAAATGTCCAGGTCTGCTAGGTTTCTCAAATAAAAAGTATAATATACATTACGTACATTCCCACAAGGCCACAGCCAGCTTGAAATACTGTTGTCTTGTGTATGTGACTTCATAAAGACCTGTTAATATCAATAGGCCATTGCAAAGATAGAAATATGATAAGAGGGCAGCCTGTCATTCATCTTTTCATTTTTTTTAAATTGCTTTGGATTTGCGCCCAAGTCCAGAGAACTTGAGGAGAGTTCTAGGACATGGGAAGGAATGGAGTACTGCAGACTGGGCTGACGCTTATCACGCCATATAGGAATGGCACTTTTTATGTTTTGGAAACTGTCAGGAACAATTGCAGTGTGGAAGCACTGCCTCTCCTGTGTGGTCATCCATATAGTTCTCGGTCTTGTAATATCCTTATTGAAGTCGGTACATAACTGTTTAGGTACACATTTTGTATTCAGGCCATCAGACTTGTGCTATATAAATATTTGTGTCCCCTTCAATTCATTTGAAAACATAGACCTTGGCTAGGATAGTTTTATGAGCGCATTACTGGAATGTTGCATTTAAATGAATTCTTTGTATTGTAAAATGCTTAGCTACAGAAAGTGTAACGTTATCGCTCCAGTAGATGAATTTTATTCAGTGACTGTATGTACTTATACTGAAATTGCCATCAGATATTTATTGGCTGACATATTTTGACCATTGTGGACCAAACTGTAGTGTACTAACCCCGCAAGGGCAAAATATTTTTATTTCACTGTGAACTAAAATTTGTTCCATTATGAATTTATTACTGAGATAGTTTGTTCTGAAATACCCTGAGATGGAGCGTCCTTTCCCAGATGAGCCCATTTTGGAAGGCACAGTATGGGATGAGGATATAGCTGTTCTCCCCTTCTGTTTTGCACAGCTTCTGAAAAGGCAAACCAGAATTACAGTCACTGTGCTTCATGACATACAGTGGTTGTACTTTCTCCAGATCAGCAAGATTATCATGATGCAGCAACTATGCGGGCACCTTCCAAAAATCCCTAGAGGTCAAGGGCAGCCTGGCGTGAATAATAGACCACAAATGTTGTGTATCTGCATTGGCTTTTTTTTTTTTACCAGTCAGGCCTTGGATTTCCTACTGGGCAACTTGATGGAGACAATTCTTTAGCAGGGTAGTGCCAGAAGGTGGTATGAGGTTTTCTGTATATTCTCCTCTGTTCTCATGTACCCACTTCTGTATGTTGATTTTCAGTATCTCAAGCATGAGTCAGGAGATCCATGTGGTTCTTGTTCTTATGGAAAGCACTATCTTGCTTTCATGCTCCAGTGACGTGGTTTAGAAGGGTAAGAACTTCAGTTTGGGTAGGTTTCTTGGTGTAATTACAGCCATACCTGGTATAGCACCAAGAACATGAGCAGGAGAGAAGCCGCTAGACATGGGCAGTAGTGGTGGGAGCTCCCAGTGAGCTTCTGGTATTGCCCAAAATGTCCCTCAGCAGCAGTTTGAGTCAGAGCAGGGAATGTTTTTGTTCATTTAGTTTACAGGTTTTTTTTTTCTCTGAGTTGTTACTGGTGTATAGAAGTTGTAGTTCTACTGGAATTTTGGAAGTTGGTGAGAAAAGCAGTTGGGTCTGAAAAAGCCAAAGAGAAGATTTTATGGTAAAAATAGAAAAGGAATAAGCTTTTAATATGTGGGGCCACTGGGACTTCATTTCTTAAGTAATTAATAAGTCTCATGTACTTATTTGTTAGGACTGGAAATTTTGACAAAATACAAAAAAGTTCACTTGGATACTTACTATTAGTAAGATACGTTACAATGCTAGTTGTTTTAATTTTGAAATACTTGACATATCAGAGCAAAGTTAAGTGGAGATATGACGTAAGTACAAATGGCATTACACTAAATCAGTATGTGAATGCTATATCTAGTTAATTAATATGCTAATTAGCTAGTTTAAAGATAAAAGGGGTATTAGAAGAATGCAATAAAGAGCTTGTATTTTTCTCTTTTGCTATGTAAACACAGCTCCCTGCAATAACTTAATGAGGAAATTTCAAAGGAACAAAACTAACAACGAATGAATTAGAAGCTTAACTAAGTAATTACATGTCATTGCTGAGACCTTTTGGGTAGGGACTAGCGTAACTATGTGTTTAGATTGTCATAACAGCAAATAACAGAGAGAGTGGGATAACTAACTAATAAAATACATTTATTTGTTGGAAAATTATTTTTCAGAAGCAGCCCAAGCAAAATTTGAATTAAATGGTTATTATTGAAAGCAATTTATTTAGTAATAAGATTGAAAATATTTCTAAGGTAGAAGGATGTAAGCGCTTTGAAGGGAAGAGAGCACAAATAGAAAGAACTAGCACTATTTCTGCAGTAGTGAGTGAGCCATGAAGCAGGCTTTTGGCCAGCCTTTAATATGTTAGCAGAAAAGGGATTGGTGTTCAAAAACCAAAACCTGTGTTTGCTCAGGAATAAGCATCCTGAATTTGGAGACTACTCTGAGGTATATAGAGCCTGGTTTTGATCTAGGCTGGACGATCAATAGGAAATCTTAATAGCATGGCACTGAGAGAGGAAAGATCCTTAAGCACAATGACAATGTGCCTTAAACTGAGTCTGAAGACCTATTGTGGGCTAAAATAGGGTGTAAAAGATTTCAGAGCCAATTAAGGAAGGTCTTTTAAGAGAGAGGATGCGAATGGAGAGTGTAGCAAATCAAGAATTGGTGGGTTAGAAAAATGCTGTCAGAGCTTTAACTGCTTTATTAGTGTTAAATTTCTTGTCTGTAAACACCTTTCCTCAACTGGAGAAAGCCAGTGTTTGGAGTTTTCATTTCTATCAGGAAGCCATGCATATTTAGGCTTGTCAAAATTATGACACTCTCCACACTAGAGAATGCAATTTCAACTACTATGTACAGTCTCAGCTGACATCCATGCTTGATAAAGACAAAAAGACTCTCTCCTAGCCACTTCAGTCTGTTGCTAATGGGCTTGTTGTTAATACAAAAGCACTGTTCTAGCTAATTTCAAAAGATACAAACATACAAAAGGAAGCATGCAACAAATATCCTGTTTTCTTTTGTATTTATTTAAGCAATTCAACAAAACAAAAAATCTAGCAGATGCTAAATGAAAATTAGAAGTTGGCTTATAGAAAAAGTAAATACCATTCTAAGAATAAATAATATCAAGTATTCTATTGTATAACAAATTCTACAAGATTTCTTTTTTAATATTAAGGTAAAGCATCTGGGACCTTTGAAATTTAAGCCTTATCGCATAATGACTATTAAGGAGCAGCAGGAGTGATCTATTCATAGTATCTCAATATCAATGACCTAAGCTGCATTTGTTTAACAGTGAGCACTTAAATAATCTGGTCATCCCACCTCTTCTCCAAAAGGAAACAAATTCTCCTTCTTGTTCTTGGCGATTTCACTGAGAATGGGCATGAGTCTCTAAAAGGTGAAATTTTTTGCAAAAGAGCTTGAATGATTTAGAATTGTGGGCCCAACTCACATGCTGTGTCTAAAGGCTGGCGCAATTCTATCTCCTGAATATTCTGGCATATAGAACCAGGGCCAAACTCTAACTGTGCTAAAGTCAATATCTAAACTTCTTTTAACTTCAAATGGATTAGAACATCACAATTGCAGCTAAGCACACTCTGACATAGTATGCTGGTTTAATGCAGTTTTCTGATTGGTCTTTTAGTTTATTCATTCTAGTCAGAAAATGTCTAAGATGCAAGATATTTTGGTCTTTTTTGCTAAGGAAACAAGGTTTATGCCTTACATCTATCTGTTTTTCCCCTGGTAACTGCTGAAACTATTTTGAAATACATTTCACAGAGAGAGGGAGAGGTCTCAAAGACAGTAAGTTCCTGCAAACTGACAGTCCTCAAAGTAGTCAGTTGTCAACAGTCAAGGGTTCAGTGGCTGAGCCCCTATCAGCAGCTTTTATGTATGCTCCCATTGAGGCTGTAGTCTGACTATGCTCTTTATTAGACACCATCTATTGCACACAGGAGAGAAACATGATCAGTGTTTGCACTTGGAAAATTTTAACTTCAGCCCTGAACAACTTGGGTGCCAAAGCATCCACAGAGAAGAAAAAATTAGGCTCTGAACCAGACTTCATCAGTTCTGCTGTCCACATAACGAGATGTTTCACATTCCAGATACTATGGTCTCACGCTTGGGTCAGTTTCATTATTATTTTTAGAGAAATTGTTGAAGATGCCTTTGGATGAGATGAGAGCTCATGTAAATTGTGTTTATATGTATATATATACATATTATAATATGAGTTACATCTGGCTTTGTATCTCAATAGATGGTTAATTGTAGCACTGTCAGAAAGGAAATAAAGGGAATTCACAGAAGTGGAACAGACTCTGAAGCTTAGAAAAGAATATCTTTAATGAAATATGCCCACTTAAAAGGGAGCATTACATGAAACATAAAATAGTCTAGGTTACAAATCTTATTAGCTTTTAATAAACTCAGACCTTTGCTACAGAACTGAGTTAGTATGGCCCAGATGTGGCTTTAGATAGAAAACAGCCGGGGGGAGAAGATTTCATCTTTACTAGAGAATCATATTCTAGGTAGGGTTTTATTTCTCTTTCCTAGATTATTTATTTTTCTAAATTGACATTTTCTTTATAATTTGATATTATCAATATAAAGTGGGTATGTTTTTAAGCTTTGGCTTACTATTACTATGAAAAATGAAACTCTAGTTAAACTTTGTGCATTTTTATGTCACCCACAGGGTCTCCCTGGTTTGGGATTTGAATCTAAATCACCAGGTTTTAAAATATGTCTTCTGTATGATTTCAGCTATACCTGTGGATGACTGACATGTCTTAAGTGAAAGATCTCTTGTCCCCAGTGGTGGCTGAAGTCAGAGCTGTCTTTTTTGAATTATTTTATTTCATGAGCTTTTAATCATACCCCAAGGAGATGCCAAGCTTGCACATACTCTTTCTTTCAAGTATATATTTAGACAAACACAAGCTGTGGAGGAGATGCTGTCATTTCTTCTCTTGTTCCACTCCAAGCATATGTTCAACATGGTAAACTTGTAACAAATTTAATATCACAGTAAATTGTAATTTGGTTAGGTGTGTCCCTCTTTCAAATGCTGAAAAATTTGGTCATTGTAAAAAATAAAAAAAGCTAGAACAATAAAGAATGTACTGGCAGTAAATCAAGAAATGCGGTTACTCTCTGAATAAATATTGAGTTTGTAGATGGAGTTCGTTCCACTCTCTTAAAGTTATCTTTATGACATTTGTGTGAATGTGAATTAATTTGAAGACCATTGTGAGGTTTGTTTTATTTGTTTATTGAATTTTCTATGCCTGAAGCATCAATTAGTAGTATATTTATAGTCAAGCTATTCAACTGTTTTGATTTTTTTCAATTCTTGTTCTCATGGATCCCAACCAGAGTGTTCTTGTGTATCACATACAGTGCAAAATCTGAATGCTCTGAAGCTTCACATATTTCAAGAGGGGGCCTAACAGCTACTCTGTCTTGCTTTTACTTCTCAGGATAGATTGTTGTCCTTCTTTGTTTCTGGCAGGCTTTGCTACAAAACCATAATGATGGCTATTGTGGTGCTTGTTATTTTTATAGCTCTATAGGCAAATAAATACATTTTTAAAATTAGGCAGGGACTTAGTATCTAGGTCTCATTTAGAACACCAGGCTCTAAAATTGCCTCCTGTGAAACTTTAGCAATGTCTTTGAATAGCTGTGTCTTGAATGACTGACTTAATGTTTCTTTGAGCTAAAAGGAGCAGTGCTGTTTGGAGAGCTTGCAGTTTCCAAGACATTTTTGAAATTTATGTAGAAAAGCCCAGTATTTGTATTTAAATTTATTTATTGATGGAGAAGTAAGTGAGAGAGTAATATTTGGACTAAGATTTGTTTTCATGAAGAAAGACCCTGTTTTCCCCTCAAGCTCATTTCTGAATTTCAGGAGAAAAAACAGTCTTACAAACCTCTAAACATTTCTAAGGCTGAACTGTCAGTGTCGAGCGCGTCAATTGCTTCCTTTCTGCAGTACACTGGAAATCCACAAGTATACCATTATCTGTATGTTAGGACTTTTGCTTTGAAGCTGATAGCATAGGCTGCCTCTGCTTTGGTTACAGCTCTGTGTGAGTTAAATTTCATTCCCAGTACTCATGCCAGCCTTCATCTAGTACCTGTATCATCTGCCTTTGCACCTAATGAAACAGTCCTACCTGTCTCTGCTCTGTTATCTAGCAGGCTGAGGGGACATGGACGTACCTGGGCAGTGGAAAAGATCTTGATAACAGAGGAACAACTAGAAATGCTGGCGAGAGTGATGCAGACACTTACATGAATGACTGTGCTCAGATTTGCTTGACTGCAAAGGTTATTAACCATGCCTCATCAGCTGTGCTTGGTCTGCCTTGGCTCTAGCACAGCCTCTTCTGTGCGTCTGTGCTGCGATCTTCTGATTTCTGGGAGGACGTAATGGGGCAGATGGGTATGGTGCAGAGAGATCGTCTTGTCCTTGCAGGTTTTGTTGGCACAGGCTCTATGCCATGCAGAGAAACTGCCTCTGATTTCCATCCCAAGCAGCTTTGCAAGCAAACCGTCACATACACATTGTTGTGCCTTTTCAATTCTCAATCAATTCTTGAAAGGAAACTATAGACTAGATAATCTGACTATGGACCAAAGCTTTGCTATTGCTTGCAGTTACATGGATTACGTCATGAATAGAATTCAGAAACAAAACTGTTATTAGGGAAAGATTTTAAGGTTTCTCCAACATTGGCCAAGCTAGAGACTTGAACTTACGTTTTCCATTTCTATCTTATCCTCATTGTGACCAGAAATTCCCTCTTCATCCTAAGAAATGCTTCTGATGGAATGTTCTGAGAAACATTTCATCAAATTTGCTCTCCAGACAAGAAAGTTTAATAAAAAATTGTTGCCTCCCATTCTAGTCATAAACATCAGTTTAGTCTTTAAAACCTCCATAGCATCCTGCAGCATTCAATTAACAAACAATAAAACCAAAAATCACTACCCGTCCAAACTATCATTATGGAAAGAGCTTTTGTAAATATATGGTCTTACAACAGTTCCAAATGCCACCTTCTACATGGGCTTAGATATATTTGCTTCATTAAATAACAGCAATATATGTAATTGAACATGCTTATTGAAAACTAGTTGCCTACTACAAAATATCTGTTGAATTCCAGTGGCCTAGTGTGACTGACGTCACGGTACATAAATTTGGTTGTAATCCCAAATTAAACTTACACGTACTTGCTGTACAGTAACAGCGAAGTAAGAAAATGAAACAGCCTCCTCCCTGATATAGCTTTGAGAACTTAGACAATTTCAGCTCTGTTGGTCATATTAGTTACTTGTAGAAGTTACTCCTGGTCCATTGAAATAATTGTGTTAATGCCACTTTCTATCTATAAGCATCTAGGCCTATGGTCTTTTAAAATACAAAGTGAAATTCTCAGAAAACAATTAGAGATATTGTGTGATGTATTGGGGATTTTTTGTATTGTATGTGTGAATAAAAATTACTAATGCAAGAATGCTTTCTTTTCAGAAATAAGCAAGTTACTCATACTTTGAGTTGTTTTATTTTATTGGTTATTTGGTTGCCGTTTGCCCAATACTGCAAATATAACCTCTGACTCTCTAAAAATTTGCTTTTATGGTTTTTTTTATGGAGATATTTATGTTTAGAGCCTTTGCCAGTCTCAAGAGAAATGAAATTTCTTTCACTATCTTTTGTCTTGAAGCTTGAATTGTTTAGCATTACATCTTAGTTGCATTTGGGTCATATTGCTATATAATGATTGTACTCTGTCAAGCATTCATAGGGCAAAGAGCGTATTGTAGCAGCATAAGAAAACAATACTATCAATGTTATACAGTGATGGCAAGATTTCTAGATTTTACAGAAGAAAGTGGGTTTTGGAGGGTTAATCAAGTAAAGTCTGACTTATTACTAGTAATCAGTGTACTACTTCTTTAGATGAGAACTACTTGCATCAGCACTACTTAGCAGCTATGCATACCTCACTGAACTCTTGTGGCAATAACTATTTTTAATGTGATTTGACTAACAGATTGTATACTTGTTGAAATCAAATATGAAGAAATATAGTAAAAGCTGCCTAAAACAGGATACATGAACTCACTCTGCTAGTAAAATTAAATTATTAATGGTCTAATTTCTTATTTTTTCCACAGGATTTGAGGTTCCAATTAAAACTGTGTTTGGGCCATTGCTTTGCCTGCCAGTACTTAATCTTTTCCGAAAGCCTCATCACTTATCTAAAACAAAAGAAGAACGAGGTAAGGCGAGAAAGTAATGAAATGCAGCATAGCACATCTGTCAAAGGAACAGAAAGTAGCTTTAAAACAAAATATCCAGGATCAATGACATTAAAAAATTATTTGTTGAGCACTGAATGTGTTCACGTTAGGCATCTTAATTCTAAGGGATCTGTAACTACCATTATGTTCTTGCATACACTGAGGGTTTGGTTGTTTGTGTTTGAGATATACTGTTGATGTAGCTACAGGGTACAAATGACTGATAGGAGCTCTGGAATTGCTAAATGCACCTCTCTGTACTATGGAGTCCTTTGGAAAATCGTTTGACATCTTGATGCTGAACTTCTGAATATAATTACTATTTCTGATGTTATTTAAAATTCAGTTTTGGGTCAGTCTACATTTATGTTCTCCAAATATGTATAATGCAATATTGGGTACTGTATGAAAAGACTTACCCATTTCAGCACTTAGAGCTATGCTATCCTTTGTTGTTAGTAATAAATCTTTTTAAAATACCTGGAATTCAGTTTTGCTATGTCACTTAGGATTGCAATAATATACAACAAGGCAGGCATAACTAGAGGTGATAGAGTAGTTCAGTGATTTAGACCTGATGGGATAAGGATGTAAGGCAGACACAGTTTGAAAAATAAGAGCCTTTTTTTGAGTCAAAAAAGTATAGCCTGCAGTGGCCACCTCTGTAGTCACTGCTGACATTCACCAAGAGAGAATATTGGGTTCTCAGTTCTTATTTTTCCTGTTCACTCTTTTTTTTTTTTTCCTGCATTCTCAGATTTCTGCCAGAGGTCAGGTTGAAAATTAATATTAGCTGGTGCAGACCAGGCTCAGTGGTTTCAGCATATCCTTTCACCTCAACCCCCTTATATGAAAACCTGAAGTCTAGAAAGCTTCTTGGCTTCTCACCTTTTCAATATACAATATTATGTATTTGATTTGGGACTGTTAAGCACGCATCTTATCTATAGTCTCTCTCAAGAATTCTATTTATAATTTTCTTTTCTAGCTGTATGAAGAGGTTCATTAAGTAGCTAGGAAAAAATGTTGAAAGACCGTCATCAGACCATGAATAGATATAGGCCATGCAGAAAATAGCTGGTGGTAGCTGTCAGCAATAAGTAAAAGGGGGTTTAGTAGGTGTGTTTTTAAAGGGAGAGTTGTGCCTCCAGATCCAGAGTTGATAATATACATAACTGACTGTTACAAGCATTCCTAAAATATTTTCTACAATTGCTATCAGAAACTACTCTTACATATGTAGATTATTGGATATGCTATGTAAATCCTCAAGCCTTGCCAAATAACTTCATGGTTTCTGATTCCCGTCTTACTGTAACTGTGTCTTACAGTACAGTTCTCTTCTATATTGTGCATCTAAGGCATGATTTCTGCTAAAAGCTGGGGACATTTGCAGGAAACCATTTTGACTGACATTTGGTCTTACAGAATTTGACTGAATAATCCATTTGTTGAGCAGCCAGCTACAGTACACATCTCATTGTTGGTCTCTGAGACCAGAAAAGATGATGAAACAAAAATCATTTGTATAATTTGATAAAAACCACTTCCTAGCATTGCTTATGGGAGCAAGATGAGGTGCTTGCGTAGAATTAGTTACCAACAGGATCCATCTTCAAAAAAATTTAATTAAACTTTAAATTAACTACTCTTAATAGGATTTGAAAAAAAGCACACTTGATTTGTCTGTAGCTCTTCAACTTTCTTTCAGTGCCTTATAATTGCATTTCAAAGCTATTCTTTCAATAGATAGATATCTCAAATGTAATGCCTTAAAGATTCTCTGATATTTTCTTGTTTAAAAAATTAACTTTTCCACCTTCAGAACCTTCCTGCTTCTTCAAAACCCTGTTAGTGAGGTACATTAACCACTTAAAACAGATAATCCTAGAAATTCTTAACTTCTTATAAGTGTAATTACCTTATCATGAGGAGTGTGGATGGCATTTTAAAAAAAAGTCTCTCACTGAATTGGTGCTTAAAATGCATAATGTGCTAACTATGTATGCAGTTTAATTGGGACCCCACTGATACTGAAAACGGTCAAAGTTTTGTTGTGGCTTCTAATGGAAACAAGGCTTATATGATTACAATAATGTATATGTATAAGTAGGATGTCTCTCTGTATCCCCTAACAATTTTTAACCCATTGACTGACTTCAGGGTTTTTTTTTCAGTCCAATGACTGACATTAACAGGAAGATAGAGTTCTGAAAGAAAATTATGTTTCCAACATTCTAGTGAAAATACATGTCTTTGCAGAAAAAAAAGGATTTTTAAAATGCTCTGACCGAGGGACGGCCACTTCATAAGCTTCTCTAAAAGATTCTACAACAGTAAGAGACCTAATTAAGTTTGGAGAGATGTTTCAGTGAGAACCTGCCCCTTTTAAACACAGAGGATCCACAAAGAAAATTTGTGAATGCAGGGAATTTTCCCAGGGTTCTGCTCAGGAAATCAGACTGCCTTCCTCCCTGTATGCTCTGAACATCTTGCTCTTCATCATGGTACATGTATCCTGTTCTTTTGTAAGATGCTGATATTTGAAATCAAAACCAGGGGCTCAGTCTTGCAGCAGTATGAACACTTACTTTCGGGTTATAGCTTCTGTGTTTAAAACCAAAGAACATTGCCATACATGTGGTTGGCAGGCATTGTGCTTTATGGTTTAATATATTTGCAGTTTCAACTGTAAACACAGAAAAACATCTGTTTTGCTTATGGGACAGCTTATAGTTCTTATTGAACAGTAACAAACCTTATGCTATGGATGAAAGAATTTGATTTATCTGTGTTAAGCGTACTAGGTATGTGATTAGACATCACTCTCATAAACCGTGTCTTATGTTGCTATTTTATAAATTCCTGTTAGCTTGTACAATCAGGGAAGGGTTCTGCAGTGAAGTCCTTAAGCAGATGCAATGTATGTCAACACATGGCTCCTAGCCATTGCCAAGTCTTGATAGTATTACAAGCCTTCAAGATGAAATGTGGTTTCCTGGGTAATTTGTATAATGCATCTTTGGGGTATTCATATTTTCAAGATGTATTTGGATTTACAAGCTATAAAAGATAAAGCATGCTTTGCAGTTTCTATTTTAGATATAGTACCATTTAAAATGCTTGAGGCTTCTCCTCCATGCAGTGGATGGTTTGCTCTGAGGATCTTAAACATTCATTTCTACTGGTTCTCATATCAGAGATTCTCTATTAATATTGCCATAGTGAAATAGGAGACTGACTGCTGGGAATCTCCAGGCAATCAATGAAAAATACTTTGCAACAATACTGTCCTTTTCACTTTTGTTAAAGGTTGTGAAAGCAATTTACAAACATTAATAACGCATTACGGTAAGCTCCTGAAGCCAGATCTCTGTGAGCATTCAGTTCTAGAAACTTTTAAACTCAGATAAAAATGGGTAACAGCTATGCTATGACAGTGGAAACTAGCCATTCTTTTGCTGGCCTCCATTTTTTGTGGACCCCCTTGGACACCCGTAAAGTTTTATTTCAAAGCTCAGAGCTTCCAGCTTCCCAGCTCTGGAGTCTACTTTTTGAGGCTAAGCTTTGATTCTTCAGTCAGGGCTCTGGTCCACCTTGAACTTTTTATTAACTTGATCTAGATTGTGAAAGAATCTGAGGAATTAAAAGGAAAGAAAGACACTAATTGGAGAGGAAACGTAGGTTCATTGAATATCCTGAGAATAAAATCAGCAGTAATACTCACCTTGCCTGGGTATAGAAACTTTCTCAGTTAGAATGTATTTAATGGTCAGTCTGGTTTACAATGTTGAAAGGCTAGACCCAATAACTGTGAATTGTGGATAAGGAGGAATAGCCAGCTATTCAAACGTCCAATAGCAAAGCCTTAGCTGTGTTTGACAGGCTTTGCCTTTTTCTTTTTCTCCCCTTCCTCCTCCCTCCCCCGTAATTCCATAAAGTGTTTGTTCACATTTTACAGTGTGCTCTGTCTATTAATGTAAAACTTTTATTCTATATTTACTACTTCTAGCCAAGATGGCTTAATGTAGGGTAGGAACTACTGAATTATCCATTGGCAGAAAGTACATGGCAAATTATTATGTGCGTGTCTCATTAACTTGTCTCACTGGAACCTCATTCCAACTTTCAGAGGCTAAAAATGCATTAGCTATATATTTTGTAGTGATTCCAAGATATTTTTACAGAGTCAGTGTAAGTTACAGAGATAGCAAAGTAGACAATAGTACGCAATATTCCTTATTCTTTTGTGCAACAAAACCTCCTTTTGATATCAATGGAAATCCATGATGCAAAGGTGACGTTTTTCACATTGTCTGGTACTGTAAATCACATGCATAGGTACCCTACTATTTGAATCGTGATCTCATATACTCTCCTTGTTTCTAATTTTAATATCAAATGGCTGTTTTTAAAGATAGAATTAAAGCATTTCTTAGAGAGAACTTGATGTATCAAGCAGTGAAACATCATTACTCCTTTAATTATGTACATAAAATAAAAAAATAGAAGTTGCTATAGAATTCCAGCAATGCAATTTCTCAGTAATTCACCATGGACAGTTTCTGGCAATATTCCAGAGTTCTGTTCTTTAAGATCAATGTATTCTTACACGTTTCAAATTATTGTACAATCTTTAAAGTCTCATTTTACAAATCATTGATGTATTAACTTAGCTTATTCATCTATCTGAGTTTAGTCTAGCAAAAGCACATATGTGGTAGACATGCTTCTTCCAACATCTTCTATAAACTTGTGAATCAGTAACAGGAAAGATAAAATGAATAATTCAAAAGATCAATGCTGACCAAAGACCTGAGATACTTTCAGTGCTAATATATTTTGGGGTTTGTGCCTGTTGGCCATAATTTTACAGATAAAATGTATTTTGGAGCAAATAAAGCTGATCACTATATACTATATCTATAAATATAGTAGCATGTGCTTTTACTAGCATTAGAAGGATTGTTTGAGTACATTCTGTGATGTGTTTTGCTAGCATCAAAAAGGCAATAAATGATTAAATATATATCTTCTGCCTGACACATTTCACTTACACTTCCACAAAACACCCTGTTCTTTTTATCTTTTGACTGTTAATGCTTTCCAGCACAAGGGAAGCCTGTGACACCAAACAGCAGTTCCCAGACTATTTGAACGCTGTTGGGGTTGAATGGTTTGCTGCCTTGCTTAGGAGGAAATCAGCACTGAATTGTCCTCCTTAGGCTGTCAGTCAACAGCAAGGCTGGAAATATGAAGACGCTAGAGGAACTCAAGTCATTTTAGGCATAAGGGCTCAAAGGTGCTTCTTATCCTAGTGAAATACTACCGCTGTCTTGCAGCAAGATGGTAGTTTCACAATCTTTTGCTCAAACTGCCGAGCGTGTTTGTGCATGTGTCTGAGCTTCACTGCGTTCTAGAGTCGGGGCAATGAGGCAGGAGCAAGGCATTCACTCTGTTCCTCAAGAGCATGTGATCACTAAAAGACTGCTGTCCAAGTTCAACTTCACTTAAGACTACGTGTAACAGTGCCTTTTAGTGATCATTTGATTTTGTTAACAGCCAAGACAAGAAATAATAGCATCAGAGTTAATATTCTGAGCATCTCGCTTGGACTGCAGCAACCTCTACTGCAACTCTTCTTCCCTCTATCCCCAGAAAAATTATCTGGAGATTTTTCTTGGATACTAATTGTTACATAGCTTCCAGGTGGCTTAGTATACTGAAGTTCTGCCTCCAGAGATTTAGAAAAAACTCAGAGTAGACTGATCTCATCCTAATCCCTGGTAGGATTCTTCCAAATCTTAAAACTACAATTGCAGTCATGTCAAAGTTGGGGTTTTGTTTGTTTTGGTTTTTTAACCTAAGTAGCTCAGTACTTGAAAGAAAAATAGGTGCTGCAGGTCAGGACTTATGTAGATGGGAAAGTACGAACCGTGGTAGCATAACGCTATCTTCGTGGTACCATCCTTTGTGGTACATGTTAAACTGAGCTGAAAAATAAAGGTATAAAAAGGTGTCAAGTATGGAAAAAAAACTGTATGAAAACAAAAAGAAACAGCATGTCTAAGATCTTAATTTAATTACTGAAGATTTATTTTGATTTGTATCTGAAACACAGCAAGCAGAAGAGAGAGAAATTGCATAAAATTGGAATAAAAATAGATCATTCCAATGCACAGAGAGCTTGTCCCTGTATTTTCTAGTCCTTCATTTAAGGAGATTTTACATTTTATTTTCAACATAAAAACTATATTAATATAGTAATATTGGACATATCAAAACTGGTTTAGCTGGGTGGCTTGTTCCTTAGAGTGTCAAGAAGTTTAAGGCCAGCACCTTGGGGAAATCTAGACTCATCAGGAGATTACTCTCCCTGACTTCTTCAGAAACCCCCTTGGAGTAATTTGTTATCTTGCAACTCCGGTGTCAGGAAGACTCTTTCTTTCAACTGCATAGGCAGACCCACTACAGTCACCCGGCATTTAGTTTCCATCAGTGGGATGTATAAAATTTGCAGTTCCTGCACAACATTAGCCCAGTGGATCTCTGCATATCTGCTGGCTGGCTGTATAAAAGTAGTAACGGAGAATTTCAAACCTGTCTTAGTGCCTTTTACCAGAGGTCAGGCAGCAGCACCCAGATGTCAGCGTGCTGGACGCTTAGCCATACCATTGCTCAGTGCTACACCACACCCAAATTAGCCTTAGGCAGGGCATGTCTGCAGTCACTGCTTACTCAGAGCACTTGGAGACTCTCTCCCAGAATTCTGATGGCAGAACTGCTGGGAGCCGTCAACTGTTAGAGAGCAGAAGTGAACTTTTCTAGAAGAAAGGTTACTCACCAGTAAAAGTTGTTTGAGTACTTGACATACATCTTCACCTTTCACCTGCCTTTTCCCCTCTCAGTTTCTTTAAAATACAATTGCACAATCACTATGCCAAAGTGAGGGACAGGAATAACTTGTAAGAGTTGGTATAGAAGGGCATGTGTGTATGTCCTGTTAGAAACTGTGGTGCAAAGAACCACTTCAGAACAAAATGCAGATTCTAGGTAAGCAACTATACGTTTAGGGTACCTGCAGTGCATCAGGTATATAGCAAGCTTGACAACACTACATTGAAGCAGGAGCATTCAATTTCATATATACACAGCTATACCCAATAATACTGCATGGACATTTTAAAAGCCATTTGGAAATGGAAATACAGACAGAGATCAGGGGAAAAGATTGAATTATAATTCAATGATCCCATATTTATAAATTATCTAGTATCTATAACACTTTAAAATAGGATTTATTTGCTTTAATAATTCATGGAAAGTTCACAGTAGGTAATTTATTAATAATACAGTGTCATCAGTATGGATTGTGCCCAATTCCTATTTCTATTCTGTTGAGCCTACCGGCCTGTTTTATTGCAGCAGCAAGAAGCTCAGTTTAAACAACAGTGAAAGGAAGCCTATTACCTTGTTTTCAAAATAAAATATAGAGATATCGGTGGAATATAAAGCTTCAGTTTGAAGTCAGGAATAACTCAAATGTAGAATTAAGCATACACTCCTATTTAGATGGACACTAAAGGTCACTATGCAGAAAAATACTTAAAAGTATGCATGCACTTAGATTTGAGTCACGCTACTAAAATCAATGGAATGACTTTTATACTTATTGGTATAATTATCCTATTAAGACACTTACTTAAGTGTTCTGCTGATTCAGAGCCAGAATATTCAAGCACTCTGCAGAGGCAAAGCCTATCACATCAGAAACGTATCATTTTGCAGTCTCTTTACCAAATTCTTTAAATTCCATAATGAACTTCAGCTGTTTCTGTATTCTTAAAATATAAATTAGCATTGTCCCTACAAGTGTGTGTAGGTATTGGTTTGCAAACGGTGGGTTTATAACAGTAACAACTAATAGGGTGGGCCTAATTATTTATTTATCTGCATTCCAATTTTTTCTTGTTTTCAGCAAATAGGTTTCTCAAGCTGCAATACTCTGACATTGCATCTGAAACAATTTGTTGTAGAGCAACAAATCTTGTTGTTTTCAGGAAAAAAAGCCAATATCTGGTTAGTCTTATTGCTAAAGAGTCTAGGATTGTAGTTTTTAACAAAGTAGATCTGTTCATTCCCCTGAGAAGGTTAGAAGCAAATATGCACTAAATAAGTCATTCTGGCTATGATGATTTCATTTAAGCACTCTCACAAGTAAAAAATTGATAAAAAATAGAAGCAATGGAATGGGTTGATCAAGACCATATCCAGAACCGCACACTGTAGCAGCACAGGTGATTAGCACAGGTGATTTTCCATTAGTCTGCTGCTGGTGATGCCAGACTTACCGGTGGCTCTCACAGTTTCCACTATGTGCATGTATGTGTGTACAGCCCGTCTGCTCTATAACTTTTCAGAGAAAGTATTTGGGAAACTTCTGTAATGAATATATTTTGAAGTGAGGGATGCAGTACACTGAATGCACAAAATGGTGTTCAAACACAAATGGGAGATGGACCAAGAACTCAGCAATATTTGCTTTGGTTTGTGTGGTGCCATAGTGGATAAGTGCAGGGAAATTGGCACAAAGCTGCATAGATAAGATTTGTGTTCTGATGTTTAGCGCTGTCCATTTGAAGCTGCTGGTAATTCATGGGCTTCCTGTTGTCTCTCTAAAGCCACTCTCCAGACACTCTGTTAAAGAACCAAACCAGTGGAAACCGTGGGTACCGCTGCTGGTGGTGCCTTCATTTCTCAGCCCTCCTTGACATTAGGTGAAAGAGGAAGCATATTTATCCCTTGCTGTCACAGAATAGTGGTGGCTTATGTTTTTGTGCTGTCTCAGTCTCACACAGGTAGTTGTAAAGTCTGGCTATAGAGTGTCCATCAGTCACGATCAACCATTTTATGGTAAAATAACAAAATTATTTTGGAATCAATCTGGTGACTTCTAAAATGTATTTTATGTAGCTGATCTATGTTCTTTAAAAAACAATATTTTGTTTTTTTAACAATAACATCATTTCTGGTTCAGATATTATCTCAAAATTAGTTTTGAGGTAAGAAACAGAAGCAGGGGGGGAG
>JANZLQ010000040.1:5939538-5972756 GCA_026212715.1 Elanus axillaris
AGGGAATAAAAATCTTAAGGGTTTTCTTTTTGACTTCTTCCTTTTTTTTTAAACTGAAAATCTTTCTCAAGTTCTGTTTGCTAGTATTTGCTATAAATAACAAGCAAGTTGATTTACAGTAGGATCCCTAACAGTCTTCTGCCAATGGCTGTATAGAGTTTTACCAGTTGTATGGGATTTCCTGTTTGGAGCAGTTCACAAACTTTACCTGGTACAATGTTTCTAACAGTATCATGAGATTACTGCTGAGATGTGTCAGTGTTTTATGATTGTTCTTTAAATCAATACATTTTCTTTTTTAGAAAAATCAAGGTGTTTGTCTAAATAAAAGCCGAGAGGGTTCTATGGAATCACAGTAAATGATTCATTTAGACACTGATTTGTTTTCTTCACTACTGAACATTGCTCGCATGCAAATGTCTGGCATTAGGCTAAAAGATGCGTTGTATTTCTGTCTTGAAGCTATGCCTTCTTTAATGATGAAAAGGTTTTCCTGCCCCGTGTATTAACTGTATCAATACTATTCAAAGGTGATTGTGTGTGTGTGTACACATCAGTGTTTAGGAGTATGTAAACACACAGTATTTAATTTATAGAAATGATATTCTAACTTAACGTACAAAAGCAGTGCTTTGTGGTAAATCATCCTGAATCCCCCTTAGTTTCACATGCATTGAGTACAAACCATGAAAATAGCAGCATAGTTAATACAGAAGAGTTTTCCAGAAACATATAACCACGTAATACCTATTCTGATACATCTGCACACTGTGAATTTGAGGAGATGAGGGAGAAATTTATTTTAAAATCTTTCTAGCAAAACTGTTACTGATTTTCAGGCATTTGTCTTTTTATTCTTTCCCTTACCAATTCTCAGCCAATGGACAAGGACATACTGTATTGCTACTTTCTTTGTGATTCATTCCTCATAAAACAATCTGTTCTTTTAGTGGCACTTGTTATTAATCAAGGTTTTTTCCCTCCATTAGAGTCATTGTTGGCTCAATCACTTCAGTATATATAATCAGTTACTTCTTCCATTACACTAGTGAGTAGGTGCTCTTATATGTCTGTCAAAGGGATGCCGGTACATTTAGTATGATGCTTTGCAATTTCAGTGAGAACACTAATGGTTGAAGTGTGATTGCTTTTTTTTTTTTTTCCTTTTGAGAGGGAAAAAAAATATTACATGTTCCCCTCAGAGAGAAAAGAGAGAAAAGGGATGGAAAGTTCCAAACTCAATTTATTTTTGTATCATTAAAACGTTCACAAGTACAAAGAAATACTCTTGCAGAATCAATCATTTCATAACGCATCTGCAAAGACACTAGACTTGCGTATCCTAAAGAGAATGCTGAAAAGGCTAAAATATCAATTTTGTACAATAGTGTGTGTATTTGCAGAGTACAGCACAAAAATTCTCACTCTTACGAATGAAATTCAGGAGGGAGAGGGAGGGTGTGTATAGATAAAAGCTGTATTGACATGGTATTGCTTTCTCTGCAGAAGTAGTACAGTTTCTGCCTGGAACAAATAGACAGAGGAGACATAATACATCATCAATTAGGTATTGATGATATATTTTAATACAAGAAGATAATTCTTTAGACAATAGGGAAAAAAAAATCTTCTGAGAAATACTCCAAAAAAATGAGTCAGTATTTTCATGCAAGTGATGCTTGTTCTCTAACACTTGGAGTCCATTCTGACAGGCTACTTTAAAACCAAGACAAAAGAGAGAAAGAAAAAAACAATTAAAAGAAAGTAAATATGTGGCCACACAGGTCTGCTTTCAAACTGGTCTTCTCATCATGTTTTCTCTGAATTTTTCAATTACCTTTTTCTTGATTTCCACTGATGGCTGCACTTTTCCTTTCCAGACTTCACATATTACTTGCTCTTTTTTCCTATCCATTTTTACCTGAGTGTTACATTTTTTATTCTATAATACAGTTAAATTCTGTCTTGTCTTTATTCTTCTTCTGTCCTTCACCTTCCTTGGTAATTGTTTTGTAGAGATCTGATGAGAAATCTTCCATTCCCACAACTCCAAACATTATTAGTTTTCTTCTTGAAGCGATTCTGCACCATTGCTGAATTTTACTGCATCCAATTCCAGCAGCGAAAGCATCTTCCAAAGCGCTGATATAATTTGTCTTTATCTCTTAGCTCATTTAATCTACCCTGCTTACCCTTTGCATATTTTCCCCAATTAGGTTTTCACCTTTTAGCTTTGCCTTTTTTCCCATACTTTTTTTTTCCCATATGGAAATACTTTGGTATTGGCTGACTTTTTACCATTTTCTGCTCCTACCCTTTGGAGCATTCCTCAAAGGCATCTCTAATCCTCCTTACACATTCATGTACTCCATTACTGAATCTCTATACTAACTTGTTGGATAATAAGCTATTTGTGACAGATATCAACTGTATGGTTTTCAGTCTCATGTACATTTACTGTAGTACTTAAAAATAAGTTGTGGGCCTCTGGTCACTGAATTTTGTATTCTATGTCTTAAAACTAGAACTTACAAATATTTCAAAATTATTATTACAAACAAAATAGTAATAATAAAATGATATTATAATTCTCAAATCATTCAGATGTTTTTATTTACTCTGGATATGTCTTTAAAACATAGGAAATATGTTCTAACATCTTATAATATGTATCTCCCAGAACAGAGATTTAGGGTCTTATCCAGCCCTCAGACCCTAAGAACAGGAATTTGTCCCCTTGCACTTGATGTGTGTTAGCAGCGCTCTGTTGCGCAGTGTTTCAGTGAACATCACATTAACAAAGATATTTTTGCTTAGTTTTCTATGTGTGTGACAGCTAATTTCCAAATGAACAGCAGGTTCCAAGGCACCAACCCACTTGCTGAGGATGGCAGGCGCTGCATGCCCTGTGATCACTGCTTTTCTACCTCCCTGCTTGCACATTGTGATCAAGGTGTGAAGAGAGCGGCTGGGGCTGCTGTATGCAGGACACATTACACTGCTGCGGAGGGCTTCTTTTCCCCCCAAACATTATTGAACAGTTGTTCTTTCATCCACACACACACTCACACCTTATTTTAAGCTGTTGCTTAAAAGGTAACAACTAGTGCTGTTTGTGATACTTTGCATGTGATCATTTAGTGCTATGATAATTTTTGATACTGTTACAGTATCATTTCTTAATACTCTGAGGCCGCTCTGTAGGCCCTGTTGGCTCATTGGATCACACATCTACTTTTTTACATTCCTTTTAGAAAAGAAAGAAAATCAAATGAAGCGTTTAAGTATACATTTCATTTTGGTGCAGCATGGCTCATTATGCTATGTGACTACCATTTAGGAAATGGCTATTATATAGAAGCTGGTGGGTTTTTACCTTGGAAGGCTATGAAATCATTTTGTCCTGCCAGAGGCATGCTTGCTGGTTGTGGGGCAGCTCACCTCCGATCTGAGCTTGGAGAACTCGAGTGAAACCTGCACCACCCACAAAGAGAGATCCTTCCACCTGCCCCAAGTAGCCACCTTGTTAGTGGTGGGCAATTAGTGTTGGTTAGCAGAGTCATGCCAGTCCTAATTACATTCAGAGGGAACCTGAGGACCAAAACTTTGCAGATGTGTTACAAAGCTGGACTATTCAGAAGGGCGTTAATGCGGGTTAGGATGATTCTACATTGTCTGGGTACAAATAGCTACAGATGCCGCAGTAGCTCCTGACTCACCTGATTTTTAATGAAGACATACCTAGCAAAGAACAAATTTTTCCTCCTGTAGGGATTTCCTTGGTTTGGGGAGAAGCGTGACAGATGTCAGCAGATGCAGCCAACCCTCTCCTGTTGGCCCTGTTTGTTGTCTAATATTAACGCATTCAGCTGGGTGACACAAAAGGCCTAGGCGTCAAATTGCTACTTGTTCCAAGATAGTTATCTTTAATTTTTTTTTAAAAATGTGCTCAAAGCTTTTAATAACATTGTGAGAAAAGTAGAACCTATTTTGAGGTACGTGATATTCTGCATTGTATAATTTATCTCTGTGTAGTTTCTAAATAAGTTAATGACTTATTGAGTCATTATTATAATATCATTATAGTTATGAGTAATCATACCACATCCCTCGCAGCTTTGCTGGCTTCCTGCATATCTGAAACAGGCAGTGATATATTAGATGCTATCTCTTACAGAAGAGGTGTGGAATATTTTAATAGCTATTGTGTAATTATATTTTGAGTTACACAACTAATGGGATTTATTGGTTTTCTTGTATTTGTTTTGTTTTCATTTATGTCTAGTTTGGCTTAAATAAATCTTAACAATGTAGTGGTTTAGTTGCCAACAGAATCCAGGCTGAAAGCCAGATCTTAAGGAGTACTAGTCTAATGCCAAAGTAATGTAGTGTATGAATCTGGTGGGAGGAGAGGAGGATGCAGGAAGGAGCGTATGGGCTGCGGCGGTAAATTACTGTGTTCTGTATCTCCCTATTGGAACGTCATGCTTTAACTGTGAAAACCTGAGGAAAGCTGTCTTTTCTAGATCATTGCATTTTTATTGTTACTTTTTTTCCACTCAGTGTTATTTTAACAGTTCAGAGAAAGAATTTGTCAATAACATGCTTTAAGTAAAAGTAAGCATAGGTGAATTGGGTTGGATAGGATTTTTAAGAAAGCACCTGCAGCCCACAGCTGTAGGTACTATAATCAATTAGATTATTTAAGGTGCAGACCCTCTCCTCATTTTTTTTCTGCACTGCAGTGGTCGTTCATTAAAGCAAGTAGTTCTTTCCTGAGAAGTTTGTTTCTTCATCCATATGAAACCTTTCTGGAACTGCAGAGCAGAAGTTTTATTGTGTAGTGTCCTATTTATTATTGTGTGGTGTCCTACTTAGTAGTCAGCAGAAAAGACTATTAAACTGCAGTATCATACCTGAAGATCACTCCTGTGCCATTTCAGAAATACCTGTCAAAGATGCTGCCCCAAAAAGAACAAATTAACTCAGTGGAGAGCTGTTGGAAAAATTAAACTGGAAGGGGAAGTCAAGTGTAGGTTGAAAGAAAAGGACGTATTCTGTTCCTTTTCTAAAGGAATGCATTGCTGCACAGTTGTGTCCAAATATACTAGTCTTGATAAACTTCATTGTTCCATGTGGTATGATGAATGTCTGTTTGTGTGCTTATTTTAGAAAATCAACTATAGACAAGATTCTGGTATTATCTGAAAACAATGTGATCACAACTGGAGAAAAAAACACGTGAAATAATGCTTCCATGTGGTATTGTTACTAAATGATATACAGTTATAATATACATGGGCAGTGGTATACATACAACAGTTGCTCTGAAGTATTCAAAAATAATGTCTGTTACAAATACTATGACTGTACTGTTGGAACTGGCCTGTGTTGTACCTTGGTGTGCGTATGCAGCCATTCCACCTGGACTTACTTGTCTATTGCTTTAAGAATCCATGGTATTTGGTCATAGAAGTTTTTAGCTGGTTCCCAAGTATTGCTTTATGATTTTCTTGTAGTACAGCAGCCTTAGCCTTTTCTTGGATGCCCTGTTTAAATTAATTTCCTGTCTCATGGGAGATGGACTCTTGGGCCCAGTTTAAATTCCTGGAACACTACCAAATTTGCGGTAACAAATAAACCAAGATTATTCCATATTGTCATATACGCAACACTTTACATACATTCCTATTATTTAAATGTGTTTTCTTTCTCTCTTTCTTGTAAAATGTGTGTGGCTTTTTTTATGTCTGGCATACCACAGAAGTTCAGCAGAATGAGCTGTGGCAAACCGATGCTCAAGTTTGATGCTCTCGAGAGGTCTAAATAAGACAGACACTGCAGAAGTGCATCCTTGCTCCACCCATGTGCAAACAGCCACTTCACTTTTGCCTAGGGTTGTTCTAGGCTTCTACTGAGGAAGAAATAAAGGCACACTGAATGTGTGATTTGCATCCTTCCCAAATTCATTGCCTTTCTTAAAATACTTAGCTGCATTTAGTGCTCAGTTTATAAATGCTATTTCAGTAATTCTTTAAAGGCCAACTGGTGAGGCATTAAACAAAGGCTATCATGTTTGTAAAGCAAAAAACATTTTCTGTAACAGCTTCTTGCTATTTTGTGATGTGGTGGGGGATGGGAAGTCTTTGAAACATACTCTATGAATCGTTCCCAGTATTTCATCTTACTGAAACGTGAATATTACTTTAAAATGTGTAAGTATGCTATTAGAGCCTTCTGTGATTTAGAGAGAGCTTTCAGAATACTAAAAAGTCATTATTTACTTTCTTCTAGTCTATTAGTGCAGAACAATCCTCACACAGGCTCTGCAGTGGCAGGGTTGATTAGTTCTCGGTGGACTTGTCTTATTAGGAGAAAAGAGGCTCTTGCTGGTGTTTCTGCTCCCGTCTGGAACATGACTTCTCTAGACAGCTAATTGTATTGCATTTGAACTGCTTCCCTGTGTGACAAAGTAGGTATCCTCAGACCTTTACATTAAATAAACGCCTACTCCTCACGTGTACCAGAGCTTCCAGAGTTTACCAAACAAGACAGTTACTAAGAGGTGTCATCTTCCTTTAGCTCAGTGAAACCCCTTTGTTATGAAGCTGGGAATACCTCCAACCTCAGTGAGGTTAGGCAGATTTGCTGAATCTCAACATTTTTCGCTTCTATGCTCCTTGCACATGCTCCTGGACCTAGGAAATATGTAAGTGGTGGGGCCTGGATCACTTTGCCTGCTAAAAATGGAGCATTTAATGCACTCTTTGTCTCATCATTAATTAAACTTCGGAGATGCTTTTACGTAGGGCTAGTGTAGGGTAATTATGTTCTCTAACATAGCTGCAATAAATGAAAGCTTTGCTGAATTAGCTATAGCTCTGCAGCTAGGAAGGAGTGAAAAAGAAGTGCTGCAGAGGTTGTGTTTACATGCAGTTCCTTGCAATACTACTGCCAGTGGCTATTTATTGAACTTTAAATACATGTGTAGCTGCTATCTGTCAGTAGTAGTATCTGAAATGGCAAGACAGAACAAGTCAAGCACTGTAAGATAATAAAGGCTCTCATTAAGGTTTAAACCATTTTTCTAAAATTATTAAAACTATATTTTCACCTGCATTTATTAAACTGAGATCCATAAAAAAATAAATCTCTTAACTTGACTTCACATTTGACAACAGCAACAACAAAAGCCCCATTCAATGTCTGTTTAAATTGCCATGGTTATGAAGTGGCAGTACCTATTAGCTTCTCTGGGGGATGGCTTATAAATATTAACTAATGTGCAGATCATCTCTGAAATTATACAGTGAGAAGGGGTTTAAGAGGAACTGGTCCTTTTTTTCAACTATTTCAAAGACCTGGAGAATATTTCAAGAGTGCAGGTTCATTTTTTACCAGCTCATGTGTGCCTCTGCGTCACACAGGGTGGTCCTGCTCCTACCCCATAGATATAGCCAGTGTCATTCTGCCAGTGTCAATTTTGCTGACAAATGCAGTTTAGGCAAGTCTAAGGATCCATCTTTATCCTTTCCTTCACATTTATTTCATAGATGCTTCATGGGTCATTCAAAAGAATTTGAGTATTACAGATTTCTGGAAGACAACTGGAAAAGTGTGTGTAACTGAGCAGCCCAACCAATTTTACAAGGCTCACTCTTGATATTGAGCACCCGAAATCCTGCTTGATTATAGTGATGCTGCCCCATCAGGGAGAGGTCTCTAACAGGTATGAGATGCCCATTGGGGATCTCTGATGCCACTCTGGAGTCCCAACGTCCCACTCAGGTAAAGTTTACCTGCAAGGGAAAGAAAGGTTGTTGCTGGCAGGTGGAATTTTTGAACACTGTGTGTAAATACTGACACTAAGGTCCAGATTGCATGAAGGCTGAAATCCTGTATTGAGGTTTACCTAGCAATACCCATTTATGTGTGCTGCTTAAATCTGACAGCCAAGCAAACGACCGGCTTTTGTAACAACATGTTATCTCAATGTGTTCGTAACTTTTAATGAATGGAATAAAACATGACAATATTATTTTGGGTTTAACTATGGAAGAGAGACAAGTGAGTTTAAGTTTTGATCTGGATGATAAATGGGGCATTTTTCAATCCAATTTTTCATGGTTTCAGTGAGAGTTATGTGGTTAAGAATGATTTCAACAAACAATGTAAAATTGGTGGTGGCCATTTATAATAAGAACCACTAACAATTGAATAATATCTAGTTTATTTTCTCCAGGGTATAGTATCTAGTTTATGAATGCACTTGTACTTCATAAATCATTCTCAAGAGCAAAAGGGAGAAAAATGAAAAATCCATTTTCCTCCAACCCCTTGAGTCTTTATTTAATTTTTAATGAAAGAGAGAGGATACTTCATCAATGGTAACAATAGAGCATTTTCAACACACATCTTTGAGAAAACAAACAGAACAAAATCTTAAACCACCACCAGCAAAAATCCCCAACTCACAGCCCAAAACAAATAAAGCAGGGCAGCTGCATTGAGACACAAACCAGATTTGAAATCAAAGGGATTTTTGAAGCATTTAAAGATTTGACAGTTCCTTAGTTTAGCTGTGAGATGTTCTTCTATAACACACAGCAGAATAGAGACAGTCAATATTAAGCATTTACATGATTTTTAGGTGGCATAATAATTATTTCAAAGAAGAAATCTATCAATACTGTGAATTTGCTTTCTGATTCTGGCTCACATGACGATATGGGTTCGCTGGGATCAGAACAGCTCTGCCTTGAATGTGGTATTTGTCCTTTCATTTTTTTTAGACATTGACTATAGAGCTGTGTATATGTGATATGACAGTGTCACTCAAAATTCAAATAACTGAATTCTGCTAAGTGAAATAGTGTAACATGTTAATATTGTGTGAGATCAGAAAAATATTTTCTCCTGTTCATTTAAGAGTGAGTTTTCACAGTTTGAGGCATAGTAGCATTATGAGACAATCTAATTTAACCTCCTGTGTATCACAGGCCATTGTATTTTATGCATATACCCTTGTATTTTATTTTGTTAACACTGATATTACTGAGATCATCCTCCATCTGATTTTGATTTGAAGCTACCAAGAGGGAAAAAAAAAAAGGGGTGGTGTTGGGAGGGTGGTGGTGGCAGTGGTATCCTTTGGTGGTTTATTCTAAAGATTAATTATCCTTAAAACATGTGCCTTATTTCCAGGTCACATTTGTCCATCCTGAGTTCCTTGCTAGAATACGTTTTGCTGCCACATTTATGCTCCTTTCAATTTTATTCGTTTTTTCTTAGATGGAGACTTAGACGCTCTGGTCAATTCTCAGTCCTTTCCTTTGTAAATGTTCATGGTTTGGCGTTTTCCTAATGTCATCAAATTACTAGTTTGTTTTATTAAATGTGAATGCCAGCAGCAGATTCAGTTGTTTGGTCTCTGTCTTACCCTATTTCATGTAGCAGAATAAAGAAATTTTCTGGGGCTTTTTTTGGGAGAAAATAGGAAATCTTGTTGTTCAGTATTTAGCAGGAAAACTACCTGTGTCATGTAGTCATCACATTATTGTTTTGCTTCCAGTGACCTTGGTCTATTGCCAAAAATACATAATATATCTTCCTTTCACTATGAAATCTCTCAGTCCATATAGTAAGTCTTCTATAAAGTGGAGGAAGGAAAAGCTCTCATTCTCAGACTAATGGAATATATTTCTAAGTATTTCTATTACAGCCATTATTAACTTGATTTTCAGTGCATCATTCAGATTGCAAGCATCTAGGTTTCTAGTAACTCAGAAAGCAGGTGAGGAATCTAGGTCATTGTGCGTTAGACTCAATCACCTTTATATATTATTACATTTTAAAGGTCCATTTAAAGACCAAAAATTGGAGCTTGATTTACATTAATGATCTGCATGTAATTCAGTCAAGACTAATGCTTATCTTTAGCCCTATGCTATGATCCTTAAATGTTTCAGTAGGTACTTTGATACTGCCTGCACTGTAATACCTAAAACAACTGTTTTGGAACAAAAGTGAAATTGCTGCTGTTTCATTATCCAAGACACAAATTTAATATTTACTGCTACTTTACCACTGATGGCACTAGTACTACTACTTGCTTCTTTCTTTCTGTTGATGTTGCTAGAACAT
The DNA here is from genome assembly GCA_026212715.1 of Elanus axillaris. Taxonomy (NCBI): domain Eukaryota; kingdom Metazoa; phylum Chordata; class Aves; order Accipitriformes; family Accipitridae; genus Elanus; species Elanus axillaris. The sequence continues at coordinate 5,949,682 of JANZLQ010000040.1, forward strand.
ATTGCTGATCATTTACTTCCCTCTCCTAACGTGTTTTCCATAACTTGTTGCAGTGTGTGGTATTATCATGCCACTCAGGCCAGTTGTATGTAGAAGTTGCATATTCAATTGTTGATACATTTTTACAGGCAGAACAGCCTGTGAAAATAAAAGTATAGAGCATCAACTCTCAAATAGCATTTGAAAACTTCATACAGTATTCAGAATTCCGTCTTTGTTGTGCATTGCCAGCAAAATGAGTCTGCATAGCAAGCCTAAACACTCTTTACACCCATTAGCAGCTGAAACTCTCCTAATAGTCTGTGTTGTTTTTTCTCATGCACTGTGATTAGTTGTTTTGCTGCCTTAGATGGCAGTTCTGCTAAATTTTTATTGCTTCGTGTGCTCATGGCTCATTTATTGTTTTATTTTTTCTTCTGTTTGCTTACTGAATAGATTTATTACATTTGCATGAAATAATTCTTTTGAGATAACTACTTACTTCCACAAAGGCTTCTTCAGTTTTAAATTATTCTGCAGTTTCTGGTTTCTGTTACTCATATACAAAATGTTGCTAGCAGTCTGCATGGCTTCTGAAAAAAAGGTGAAACAATAAGAATTAGAAGGAACCCAGTAAGGAAAAAAACAACTTATAAAATAAGTTCTCATTTTTAGACCTTTGTCTTTAAAGGAAATTTCCCTGAATGGCAATTTTCTTCCCAGACTAAAAATTCTAGCATTGCATGTGATTCTTGGTGTGTGTTTTCAGAGGAGCTCCATCAGAGTACTCAGTGTTCTGAGAAGCTCAGCTCACATATGTTCCTGTAGATAAATACATGGTCAGATTTTCTAAAATAATTAAGCACCGTACAACTGCAGGTTATTCTCAGTCTAGTAAGATTTGGTTACGAGCATGCATCAAGTCTCTGCTCTGAAGCTGCTGAGACAGGTTAACAGTACAAAGCAAACAGCCATTTTGCAGAATGAAAAAAAAAAATCTTCACATTCTAAGCAAAAATCTTATAGCTGTAGGTTAAGCAGTTCTTGAATGCTTTCACTGTACTATCACCACTTATTAGGTGATGCTTACCTTAGAAGAGTAGCTATTTAAGAGGAGAGTAATTTCTACAGAGCACTCTAAAATTCAGATCAGCCTGCTTTTCTAACTTATTGCAGTTTTAAGGTTAGTTGTCACAGACTTCTGTATAGTATATCTACAAATAGTTAAACTGCAAATAAACCTGTTGTCATCTGAAGTACACAGTAACCTTAATATTAACATTAGGAATAGTCTTAGCATGGTGAAAAACAGATGAGATGTGAACATATTCCCTAGCAACAATGCAGATATTGAGTTACATGAGCAATTGGATACCAGCCTTGTCACAGATATTACATTTCTCTGTATCACTGAACATCAGCAAATTAAAAAGTGCATTTAGCCAGAGGAATTACTTTTATGAATTCACAAATATCCTTTGAGCAAATACAAAGAAAAAGTAATAAAGCTTAATTTACTTATGAACACTCTACCCCATCTGCTATATACCTATATATCAGCATTAAGATTATCCAGTATTATTGGAGTATGCCTTTTTTCAAAATATGTTCAGCTCATTAAAAAATAGAGAACTAAAATCTCATCTTCCCTAGAACCTGACTATGAGAAACAAATTCAAATGGTGATGAAATAATTGTTTTGTTTAATTTCCAAAGAGCAGTATGTAATGTGACAGCACTCGGACACGCTTCATTCATTCATGGATGGAATTAAAGGAGCTTCTTATCTTTATATTGCTGCATAAAGTAACAGCCACGTCCATTCCTGTGGGCAAGTGATCTCCATAGATAATGATGATGGATTTCTTATCTTCTCCAAAAGGAAGGGTAGGAACAGAATGATGACTTTTATCTCCTACATCTACCAACGTGTCTACAGTTGTATGAAATTCTGCTTGAGAGTGTATTTAAAATGTGTATATGTGAACCTTAAAAGGTGGATGGAGAATGACTGCTCACCATGGATCATGTAGGTAGAGCTGTGTAAAACATTATATTTTAATTGATTCTGTTTCAGTTCTTAGTTGTCCGATTTTCAGAAATGCAGCTAGATCAAACTAGTTAGTGGATTTTTTCTTCATGTATGTCTACTGAATGTGAGTCTGCTTAAAAGTTCATTTTCAAGTAAAAACAATGATGTTTAAATTGAATAGATAAAAAAAATCTATACTAATAAGTTTGTATTCTGCTATTTGCAAAGCAGTAATTCACTAATGAAACTACGTGAGAAGCTATGTACTCAAATGTTCCTTTGGGTTTTTTTTTCTTTCCCCCCGCAATAATCTGTTACGTGGGTTGAATTCTCCAGTCCCAGCAGGGCCTGATAGGTGTTTGAAATCTTTACCAGAAATCAGAAAGTGGAGGTTTTAAATGCACTCCTTGAGCATATTGCCTTGTACAGGTGCTTGCTGTCTATCGCCAGAAAGCCAAGTTATTCATCCAGTCGTGCATCCCGATGCAGTGGGGCCTAGCGCCCTGGCACTTCCCGGCCTCTCTCCACCCAGGCAGTTGCTGCTGCTGCTAAGCCATTCGTCTCCTGAAGACATCACACAAAAGATGCAATTGGTCTGCACCCTTGGCCTTTCTCCTTTACTTCTAAGCACTGGAATAGTTCTCTCTTCAGCTATTCTTGGCTTCCTGAGCCTCTTAAAATAGCACATTTGAGGTATGCTGTCATCCATGACAACATACATCAATTCCAGCTTTCCACTGAAGCTTAAGATGCTTTAAGTTTAAACATCATGATTAATAGCAAAACTGTAGATAGACTGTAATCTTCTTGTGACTTTTCTATTGTAAAGGATCATCCCTAAGTCTCTCCAAGTGTATGCAGCTTTTCTACTTTAAATTTAAAAAAAAAAATCAACCAAACAACAACAAAAACCCCCACAACAGAACCCCACACCACACGAAGTAACCCCAAACCAAAACCTTGCTGTTTTCTAACCTTTTCTTATCCCTTGAGCTGTCACCTGGCAGGTTTTGCATTTTTTAGCATTTTTTAATTCAATATGAAACATTTCTTTAAGAAACAACTTGACCTATGTAGAAATAATTCTCCCTTTAATTTTTCCATTATTTGAGTCAAAAAGTTGCAGTGTTTCGTGTAAGAAGAATCAAGAAAGCACTGAACTGTTTTCCTTCTACACATGAGCTCACTGTGAATTTTTAGTCTTTCCTTATTTCACAGAAGAGAGCAAGATGGTAAGGAGTACTATAAAACACCAGGGACTGGAAACGCAGCTTTTAGATGTGAGGGAGTGATAGGTCAGCGGTAGGCAGACAGCACTGTGAGATGTAGGAAAACTGACGACTTCCATAAGCAAAGCTGCAGCTCAAACGCATTGAAAGGAAAGGATTTCACCTTTGTCTTTCATTTTCTTTTTGATGGTGTTGAACACTGCACAACATTTGTACAGTGGAGGATGTAGTCAAAAGAGATTGTTGATGTAGTCAAGAGTTTGTTGGGAGAATAAGGGAAGAAAAGGATGCTTTGAGGAATGCTTTTTCTTTGCCCAGAGGCTCTGTATTTGAAGTAACAGAACTACATGTAAAATCAAAATTATTAAAAACCATACCAATGTAAACAATTTTTTCCTTATTTCTTCTTGAGATTATCCTGTCTTTTATACTCTTTTGATTCAATTCAGGGTCATGCATTAGGCTTCAAATGATATTTTCTTTTTTGTACTCTTCCTGTTTTTCTTTCTTTCAGTTCATTTTTCTCATCTCCAACAATGCTTAAATCTGTATAAAAAACTGAAATCTAATAAACAATAACACAGCACCAAAACCAGAACTGCATGTAGTGAAATGCATTGGCGGGTTTGCTGGTAGAAATGTGATGGTAGGCTTTCCTAGGTTCTTATACTTTACCCTTGCACTGATCCAGAATAACTCTTTTTAAGTGTTCTTAATTGCAGAAGAATAATTGTTGAAAAAAAATTAAGTGAGCATCTGCTATAAGCTTTGGAGACTATTATTAACAAATGTTGCTACATTTTAGGAGCCAAGTTTAGAAAACCATTAATACATACTTGTTACCAGCTCAGTAGCACTCCTGGAACTTACTGTGAGCAAAAATTTTATTAATGCAAGAATTGCATGCTAGTGAATTACCTGCAGAAAAGCCTTTAGGCTGGAAAGATCTACCCATGTACAGTAGATTATTAAAATAGTGCAGTGACTTGTACCAGTCCCCAAAAGACTCTCAGACATTAGAAAGACAGAATAAGTTATCTGGGAGAGACCCCTTATCTCTGGTTTTCATTTGTACTCCAGGCAGGGTATAGTTGGTTTTGTGTTTGCTCAGAACCTTGTATGGTTGTTTTGAATAACTCCAAGGATAGAGGTTCCACAACTTCTCTGGATCTCTGTTGAAGGATCAGGCCTCTTTCATTGTGAAAAGATTTATTTCTTAGATTTAGTGAGAATTTCCCACACTCCAACATGATTTTGTTGCCTTTTGTCCTGTCTTTATGCCTCTCCAGGAAGCATCTGGTTCCACCTCCTCTACACCCTCCCATTGTATAGATGCAGACAGCAGTAAGGTCTCTACATTGTCTCTTTTTTCCAGGCTGAACAAAGTCCTCTCTTCATGCTGTGTGCAGCACGCTACTCACCACCTTTGTGGCCCTTTGCAGGACCTCGTTCCAATATGCCTATGTCTTTCTTGCCGTGGGAGAAACAAAATGAGACACAGCACGTGAAATGTGGTCTCACAAGCGCTGGACCTCAAGAGGAGAAGGATCACTTCTTTCAGGCTTCTGGCTATGTATGTTCTTGCTAATTCCACCCAGGATGCAGTTGTCCCTTTCTTTTGCTTCAGGGGCACAATGCTGGCTCTGGTTCAAATTGTCCACCAGCACCCTCAGGTCTTCTCTGCAAAGTTGCTTTCCCTCCACCTGACCCCCCACATCTGTATTCCTTGCATGGGATTTTTCCACCCAAGACCAGGACTTCATTTTTTTTTTTTTTTTTTACTGAACTTCATGAGATCCACATCAGCCCACCTTCCAGCCTGTTGAATTAGTTTTGAATATCAGCTCTGCATATTGATAATTTTCCCTCAAATTGGTATTGCCTGCAAAGTTACTGAGCGCACTCTGTCCCATTGTCCAGGTTATTTTGCACCTTCAAGTCTCTACGTGCATAGGAAACCTTAAGAGTAATACGTAAAAATAGGAAGAAGCAGGATGATAAACTATGTTTATTGACATTTTTATTAACATTTATAAAATTTTTATGTTAATATTATCAGATTTTGATGGTCAATGTATTTAAGCAGATACCCAAATATAATGCTGTGAGAAGCCAAGAAATAAATTTCTGTATATATGGATTAATATCAACCTGGAGGGAGGATTTTAAGGGTTCACACAGTTATTCTGTGGTATTGTTTCACAAACATTTTCTTCTTCCAGGGAGTGGATTTTTTGGGGTATCTGGTTCTTTCCAGGAGATGGGTACTTTTCTTCACTGGTGCTAAGCTACATATCCTCTGAAAAGCCCAGAACCCAGTTTTCTTTTTAAGACCTTTGAAATCTGGCTACAGCTGACTTATAGGAAGACCAGAGAATAGATTTTTAAATCGAAGAACTTCTGAGATGTGATCACTCCTGTGATCCCATTTTCAGGTCTTAGCTTAGCCGGTGCGTATTCATCTAGGAGTCCTCCTCCAGAAGTACCCAAAATAGAACAGAGACTTTTATGAAAGAGTTTTCCTGAGACACTGTCTTATAGATGTATATTATATTTACAATTAGGACAGTGACATTTTCCTTTACTTTCTATTGCTCACTTCCACTTCCTAGTTTTTACACAGCCTTTTACATCCCTGAGTTTTTCAGTAGTCTGTTAGTTCAGACCATCTTTTAACTTCAGCACTGGGAATGACAGTTGTACAAATACAATTTACAATTTATTGCTTGTTTCCACAGATCTTTTATTTTGAATAAAATTCTACAGTTTTATTCAACTTTATGTTCATTCAACTCCAAAATTGCTACTACTCAGTTACCCAAGAAAATTGCAGATGAGAATCAGGATGTAATCAGTTAATTGACCTTGGCTTTGAATACACTTTCACCTAGTAACAGAGAGATTTAAATGGGGAGGTAGTTGCCTCTGTCCTTCACACATTGGCCTTTAGTTCTCTTCACTAACAGTTTTGGTCATTTAATAACGTATTTTACAGCAAGGTCAAGTTAACAGAAGCTTTTATAGGCCAATATTTTACAGGGAATTGGTGAACCAAAAACTGTAGTTATGCATGTGAAATAATCCCTTGAATAATTAGTGATGATTAACTGGCTGTTATCATTGAGACGCGCTATAAGGATTTGATGTAAGAGGAGGTAGAAACCACCTTGCCAAGCTTATGGCAAGTAAATATGTTTCATAAAGCTCTCCATTTACTGTCTTATATCTAGACAACAGGGCAACTACAGTACTAATTGTGATTTTTATCAATTGGTATCATAAACTGAAAAATTGCATATTTACAGTGAGTCTTGCTGACAGTACACCAGTGAGTTTTAAAGAGTAGAGAGCCAGTTGTCAGTGCACAAATTAAAGGATGAGTGTTAACCGTGCTAAAAGATTGTAATCTGATTACGTATTTTCTGCACATTTGTAATTCTTTTCAAACCCATTTGATGCTGTGCAGCAAAACACAGTTGCATAAGGTTTCTACGTATCACCTTGCAACTTCCAAATAGCATTGAGGACGATGTGTGAACATCAACCTAAATCCATATTGCTGAAATTGATAATCCCTCCCCCCAAAAGTGCTAGCTACAAAAAGAACAGGAAGAAGCCAGACAGAACGGAAAATCTTTCTGAAAAGATCAACTGTATCATGGCTGAAATATGCATCTTGTCATTTCTGATTAAGCCCAAAATATACATTCTAAAACTCTGCCTCCATTTGAGTCCTCTTACACCTATGAATGATGTACTGGAGATATGCAAGAGATTTGGGAAGAGGAACTAAAAGTGCTCTTGAAAAGATAATTGAAATTGTAACGATGTCTAAAAAACTAAATTATCTAAAATACTTCAATTTAAGTGTGTTTTAGGAAAGAAAATTTCATGTGTGCAACGGAACATTTGTACAAATGACGGGGGGAAAAAAGGAGATCAAAGGGAACTATGTTGATTTTCTGGCTTTCTAATAAAAGCAAAAGGCTAGATTCACAAGGAGGACTTATATTTGCAAAATACTGTCAGTCTATAACGTGTTCTGAGGTCTCTTAGACACTCCTCTGAAACTGTTTCATTTTATGCAGAAAATTTAAATTTTCATTAGGAAAAGGACTAGATCCCATATGTCGCATCTTTCAGGAGACTGATCTAATTAGCTGTTGTATTCAACTATCCTTCTCCAAGAGCTTTTCTTCAACCTCCTTAGCCAGACTGACTTTCATGGGCAGATTTTTCTAGGTTTATAGGCCTCAGACAGTGCAACATATTCCCCTACTGGCTGGCTTCAGCTCATATCCAATCTAGTCTCACAGGGGCTATTTACTAAAATAGTACCGTTATGTAGCTACTGATTATTTTGGTAAAATTACTCTATAAACTGTCTGCCATTTCAGTCTCTACTTATTTTTAAGCATGTTATGTACTTCTAGAATGATAAATACTAAAGAAATTAATTAAGCCTATTTATAATTGCTTATGCAATTCCTTTAAGAATGCAAATTCACCTGGCACAAAATTAAAAAGAATAAATTTAATAAATGCTACACCTTTAATTTGAATAAAAGTCAAAATAGTCTGTAAAACTCATTCTAGACAATATATATTATTTTTACAGTGCAGAATAATTCCTGTTTTGTACAGCTAGTGCTGATTAAAAGAAATTCACCTCATTCAATTTAATAAAACTAGTTAATTTAAGAAAAGTCAGTGTATTAAAATTTACTGTACATGACAACTGTTCTCATTTCGGAATGCACCCTACCACCTCTATTTGATTAGATTTCTTATTATAAGTTCTGAAAAGGTTAATGAATACCTTAACAAAGTAGCTCAGGTTCTATAATTGGGTGTAATAAGCTGATATGGTGATGGCCTTCTTTGTTGATGTAATTGTAATGAGACATCTTTGATGTGTTATAAAACCAGCACAGTAAGAAGTGTAAAGAAAAAAAAGCCTCCTAAGTTCTTGGTTTACAGATATGCTATAGAGATTGTATCATTTGCTAGCTGATGTAAACAGCTAATGAAGCTCTCTGCAGCTACATATTCGATATCTGCAAGCGTGTACCTCAGAGGCAATTACTTTTCACTCGCATAAGCGGAGACAGAAAATTTCTGTTACAAGAACCAAACTGTGTAAAATGGTGTGTCCTGAACTCTTCTCAGAAAGCCAGTTGTGCTTTGAGTTTCTACTGTGGGATTTCAGATTGCTTTCAAAGTGAATCTTTTGCTCTTGACTTTGGTTTTGCTAGGGTAAAAATGGGAGTCTGGTCATCTTTGCTTATGCTAAGAATCCATTTTCTTCATCATTCAGGGAACTCATCTCTGAATCTAGTTTCAGTTTGCAGTACTATACCTTGAATACATACGAAAAATTAGAAAAGGAGTACAGCTCTAATAACTCTAATACTTCTACATGTCTACTGAGCTGCTTTAAGCCAAGTCTCACTGACTGATATGCCCTAGCATTGCATTTGGTCATCTCATTCCTAATCATGTAGCATCAAACATTTTATTCTTTCATATTTTCTATCTCATGATCTTTCAACTCTAGCAGATGCTGTTTTTAATACATTCCAATTCTCTAGCCTTGCCGTTTTTGCACTACTGAACTTCATTCTCTCTGTGTTACATGAGTCCTCAAGGATATATAGTTCTTTTGTACGATATCCTGAGCTTTTTCTGCATTGATGAAATCTTCCAACTTTGTTTCATGAGCAGATTTGGTAAGAACATTCTTTATTTTTTTAAAAAAGAATTCTCTTTAACAGTGAGGATGTTTTACAAGATGGGTCCAAAACTGATCCTTGAGGAATAAAATCTTCTTAACCTTTTCTAAGCCCAGTGTTTTCTTTTGTTACTCCTTTTTTCCTTTCTAGCTGTGAACATTTCTTGATCTACCTTATAATATTTTGCTAATATTTTCCCTTAGGGCATCACATTAAATATTTTACCGAAATATAGATCAATAGCAGCTACTGTGTTTCCTTTGTCTCATATGGAAATAGTGTGGATTAGTAATAGAAATGGCTTGTGCGCAATAAACAGTGAAGGTAATTACTGTGGGAGAGGAGTGGGAGGCACATGCAAGGTGAATGGACTGAAGCAAATTATCATATTGAACGATGGAATTTAGACATGAACCGGGTTTTTAACATTTTATTTCCAATTTAACTTCCTAGTTTTCATATCCACATAGCGAAGTGACTATATGCTATCATGTAATGACTAATATAAACTTGGGGTGGGGGAGACTATGTATCTGCCTGTTTGACAAATAGAACATGCAAATGTGAAATGAACTGCCATAATGTAAGTGGGTAATGCAAGCAAGTTCTCTTTCAGCCTATCTGTGAGATCTGTCTTTGAGGAAATATTTAGCTGATCCTTACCCATAATCTATCTTCAAATAGCATTCAATGTTTTGAATGTATTCTAGGGGTTTGGTATATCTTGAATTTTTATCAAAAGAATACCAAAGAACTGAAGTTATGGTTACCGCTCTACATTTATCTAAATCATGTGCTTATATGAGTGGATATATTAATAATGTCATATTTGTAGATACAGCAATCTTTACATATACCTAGTCACAGAACGGTTGAGGTTGGAAGGGACCTCTGGAGATCACCTTGTCCAACCCTCCTGCTCAGACAGGGCAACCTAGAACTGATTACCCAGGACCACATCCAGATGGATTTTGAAATATCTCTGAGCAGGGACATTCTACAACCTCTCTGGGCAACCTATAGGTAACGATAGGTAGTGCTAATATAAACAGTCTGTTACTGTGTACCTATGGGATTTCGTGCAAATACTTAAACTTGCATTCATGAAGACTGCAGCTGGACAAAATAATTTTTCATAGGCTAAATTTACAAGTTTGCAGAAGTGTTTTTTCTTAAGATTTAGAGAACAGTTATTTATCACCATAGTGCTTATGTGTTACTGAAAGAACCTTCCAGTTTAAATTTGGCATTTATCTATGTAGTTGCAGAAAGGGCAAATTAAAACTTGAACATATATAGGATCTGTATTTGTTCCTCCCATACCTGTTTCCCCTGGCTGAGTCAAGCTGTAGGGGAATAATTTGACTGAAGTACCTTTACATTTATGCATTTAGTATAACACTCCTTTTTATATATAGAATTTCTAAATTCATTCTACCTACAGTTTCTTCCAAGGAAAATTCATTATTTGTTGTTATATATTTCTAGTAGTGCCTGTGATATTCAAAGTTTTGTGTAAAAAGAAGGATGTGGGTTTGACCCAAAGAACTTGCACTTTCTAAATGAGAACAATGTATGTTGTATCCATAATACTGTGTCCATCTTAAATCTGAGTGTTAAATACACCATTTTAAATAGGTAACTCAGTTCTTCATCAGTGTGAGATGCACTAAATAAATATAGCTTATTCCTTCAGCAAGTGTACATTTTCAACTTGTATTCTCTTTAATTGGAAAAATGATTTCTACATGGTTTGGTTTATATGAATATATGCCCATTTCTGTCAACTGCTTGTCAGCTGATATAAATTGTGAACATTCCCTAAGCCAGTGAACCCATGTATGTTTGCATCAGGTTGGCATCTGCTTGAATAATGTGCTAGTAGCTTGGAGTGACTGTGTAGGGAAATTGTGTAAAAATGAAGTTCAATGAGTCCTAGCCAAATGTTTTTGAATGGACTTCTTAGGCTACAAAATAAATTTGCATTCCTATTACCAGGAAAAATGCAACCATTTCATATCAATAAGATATATGGTAGGAATATGCAATGTGAGAAAAAGAAGCAAGAAGCTGCATCTCTCGCCTTCCAATCCATCTGGATTTTAATGAAAACCGCTAGTTTATGATGATGAAAACACATAAGAAGCTAAATTCTTGCATTCCCACTCAGTGTTCTTTTTTTTTCTATTTTAAAGAACAGTATAATATCACAGGCAACTTAGATAGAGTCCCTTGCAGGTTGGCAAAAGAAGCATTTTTCTCAAAATTAGATTCAGCTTTCCTTTCTTTTCTATTTGCCATTGTATTGTTACACACAGCATATAAACATTATTTAAGAACCATACTCACCAACCAATCAACCAGCACCTATTTAAAAAATATTTTGGGTTACACAAAGTGGATTTGAATATGAAAAATACATGCTGCACTTCTGAGTTCCGCTCATTAAATCGTCACCAGGAAAAAAGGTCTTTTTGTGTCATAGTAGGTAGAAGTGACACACGGAAAGATGAACTAATGTGCTCTACTGATGAGTGCTTTCAACTGAGTCAATAATACAGGCTATAACCTAACACAGCTGAAAACACATAAAATTTACTCAATCAGTTACTGGGAGATGAAAATAAAACAAACAGAAAACTCATTCAGTGTCTGCATTTGAGGAAATATTTTTTATTTGGCTAGATACTTACTTCATCACTCCACTGGCTGATAGAACCAAGGGTCAGTCATGTGATTCCTTTTTATGCAGAAGTTTCATTGTTTCACATCTTGCCTGTTGTGTTCCTAGAGTGCTCAAGTCATTTATTTTAATGTGGGACCATACTTTCCTTCTGTCCCTTGTACACTCCCTTGTCCATTTACAAGGAGAATTTGAGTATAGTGGTGTTCTTTCCTTGATGTTTCTGTGATACCTTACAGCAAAATACAGATGCTATTTTTTTGCAGTGAGACATCTTGAGCATAATGGCACAGCAGTAGCAAAATGACACTAAGTATAATGGAAAGTTAATGGGAGGATACTCTGGCTACTGCTAGGCAAGCTCATGTCAGAGGGATTACAATAGCCAGTATTATTTCTATTATCCAAGGCCTGTTATGATCTTCTGAGTGCAACTGTGCTTTAAAAGTAGGGATGGGATCTTGTATTGAAAAATTACTGTAATAGAGGACTATAGAGTTCAGTGTAATTTTGAATGATTACAGCACTGTTTCTATACTACTTTGAAAAATTGTGGCCCCACAAAGGTTTGTGATACCTCAGCATTGTATTTAGAGCAGGAGAGTATATACATCAATCTTCCTCGAAAATGGCAGGAACAGAATATGTTTGCTGTTATTTACAGATTCCCAAAGAGTTTGAGGAAGATTGAAAGATGACAATAAAATTGTGACAATTCAGTTTAGGGCAATGAAGTACTCACATTCCTCCCATGTTTGTGCATGCACTTTCTGTAGACCAAAAGTGGGCATTTGACCTTCTAAATCTAGTCGCTAGCTTGCTTTATTCACTGACTCCTCATTTGCTTTCACTGGCACACCATTTCCTGTCTGCTTAATAAATAAATAAGTAGACTTTAAGTGCATTCCTTTTCAGGTACTGTAAGTAACCAACTTCAAAGCACTTCATGCTAGATTGGTTCTGTATATAAAAAAGGGTCCACTCTATAGGAACATTACTTAGTTGACCAGGATGGTGAACCAAAGGCCATGGCCTGCCAGTTTATTCCATTTGAGACTAAACAAATTTACTTCAGCTGATCCACCTTAGTAATCCCATTATCCAACCCCGATGTGAATCAACTAAAGAGGGTCACATAAGCTGTCACTGTTTTTTTGTGTTGTTGGAGTTATTTTGTGCTTTAAAAAAATAATCTATAGCCTTTGGTTAGTTTTGAAGCACTGCTCTTGGCTTCAAGAGCAAAAGTAACATGGGTGAAAGGGATACCTCTTCCTTGCTAATGCAAACTGTGCTATGGTCACCTGTGTATTCACCTTCAGCACCAGCTGTGTTAAAACATCCAACTAGTGATGCCATTTGGAAACTGTGGCTCTTGTACAATGCAAGTGATCACTCACTTCATGAACATGTGTTTCAGGTTTTGGGTTGCTTCTAAGTACTGATCTAGAAGTCTAAAGTATTAGAGTAAACTTTTGTTAGCTATGCTGGTTAGACCTGTCGCTACCTCTTAGGCTGTCTTTAAATAGTAAATATTAGGGGGAAGATTCTCAGCTACAGAAGTTGTTGACTCTCTGAGATCTTTAATACTTGGAAGGACATTTTCAGAGTGCAGGCATGCTGTTTTCCTCAAGCACTGTCCAATTTCAACTGAATTAAAAACATACAAATTCTTCCAAGTCTTGTGGCAATCAGCAGCTGTTTGGAGGAGAGAATCTCAGCTCAATCCACCAGTATTCAGTCACTTTTAGCAATGTTCTGTGTGGCCACACAGTCATGCTTGAATAGCTAAAGAGTAGCTAGAGCATGTGCTTCCAAGCAGCTGTCTTACAAGACAGGTGGTGGGATTTGTCCTCAGAGAACTAAGAATACAAGTGTAGGAAGTAAGACCTCAGAATTTACTCCCTAATGTCTGTTCTGCCTCTGTACTGTCTCTTCTGTTTACATACTGCTGTGACAATGTCTATCTGTTGGGTTTTTTTTTCCTACAAGACAGAGTTAATTTGGAAAGCAAGAATAGGAGTGAGTTAGAAGGCTTGAAAGAGTAGTTCTGCTCTGATTAAAAAATGTCAGCTCTATAAGGCTCTGAGTACTTTGAAATTAAAGAGAAAGTAGGCTACTTTTTTTTCTTTTTTAAACTGGATTATGAAAGCTCTGGGGATGAATATTTTTCATGCTTCTCTGCAAAGAATTGTCATAGCTTTATAAAACCCAATCAAGAGATAAATCAGTCCTCTCATATTATAGGCTTTAGGTAGAGGGGACAAAATTCTGAAGGTGCCACACAAGTTTAACTGCATTTTCCAAAGTTCAAGCACATTATTTTTACTATAATACTAGCCAGCATTGTTAAAATACCAGAAGACATTGACTCTCAAATGGCTATTATAATGATCTACTACATACTGTCCTCCCAAGTTCAAGGGTGTATTCTGGGGCTCATATTTCTTTTTCAGGCTCATGAGTGTGTCAGGACTGTGAGGGTTCAATAAGTACACTTGATAGATGATCAGAATGTGTTAAAGGTCTGTGAAACAATGCTGTGTTTGGATCAGTGTGTCTGATATAAACTGTTCGTATAGAACATGAATACGTGAGTCCATACATACTTTTTTTTAAATTGATATACTGGTTGCATACAGAACTAACATAAGGGTTCCAGCCATAATCTTTTGCATTTCCCACAAGCAAATATTGTGGACCAGAAATTGGACTCAAAACAAGAGCTTTGTGGAAAATTCTTTTTTTTTTTTTTTTTTTTTTATCGAGGAAGTGGAAGAAATATTGTAATTCTGTACATGTGACTGCTTGATCAGAGGATGAAGTCTTCTAAAAGACTGAATGAGAAAAGAGTATGTCATAAAAAAGGTCTTAATTCAGTAGAGAAGTTTATATCACTTTGCAAGTTGGTCACATAGAACACTCAGTTTTTTTCTTTATTAAAATGAAAAATCATGCCTCAAGGAATAAAAAAAAAAAAAAAGAGGGAAATTGGAGGGAGGGAAGAGGTGGCAATGTGCTCTGAAAACTCAGAATAATTTTGAAAATAACTGAAGTGTCAACAGAGTGAAGCCAAATGTAATTTATCTGTGTGTGAAAAGATAGCTATGAGAGGTAGCTTTAAAGCTTGCCTTTAAGTGGAAAGAGATTAGGTTAAAGCAGATGCTTTATCACATGTGCATGTCATTAAATAAGTCATTAACAGAGACCATATTTTCAAAATAAAGTTGAAATAGGAAAGGGTTTATAAAAATACAAGAATGATCTGACTTACAACAAAAAAACCCTAGGTCTGTCTCTCTAGCTTTTCCAAGAGGAAAGATGATTTCTGAAAAAATATCTAGAGGTGCATGCATGAGAGAAGATCTTGACATAAGTTCTAAACTAGTAGATAAAGGCACAACAAGATCAGTGATGAAATAGCAACACAAGAACTGAAACATTACTTTTTAATAGGGCCGTTAAACATTCTAGCAATATGAAAATGTAGAATGAAAGGACACCATTTGAATCAGCAAGCCCAGTCCCTTACAATTACGGGTAACCATATGATCTAGTCAGTCTCAACTTTGCGTATTAAGTTTGGAAGTGTGCATTTCCTGAATGCCCCTACACTGTGCAGGCTGAAACATTTACATACTGAATATTATAAACTTAAGGCTTATTTACAAGACCAAAACCTAAACCTGTTGTTTGCAACAGAAAGAGAATAGGAGAGATCAAGGACATCACTGCTGTGCTATGTAACAGTGAGGAATTTGGTAAGATACCCAGGTGATCCTAGAAAGTCAACCATGCCCCGTAGTAAAGAATAAAACAGATCTTCATGTGGGAATGTGATGGACTTGCTGATGCTTGAAGTCATCAAATAAAAAGCAGGTTCTTTAAAAAAATAGATAAACAGTTACATGATTTTTAATCTGGCAGCCTGAATTCTTAGTTCTGCATTATGCAAGAGGCTGAACTGGATGATCATGAAGGGTTCCCCTCCGTCCTTAAATTTTATGCATGTGTGGAAAAAATAGTTAAATGTAGTGAGCTGTCAGAAATCCTAAAGACAGATGTTGTAAAACACGTTAGACAATCCTATTTTTCAATCATCTGAGACACTGTGAAGGGATCTAGGCTGTTGTGTGTCTTTTCCAGAAGAATACAGAGGACAGAAAGGTAATATTAGACTAATGGGACAACTTGTGTGGATCTTGAGACTTTCAGTGACAGGTCCACAGCAAAAAAGAAGTACGAAACACCTTTGCAACATCAAAACAGAAAATATTTCTCATCTGCATTATTCCTGAGACACTTGAAATATTTCCAAGAGTTCTAAATGTCAGTAACAAGATTGTGTTGTCATTCTCATTATATCATCACCTAAACAGTATCTAGAAAGTGATTTAATCACAATTATTTTGATTAGTCACCTTGCAGTTATCTTTGATGTATTGACAAATTATGCCATTCTGTCATAAGTACTTTGGATAATTACAGCACTTGTCAGAAATCTCTATATCAGATTATTTCATATAAAAAAAAACTTTTTATTTTTTAAAAAGTGTATCTGAATCACATTATATACTGTCCTTGATGTGACATCACATCACTTCTGTCAGCAGGTGATAGCATTACAGATAAAGGAGCCTATTTTACCAAAGGATTATGCCTGTCAGGGCCTGGGAGATTTTGTGTCATCCTGAAGCTGATTGCAACGTTCTTTGTGCAAGTTTGGGGAGCTGGGGATAAGACTGGATGACAGGGCTATCGCAATGAGTTTGCATCTTGCCCTCATTTAATAGAAATGGACACACTAGTTTTTTTCATTTTAAAATTCTGTATTTGAGATTGTGAGCTACCATTTGAATCCTGAACAGCATGCCTGTGAGAGACACATTACATTTTGTCCCCTTCTGGTTGTTGAACAAGCTTATAGGATGAAGCAAACGTTTGTCACTTCTTGTCAGCTCTGTGGTGGTAATGTGATGCTTTTCTCAAACCTGAGATATAGCTGTTTTGTTGCTTTCCATCTGTATCAAGGTTATTCAAAATTTAGAACCCTCCTACTATTTTGATACATGGGACATTTAGAACTTTTTTTTGCTAAACCTCAAGAAGGAAATGACATTTCACTGTTTTTAAATTTCTATGACCAGATGCATGTAACTGAAGCCAAGCCGCTCTGGAAAACTGGGACTGTTCCAAGCCAGCCTGCTTCATTTTGTGGGAGAAGACTCATCTATTTCAGTGATATCTTTAGCCAAAGCCCGGATACAAGGGCTAAGACTGATTTGAGCGTGGCTGATCATTCACTCTGCTGTGATAGCTCACCACACGAGTGAGCTGCTCACCTACTCAGGAGACCTGTTTTTAAATCCCATGGAAAAGTCTTCAGCATACACAAAAATCTTTGAGTTACATGATTTTTAAAAATTAAATGTAAGCAAATCAGCAAGTTTAACCCATCCTGGTTTATAGATGTGGCCGCTCTGAGGCCTCCTAGTACTTGAAGGAACAGGCCAGCATGATGCAAGGATCAATGAGTAAGACCTATACAAACTTGGTTATGGTTATAATGTGACAATATCTGTGTCATTTACATTTGGCAGTTTATACAAGAGGGGGAAAAAAAGTAGTAATTACTTAGAAATGCTATTGTATGTTCTTTTCAGAGTTATCATGCTTGAAGTCGACCTATGACATTATTCAAATGGAGAGTAGAAATAATGTATGGAAAAATATTTCTCTGCTGTACAGCATCTTAAGCATGATATGCAACATACTACCCTATCAGTGTGAGAGAGAGATTTTCTTTTCGCTCTTCTAAAGCCTATTAAAAAGAATCCACAATGTTCTAATTAGGATGTTTGCTATTTTCAGCAGCTGCTGAAAAGCTGTTGAAATGGTTTTAATAAAAGTAACTTTGTTTCATAAGCATACATTCATTTCTTCAACACTTTTAACTAGCCTTAAATTATAATATAATGTTTTGGTATCATAAATGGTTCCTAATGATGATTAAGGTTTCAGATGGGAAGTTAGTAGCAAGGGCAGTTGTAATGTAAATGCTCCAGGTAATAGCAAAAAAAAGAGAAGAAACAGGAGAGCAAATGTGCAGAACTGTGTTTTGGTTTTGCTAATTGCCACTTCCATTAGCTCCCAAAGACTGCAGTTAACTCGCAGCTTATCTATAAACTGGTGTATATCTGTACAGGGACAAGTTCTTCCCATTGGTGTTTCTACTTGGTTGCGAAGGTTTGGCATTAATTAGAGATTCTAAAACAAACAAATTCCTCTCACCAATCAAACAGGAAATCTCAAGTTGTTCCAACCGCTGCATGTGAAACAAAATACTTGTCATTATCAATATTATTAAGTAGGTTCATTTTTCTTAAAATATTTTTCTCTTTAAAAAACAATAAAGATTCATCCAGATGGTATCCAAGATGTCAATGAGCTAGATTAACTATTTTGTGGAAGGATTATTTCTGAGACAGGAAGGAAAAAAAGGTTGATTTTTAAGGGAAAAGGCAGTTGAAAGAACTTTAAGAAACACCTTGTTAATATCTGAGGATAAGAGCTTGCACTGTGCAGCACTGTAATTCCAATATTGGGCACTGGTTTTGAGAGCTTTTTGAGGAAGCTCTGTGATGTACAGAACACCTGCCATTTAATTTAAACTATTGTTGATATGTTTTGTTCTCTGTTTTCTTGAGAAAAACTATTGAATCTGTGATAATTGAACATGACAAATGATAACAGTAATTGTCAGGATTATGATGGAATACCTGTAGCTCTCTACATGAATAGCAGCTTATGGTGGCCAGGTGCTTGGCATATTATTAAATATTTTTGTTTTCTTCTGTTCTGCCTCATTTTTTGTACAGCATTTGTTCAGCTACCAAAATGGCTGCAATAGCTTTAAATGTTGTATACTACTTCATCTAGTATGTGTGTATAAGTGTGATAGACCTTAAGTAGCTGCTGATGAAAAAAACAGGTAAAGTTTTAGTGAAATTAAATATATTCTATTCAGAATGCAAAAACTTAAATTTAAAACTTCAGTATGCAGACTAATGTTTATTACATACAAACATCGTTGTGGGTTAATTACATATAATTTAAGGCTTGTTTGTCATATGAAGGGGTATGCTACTATGCTCCTGTAGCGGAGGTATAATTTGTAGACTAACAATGTGTGCTGTATGATGGCATTTTCAGACTGCTCTGTCTTTTTAAACATCTTATGTATTCAGAAGAAAGTATATTTGTACTGCATTATTTTAATGTTTTAAAGGGTTGGGTTTGATTGTAGATGATTTTTTTTTCTTGAGTATGGAAAGCTCATAAACTAGTGTGCTGCAATTGTGCAAGTTGTTTAGTTCAAATTGCAATCTCAATTTTCTTCCCAGTGATTTGCTATCATTTTTTTTTGCCCCAAAGCATTGCAGTTAGAAAGAATTTCAGCAAAAGGGAGTGCGTTTGACTTGAATGAGAGAGGATGGTGAGAGAGGCCTGGTAGGTTTGTACATGATGTCCGCTGCCAAACTGGGTCACAGTTAGAATTGCTCTAGAGTGACCACAGTAAAGTCCTGAGCTCTTCTATTCCAGCCCTTCCTTCTTGCATCCCCAAAGGGCAGCCTCTCTCTTTTGTGGACATAGGACTACCACATCCCCTTGCTATCAAATTCCTGTTTCTCCTGCTGACATAAAATGCCCAGTTCACCCATCTTCCATCTCATGTTCTGCCCATCCTTTTCCACCTGTGTGACAGCCCCTGCCCTTTCTTAAACTTAACACTCCTCCCATCTTAGAGGTCCCCATTCCTCTTTACAGCTCCCCATCTAGTTTCCCAGCTCTTCTCATCAATTCAGTCATCTGTTCTTCGTGTCCTTGTCAGACCTTCATACAACCCCAGCTCTGCTCCTACCCCAGCTCGATGAGACACTGCCACTTCCATCACATCTCACTCCTTCACCCCCATTTCGCTCTGTCACCTCCTGTTACCAAATTACTAATGACTGCCATGGCCAAAAGAGACTTCTCAGACAGCAAGTCATGTATTAAAATCTGACCTAGTGGTGCTCATTAGGTTGGGAAAGCACTGAATGCTATTCGTTAAACTATAAGGAACTCTTCTTTTTACAGTGATGATGCACGTGGACAGGTTGGAAGTACTAAGAATTGTGTTTCTGCCTTTGACCTCACTTCCCAAAGAAGGTATAGCTTTGAATTGCCCGAAAGTAGATGGAAAAATGGTAATTTCCCAGAAGTGCAAATAGTGCCTTTATAGGGCATAAAAACCTCAAAGCTAAATTTGTTTCTATAAAAGTCTGACTGAAATGTGTAAGTTGTTCAAGTTTCTATGAATCCTTATTTAATGGCTCTTTCCCTGGAAGGCGGAAGGCACTGGATAGGAGGAAGGAAGCAAAGGAAAAAAGATTGTAGTGGAAAAGGGTAGCTGCACTTAAGTAAAATGGAAACCTCTAGTACATCAGTCTCTGCCTTTTCTGAATAAAACCTTACAGTGAGACACCTGTGAAAAGCACTGTTGCAGTATGTCATCTGATCCCAGACCTGACTGTCTAAGCTTGTAAAGTGAGATGCTTATAGTTGAAAGTCTTGTCTAGTTCATTTAATTGACAAAATATTAGGATAGTGATTAGGGTGCTGAGGGTAACTAACTTTTCCCTGGGCACTGAGATTTCCCATTATAATGCAATTTGTAATATAATTTTCAGGAAGATTCGTGCAAATAAAATATTACGGCTCATAGAAAATAAACATAAAGGGGAAAAGATTCCAATGTAATTCACTTTGAAAACGGAATCAGAACCTTTTGGGGTTCTTTTTTTTTGTAATATTCACAGTTCTAACGTTACCTTATTTTATTTATGCAATGATTTAGAGGTCCCTTATGTATGAGTTGTTTTGCATTGACATTCTCTCTGCTATGCTTTGGACAAAAATGCTCAGCATTTCGCTCGTGGATGCAGCAGCTAAGTAGGACTGTAGCACTGCCTTCACAGTTGCTCTTTCTTCTGAATCCTTAGTTATTTTTCCATTTTAAACAATTGGTTTCTAAAGGAATCTCTAAATGAGGAAAGGGGTAATCAGCTGTGAAAAATGAATATCAAGCATCTATGCAAAGTGCCATATATAAACTAGGAAAGTCCTAAGGGCATCAAGATATTACTTGTCAATTTTATACTGGTTTTACATGCCTGTTTATTCTTCCAAGAAAAAAAAAAATTGTTACCTTAGCAACATGGTTATGTTATCTCCAGACATCTGAACCGAATTCTCAAGACACTCTATGTGTAGAACCTCTATCACTGTAGGAACTTGATTTATAGTGTCAGTATATTTTGCAGCAATTTTTTAATCTACATTTTTAAGCTGCATCCATCTCAGTTATCTCAGCTTTGTGGTGGTCTTTTCAAGATTTAATTCTTGTCAATTTTGTTCATAAATTGATTGAGGAATTTTTATTAAATTACAGATGGCAAGCTTTAATTAAAAAACTTAATTATGCAAACATCTATATTTGATACAAAGAAACTAGTATGCCTTTGTTTAAGAAAAAGACGTGCTATCTTGTCTATCAAATAGTAGATAATAGACTGGGGACATAATTTAAAGAAGTCCCTTGCTAAAGCTAATAAATAGTTCTGGCTGAAAGGTAAAGTACTGTATTGAATCAGAAAATGGCTGAAACAGAAACCAAAAAGTAGAAATAAATAGGCAATTTTCAACATGGCAAGAGGTTAATGCTGTTGTCAAGAGACCTAAAGTATATACTAGAAACAGCATTACATAATAGGTTTACTACTCTTCTGAACACAGTAAGGTATCAGAGTTTGCAGAAAACAGCTTTCCTTGCAGTGCTACTGAAGATTGATAGGTCTCTGAAATTTTTTTTACAAACTTGGTGAATAAGCGGTATGTGGACAATGAATTTCAGTTTTAATGAATTAAATATTGCATGGCAGAAAGAAAAACAGTTCAGCTAGTCATACCCGTTAATTGGCTTTGATTGTAACGCCTTGAAAGAAAGGCTTAGGTATCATTAGTGAGGCACTAGTTCACAGGCCAAAGTGTTTTTTTTAAGTAAAAAGGTATATATCAGTAATATATCTCAATATATAAGTCATCAGAACCACTAAAAAAATGTTATACAGTAACCCTTTTCTTGCACTGTTATAGTCTCACCTAGTCACAGTTTCTTTTAAAAAAATAAATAGAAGTTCCATAGAAAGAAAATCATTAGAGGTAGGGGAAACCTTCAAAAGGAGGGAGACAAGATTGAAATGTTATTTTCAGACTAGATAACTATCTTGGAACACAGTAGAGTTATACAGAAATTATCAAATAGCAGAGTGAAGTACATCATACATTTCTGTTTTCCCCTAAATTTCAAAAGAATTTTAAATAAAATTAAAAAGCAAATAACTAAACATTTAAGGAAAGAAGGTAAACACTAAACTCCAAAAACTGGATTCGATGAGAAATCTCAAGACTTGAGGTTCCAGAGAGAATTGGCACTATATATGAACAATAAGAAAGTAATTACAGTGGGTAAACATTTCTTTACAGGATATAAAAGTCTGTACGTTTTAAGTTTAGCTCAAATTGTCAACTGCCTGAGGTGACAAATAATTTCCTCTCTGTAGGTTATTCTATCCAGGCAGATTTTCTCCCAAGTTAAACTGAAGCTTCAGTTACTGGACACTGCAACAGGCAATAAATAGATTTGATGCATTACTGCTCTGATGAGACTAACAATCACTATTTTAATGTGGAAATGGAAATACATCACACAATGAGTTGACAAGGGAATAGTGATCTTCAGGGGTGAGTTTAGTGACAGTCTTTCATGAAAACTATTGTCAACTTGGTTTTAGAAGTCATTGTGTGAACCAAAGAGGAAATTCTTGTTGCTGACTTCCCTTTTCCATTGATGAATCAAAACATAAAGGCATCCAAAATAATTATATTACAATGATCTAAGCTCTTAAGTTATGAAGTCACCTCTGTTTACCAGTGAGCAGGATAATGTGGTGTAGGTAGCTTCCCTTTTCCTCTGAGGGGAACATTTGCTACAGGTAAGAGCTTAAACATAAGCAGTTACAGTGCATCACCTGGTGTATTGTAAAATCTTAGCCTGCCAATCTGTTATGGGTTGACCCTGGCTGGACGCCAGGTGCGCACCAAAGCTGCTCTATCACTGCCCTCCTCAGCTGGACAGGGAAGAGAAAATATAACAAAGGGTTTGTCGGTCGAGATAAGGACAGGAGAGATAACTCACCAAATACCGTCATGAGCAAAACAGACTCAGCTTAGGGAAAATTAACCCAATTTATTACAAATCAAAATGGAGTAGGGTAATGAGAAATAAAACCAGATCTCACAACAACTTCCCTCCACCCCTC
>JANZLQ010000040.1:5972856-5987493 GCA_026212715.1 Elanus axillaris
CCAGATCTCACAACAACTTCCCTCCACCCCTCCCTTCTTCCCGGGCACAACTTCCCTCCCGGCCTCTCTACCTACCCCCCACAGCGGCACAGGGGGATGGGGAATGGGGGTTGGGGTCAGTTCATCACACGGTATTTCTGCCGCTTCATCCTCCTCAGGGGCAGGACTCATCACGCTCTTCCCCTGCTCCAGCGTGGGGTCCCACTCATGGGAGACAGTCCTCCATGAACTGCTCCAGTGTGGATCCCTTCCACAGGCTGCAGTCCTTCAGGCACAGACTGCTCCAGCGTGGGTCCCCCATGGAGTCGCAAGTCCTGCCAGCAAATTTGCTCCAGCCTGGGCTCCTCCCTCCACAGATCCACAGGTCTTGCCAGCAAACCTTCTCCAGTGCAGGCTTCCCACGGGGTCACAGCCTTCTTCGGGCATCCCCCTGCTCCAGCTTGGGGTTCTCCCCAGGCTGCAGGTGGAGATCTGCTCCCCCGTGGATGTACCTGGCTGCAGGGGCACAGCCTGCCTCACCATGGTCTTCCCATGGGCTGCAGGGGAATCTCTGCTCTGGCGCCTGGAGCAACTCCTCCTCCTTCTGCACTGACCTGGAGGTCTGCAGGGTTGTTTCTCTTACATCTTTTCACTCTCTCTCTGGCTGCCATTTCTATCTGTCTCACAACTTTGTTTTCCTTTTTAAAAATGTTATCACAGAGGTGCTACCGCTACCGCTGATGGGCTCAGCTTTGGCCAGCAGCGGGACCATCTTAGAGCCGGCTGGTATTGGCTCTGTTGGACATGGGGAAAACTTCCAGCAGCTTCTCACAGAAGCCACCCCTGTAGCCCCTCCTCAACAAAACCTTGCCACAGAAACCAAATACACAATCCTCCTCAAAAAATCGGAGTATCTCAAGTCAAGATGCATGTGTTGAAAATTTTACCCATTGCTTATGTTAACCATTACATTGAGTTTTATGGAGTAAAAGATCATCTCTATGACAAATTTGAACAAATATGCCATACTTATCTAGTATCCATGCATTTTTTTCTGCTGTCTAAAACCAAATGCAATTTATATGCTATTTAAGTCCAATTAAGTATACATTTAACTAAGAAGTCTGCAGGATTCCAGGCAGTTTGCAACAGTTGCCAACATGGATGATAAACAGTCCCACCTGCCACTGCAATACACCAAAGCTCTAATAACAAATGTGAGTTATTTGTCAAAAAATTCACATGAAAATGGTTATTTGTCTGAGTGAAGCCAGATTTTTGACTGCAACAGAATGCAGAAAAAAATTGCATATAAATTTAATACATATTCTTAAATATTTTCCTCTCTGTGATTTTTGCAGTGTTTTGGGATATAGGCTGTACCAGAAAGGGAATAGCATATATTTCTCAAAATTGTTCTGGTATTTATCTATTACATTTTAGCTTTTCAACAGCAAGTTGTGGTGTGCCACTGGAGCCCCTTTATAACTTCTTTATTTATTTCACATAAATGTGGGATAAATGGAGTGAGTAAACAATCAAACATTGTTTTTCTTTTACTTGGCATTTCTTATAGCTCTGGAACGTTATAGTGAACATATGCTTTTACGCAGTAGTAATGACATAAAAGTTGTGTTTGATTGCCTATGCCCTTCACAAATCACAAAAACTTATTTCATAGCGCTCCATGCTATCAAAAAATGCAGCCATGCAGCACTGAAAATAAAACAATTTAATGTGAATTGGGGCAGCATGCCTAAGATGTTCACACTAAGAAGCTTGACTGCTGCTATGTGGATCATCTGAACCTGTTGATTAGAAGGAAAATTTGAAGAACAAGTAAATTTCAAAGGCCACAAAGATTTCTGAATATTGCTTGATATCAACAATGAACCTAAACAACTAAACATGATGCTTTTTTCCATCAATTTCTTACTAAAATAGTACCCGGAATATTTTCTTCTCCTGGCAAAATCATCAGTGAGTGTAATGTAAACAGTGCTGTCATAGCAGAAGAGTGGCTTTTATAGCTGTGTGTCTTTTAAGGGAGTCTGTTGAAAAATAGTAAATTTGAGAAATAAATATAGTACTACTCTTGCCTTCAACACCTTTCCCTCGCAGGAACTTTCAAAATGTTGTATCCCCTATAAATATCCATCAGCTCTGAACTTGTCATTGGTTCTCTTCTATCATTATAAGTCATCTCTTGCATGAGCTTTTGTACTTTGATTTTGAATGTATAGAAAATAGACTGCTAAATTCAGAAAGTGTAAAATATTGTTCATCTGCTTTCACTGTTTCCATAAAAATAAAGCAGTATAACTGTTGATGATATATAGCATCACATAATATGCCTCTGACCTGTCATGATTCAGTGACTATAAATTAGGAAATCATTGCTCATTCTGCTCAACTTTCTTGTTACATTAATGCAATTTAATGTTTATTTATGTAGGATGACATTAGACAGTTTTTTTGCATTCTGCATTTTATGTCACTTGAGAGGACATGCCTGCAGTTGTAGGTGGTCGGTCCTGAGTCTAGGCCAACTCTGTCATTTATGCACGGGATAGTACTGACAGCAGAAATTGATAGCCTTCATGATGGAATTTTGGATACCATCCTGTTTCCTGTTATCTTGAGAAATACTGTTACGTATATTTAACAAGAACTTGGTAGCCACTGTAAGGTAAAGACACCTGGTGTGCTCTTCCCTTCTGGCTTGATTCAACAGTGGACAGCTAGGATTTGGATCTGTCCAAGTATCCTGTTACTCAGCAGTCAGCTACTATATAGATCATGCTGCTTTGGTCAAGCAGAGAAATGATGAAGGCATGCTTCACCATGATTATGGTCACAGCACAGTAAATTTGGAATAATTTTCTTTCCAGCTGGATTTGGAAATAGACATTCTTGGCCTCTACTGAAATGTGAGTGTGCAAATGAAAAAAATGCTTGGAGTAGCCCTCTACTACTGGCCACCACTTTAAAAGCTGATGACAGATGCCCTATATAGAAGGCAGTTATATTTTATATGCCTTATGTGCTGCTAACAAACAACTGTGCTGTGTATAGGTATTTTTAACTGATACTGAATACATAATTTTTAAAGTGGTCACAAAGTTTGAAAAAGAAAGAAACACCTCCCCCATATCTAAAATGATAGAAACTTCAGTTAAAATCTTCACTGCATGAATTAAGTGTTCTGTGAGATAAAATACATTTTTTGTTGTTTATAACACATTTTCCATTAGTAGTATGGCAACGTGAAAAATGTTTTTGAGGCAAAAGAAATAGCATATCTTGGCACTGTGGTTTAAGTAGATTTCCTATTCATTGAACAGGTAAATGAAGCTAGTATAATGTGTTACTGAAAGTGTTGTTTCAACTGCTACTCTATTACATTGTGATATCCTCCTCAGAAAATAGTCCATCACTGGTACTCACCATCAAATCCAGTTTCCAGATGGGATGTAGTACCTGCTTACCTACATTTAAACCCAGTCCTATTTTTCCTCTTGCATTTGTCTTTTATATGTAAAAATCTAGTCAGACTATACAACTCAGAAGCAGTCATTTATTTCACAGCTAGTGACAGGTAATGGTCCTGTAACACAGCACAGATTACAACAGCAGGATGGTATCTAAATATTTTTAAATGGTGGGGCGGGGGGGGGGTGTTAAGTATAAAGAATAAAGTTAAATTGCATTGTGAGTGAGGACTGTGTAGACTGGTATTTTTCTCTTGTCCAGTAGGCATTGCAGATGCCGAGTTCAGTGGAACTTTCTCAGTTCCTACATTTTTTAGTGTTTCTGGGAAAGTTTTATTTCATTAAAAAGGCACAGGAATGAATGTTCTTTGGATCTTTCTTTCAGAATGTTGGCACAGCTTATATTGTAAATTATAATACTGAACAATAAACAGTTCAATAGAGAATTGCTTAATCTCTGCAGGAACAGTAACAACAAAAGTGCACATATTTCACTTTAATCTAAATAGTAGATTGGCCAATTTCAGCTATTTGTGTTTCACAAAGCTTGCCAGCTTGAAATTAATTTGCAAAATATTTTCAGTAAAAGGAGTTGCGATGCTGGAATCCCAAAGCCTCTGTTACTGTGTTGGATCTTCTGAGCACACCAGTTTTGTAGAGGTGATTTGGGGTTTTGCTCCATTTGACATGATGTACAGCTGGAGTTTTGCAAGGTCATCCAAGGTGATCTGAGGGCTATAGGAATACTCCCGTTGATAAAAACCTAGCTTGGACTTGACTTTCAGGAGGGATGGAGGACAGCTCACATACATATGGAAGAGAGGAAGAGCAGAAGGAAGGAAGGAGGAGACAAAGCTCAATGAACACTCATCTAATTCCATAAAGAAATGAGCGCTAAGGAGGTAGCTCCAGTGTCATTGTATCATCCATGACAGGCATGTGACTGTATTTCCTTGGCTGTAGTTACCAAATAATTTCTGTGAGGACTGATTCTGTTCTCATTGTAGAAATAAGGAACTTCCCATGACTTAACTGGAAGTACCCTGCCACTCCCAGGGTGCATATAAATCTTTCCAGTTTATTTTTAAGAATAAAGAACTGTGAAATGAAAGTGATTGAACCCCCAACCTCCAAAGAGGTATTTTGTAACTAATTTCTTTTCTTAAAATCTGAATGCTTGTTATAGCACAGAAGCTTTTAACTTTGTTCCTTGAAGACAGAGTATTTTATCAACTGGTGTGTCTTTTATATATTTTGAGATGTTAGCCTTGCCTGCAGTAATAATGGGCATCTGTCTCATGGGGGATCTGTGTTACTTTGTAGAGAGAGGTATCTGCACTGAGCTGAAAGAGGGAAGGCCTTTTCCTTGTCTAACACAGAGGGTCTATTCTTCATTTTAGGCATTCAGTCAGAGCACAAACAACTCCTTAGAGGAGACAGTATCCAGTGTAATGCATATTTTTTCCATGAAAAAATACTTTATTTGTCTATCATCATGTAGTATTTATTTCTCATAGCACTGGTCATCCATACATTTTGAAGTCCTTTATGAGGCTGTTCAATCAGTTGTTTCTCCTTTACAGAACTGGGACGGGAAGGGGAGCAGACAGCAATTGTCACACAGCAAGCGTGACTCTCATTAAATGTCATCACAAGGAGACCCGTTCATATTTTATGTCACTAACTACTGATAAATGCTTTGGCAATTGTAGCTCCATTCTGCAGTAGTTCATTAGAAATAAACTATGAAGCTTTTTGCTGAGTGCCATATCTAATGACGAGGTTCTGCTTGATCTGGTCATGAAAGTCCAGTCCAGATATACACAAGCATCTGAACAACCCCAAATTGAAAAAAAAATCCTTTGTCTGTTTGATTATCAATTGCCGCAGTAACCTACATTTTGAACAAAAATTGTTCTAAAGAGCCTAAAAGCTCACCAACAAATTGTACCAAATACAGTAGCTGAAATACATACCTGAAAAGAAATTGTTTAAAAAAGAAGAAAAGAAAAAATTAAAAGGGCAAGTAATAATGATGTGGCACAAGTAGCAGATACTGTTTTTAATAGCTAGTAAAATATCTGTTCAGGAATATTCAGAAGAAAGTCTAAAGGTTGTGAAAATTGATCTCCACGTTTCCCTAGGGTAAGAATAGTTAGGGAAGAATCTTGCTTGAATTAGCTTGTGTGACTTTTAATCTCCCATCCTTGACTACCACTTGATACTTAAAAGATGTAAAATGTACTTGATCATTAGGACAATAGTAATCTTTTCAGTACCTGAGAGGTGAAGGCAGCTGAGGAAACTTCAGCACTTCAGTCTGAGCTGTGCACTGGGCATAGAAGTTGAGAGGAAGCTCCTGCTTTTCCCTCATGTTACTAGGGGAAAGAAATGGTCCTTAGGAACCTAATAGGATTCTCTAATCTCTTGTTCACTTTGCAAAGTTATTATTCTAGAGGTGGCATTTATAGGCTGTCTGGAGACATTCTGTCTCTTCTGCATTGGCTGACCGACACTACTGAAGCTGGGAAATCACAGGAACCACACATTCAATATTTTCTTGGAAACAATTTCACAGCAATTAATTGTTAGATATTCAAAAAACTGAGAAGAGTGGAGATCTGGGCACTGATAGAAAATGTTGTATCTTTCCTGTAAAGTAGATTACTTATATGTGTGTGTGTGTGTATTCATACACATGCATATATATGTATTAGTATGAGTTAAGATGAGACATGAAAGCTCAGTGAAGCTGCTGGACACAATGGCTGTTATTCATTCAGGCTTAAAAGCAAAATAAACTCCTTTACTGACAGTCAGCAGAGCACTGGGAACCATCAGGTGTGATATTTAGACTAGAGTAGAAGTTGAGCTGTATAGACCAAGAAAGTTTGGAACCTGAATCCAAAAAGTCATATCAAGAAACCTATACAAAAGACTTTAAGCTAAGGGAAAGCTAAATATAGAAATAAGTAGTAAGGAGGTTTGGCAGCAAAACCAAGAAGCTCTAATATGACCTTGAAAACTACATGACAAGAGAGTTCCTTTGGTTGCTGCACCAGCTGGAATGAGGTAGGGAACTGGGATCAAATAGAAAGTGCCATAACATTAGGTTTCTAATACAATGCTAATCATGTCCAATAGATGCCAGAATTAGGACTGAAGTTTCTTCCCCCAACAGAAACAATCCAAAAGATCCTGAAAGGACATTCAAAACTGTCTACATAGTGATAGAGCATACTCGTATGAATCCTTGTGTTTAAGTCAACCTTTAGGTTAGCTGCTGTTGCCTGAGTGGAAGCAGGGAGGGAAGGTGAAGGGAAGAAGTTCAGTGAGAAGAATTACAACAAACACTCTATGAAGTAAGTGCCCATGGGTAACACATTAAAGCATTTTACAGTGTAAGCAGACCTTTGGTTACTTGACTCTTAAAATTGTTTGAGACAGTTTTTTCATAGAGTGTATGTGCTACATGCAATCAGGGTAAACTACACTGTCCCTACAAGCTTTTAGCTGAAATTATACACTAAGAAGCTGAAAAAGCTAAAAAAAGAAAAAAAAAATCCACAAGCTTTTTGTTAATACTATTTCTGTACCAAGTGGTAGCCTTAAAGAGCCCAAAGAATTTTTCAAGTGATCACTTTGTAGAATTGGATCAGAGGTTAAATTAAATGGGCATTTTTATTCAGCCTTTGTTAGAGGACTTAAAATTATAACTTCTTGACTAATAAAGCATTTGTTTGAAAGTCCCTTGAATGTAATTATTAGATGCAGTAGAGATACTTCTCTTAGAAGCTGACATGCAGTGCTACTTTAGCGATGGGACCTGGTGGCTTCTAGTAGTGCCTGTGGGCACTGACGTTTACTGGTCTACACAAAGGCTCAGCTTTCACCCTCCCAGGATGATAAGTCTACTTTCTGCTAGTTATTTTCTAGCTTGAGTTAACAAAGTTGCTTTTGATTAACCTGGAAGACTGTATACCTGGAGGTTCTAAATTGGCCTCCACTTTGTCTCTGCCATGTAAAATATTGCTGGATACAAACGTTTGCTTATTTAATGAGATGTAGGACAGGTCTTGTGCATGTACCTAAAGAAATGACCGATTTGAGTATGAAAAATATGGATATTAAACAACAAAACCAATAAATAATAAAACAAATAAATTTCTCTAAATCTATTTTGGGCTGCATAGTTGAACCACAAAATTTCAGAGTAAGCTCTGAATTCCAGTTCCCATAAGAATTTTCAAGTTCCGGATGTTCTGGTTTTAGAAAAAGAGCAGAGGATCTTGCTGTACTGAATCAGATCATGGATTTATCTGTCATCTTCCTCTCAAGGATAAGTCATGGTCCTAATCAAGGTGAAAGACTCAGGCCTAATCATACTGCATGATCCCATCCCTAACATGGAAGGGCTCCTTCTGGAGGTTCAATGACTGATCTGTTTAGTTATTTGACACTGCATGGCAATAAATGTTATTTGTCTGTTTGGCCTTCTAAAAGATTTGCAGTTAATGTCAGGTAACTAATCTGAGTTAGTGTTACGTTACCAAAAAAAAAAAAAAATGGGTATTTCCTTTTCTTCTCTTTCAGTTTATTTTTCTATTGACTGTCCTTTTCTTCTTGGACTGTATTGTAGATTTACAGGTAAGCTCTGGCCAGTTACCATAGGACCTTAAAAATGTTGACTGCTGTGTGACCATTCTTGATCAGCAGCACGTATAACAGTTGTATAGATGCAGATAATTGAGAAAATTTAATTTCATTAGTAGATATTAATGGGTATACCCTGTACTGAAAAGAGAATTTTATGTAAAAGAAATTAGGAAAGTCAATTCGACTCTCATCAGTCATGTGCAATTTGCCATGTCTCTTGAAATTGTTTTTTGTCTTCTTTCTCAGGGATGCAATATTCCAGCTTTTTATTTCTACATTTGTTTCTATTTCTCAGTTACAATCAGTGCTTGATCCTTCTCTTCATCTCTTTGGCATATGATAATTGTTCATTAAACCTGTGATTATAAGTTTGTAGATGATCCTAGGCATAACTAAAAGAATACCCTTTGAGGAAGAAATTACTGTTTTATTCTACAATTTTAGTTGCTATATTGTCTTAATATGAATAACTTTCTTTTGACTAACTATGACAAAAAGTATTTATCTTTGCAGCAATTGTTAAAGTAACAAACTGCAACAGTGACAAATAAAGCAAATAAAACACCAGTAATTTTTAAATGTATAACCAAACATACCTATACTCTACTACAGGTTTATTAAAAATTAAATCCTGCTTTGTAAGTGATTTTAATTATGAAACTGGTTATTATAATATTTATATTTAGATTATGATATCTGTTTTTTCAGAGTTTAAATTATTTTACTAGGCTGGAAGCATTTAGGAGAAATGTATTTGGACTTTTAATGCTGTGGTAGGTAACACAATACTTGTCTGAATATTACAAGCTCTGTGACTTGAGCACCAGAAATAGTATATTACAAATGTCAAATTAACGTCCAACTTCTAGAACATTTGCATAGAATAGTCTTACTCCGACTAAATAATTGGCTATCATTTGCAGATCTGGAATAAAATACTCCAATCTTCTCAGGCATAACAGAATGTCAGCTTTTCATTCACATCTCTTAATTAGAAATGAGACAGGAGTTTGAGTTCGTAGCTTACCATGGGACAGCTGTAACTTTCAGGAGGGGAAGGCTTTATTCAAATCATTTGCTTCCCAAAAGGTGGAGATTCGGTGTTTGCATTAGCCAAGTATAAAATCTGAAAATAATTGCATAAGTTTGGGGGAAAGTATTGTTTCGATACTCTTCTGAAAAGAACTTTTCAAGTACTTGTGACTCGTAGGTGACAGAACTGTCATAACACACAAGTGGCTTGGGTGGATGCGTGGAGCCCATCCCAGGTCTGGCTCTCTGGGTGTCCCCTGTCCCCAGCAGCAGCTCAAGGCAGGTGCCAGGGGGTAAGAATACCAGCACACCATATACTTTTGAAATATAATAACTAATTATGTGTGTGTGTGTGTGTGTGTGTGTGTGTGCTGAGGAGGCTGGGACATTCAACTAGTAACTGAAGGATGAAGGATTCTAAATGTGCGCGTTTGCATGTGTATTGTTTATTTTGCTTTTCAAATATGAAGTTCTAGACAAGTGAAATCGAGAGTTATGGTTCATTAACCCATCTTCTGGCCCCCACGTCTATATTCTGTCAAGTCTTTGGTAACTTTTCTTAACACACATCCATTTTCTTCATGTTAAAATCTCTCTTGAGTTTTGATATGGCTTATCTACTGCACCAACTGTCTCTTTCACTTACTCTTATTCCTGAAAATGCTTCAAGTTACACCCATATGCCTGACAAAACAAGTAGAAGGCTTGATGGATTAGATCTTGAAACATGTTGGCTACCAAGAGTTCAGGCTTTTATTTCTGTATCAGGCAATTTTTCCATTAGTTTTACATGAGCTAAAGTAGGACTGTGACACAGCTGAATTCAAGAGCAACAAGGGGGTTTTGTATGCATTTAATAAAATTGTCTCAAACACTTTATACAGCTTTTGTAGTCATTACCTTCTCCTAGCAAATCGACTTTAGAATGTTGTCTTTCATCCACTACCAGGGAAAAGAAATATTTTTTTAGAAAGTCATAGGGGGAAAGAACCCATATTTTGGGATAACTTTAAGGATATTAAATCTGTGGAAGTATGCTTCAGCTAAGCTCCTCTGGAGCTTTTTCTGTGGCACAGCTTGAACTTGAGATGAGTGAACTGTATTTGGTAAGTGATATATGCCTTAATGGATAATCCAGTATTCAAATATACCCAACCCTTTTTTTTTTCCTTAACAGTTCAACTCATCGCTACTTTTAATTAGTTTTATGATGAAAAACAGAAACTAAAACTGTTGCTACAGCAGAAAATCCACTTTTATGCATGAATGGCCAGCTATAACGATTCTGCAGACTAAAATTACATAGACTTCCTCTTTATTGCTCTAACTACAGCACATACACTTTTACAGCTACCTCAAGTTCTTTTATTTTCTATTTCGTTCTTCAAAGAAAGAACAGCATTTTTATTTCTAGAAATCAGGGGCTCCTTCCCCATGCGCTCTTCTGTTTGAAAATGTTTTTATGTTCTTAGTGATTTCTTGGAAATCTCTGCTTTTTTCCCCAACTTCACTTGTTTTTATATCATCTCTACAGCAGCTATTGATTAGATAAATGGGGAAAATTGAGTTATCTAATCCTGAAAGCTCTATGACTGTTCCACATTATTTTAAAATATCAGCTTTGTCATGACCTTTGGGCTTAGGTTGTTTACATGATACAACCATATCTTAACTGCATGGGAGATAATTCTGCCTTCATTAGAATCTGATGGGTCATAAATATGCTAGGGAATTCATTCCTAGAAAATGCAAAGTACTCCTAGAAAAAAAGTGTGCACTGAAGTCCTTCCATATGAGAAACTTTTTACAGAAAAAACAAACAAACAAAAAAAACAAAATAAAAAAGAAAAAGAGATTGGTAATGTCTGTGGCTCAGCTCTTGTCGGTATACCTGCATCCTGCACTGATGCCCTGAAAACCCTTAAAGTGAAACTAGCCACAAAATGAAGTTGAGCCTGAGGAGAAAAGCACTAGGATGTAGCCCAAATATGGCAAGAAAATTACCAAATTGGTTGGGAGCAGTGGTTGATCTCGGCTTCTGCCATTTACATTTCTGCTGGCGGTTTGCAGTAAGCTGATAGGCAGAATTACTTGCTTCACAAATCACAGACAGTGTTCCAGCAAAATAGCTGTCTAGAAAAATAGCAGATTTATTAGCATATTCAAAATAATTTAGTTTATATCTGAAATTAGAGCAAGATTAAGATGCCAGTTACAGAACTAAACTGAGATGCAAAATAATGTGGATGGTTAATTTGGATTTCACTTTCAGAATCATCTTCGTCACAGTGCAAATCTGAGAACCAAAAGTGCTTGACAAAGAAATAGCAGGGAAAATAAGGAAAGACTGTACTTTTTTTTGTTAGCTGAGTTGGATCAAGCTATGAAGTGTTACTTTGCAATGTTGTAGTCCGTGTCCACCATCAAATGTGAAGGGACCCTGTTTCTAAGCCTTCTTCAAAGATGACAACTTATTACAGAGAGGCTGACAGTGTTTTGTACCTAAACTTTGGATGTACAATGTTCAACAAAATCAAAAGATATAAGACTCAAATTGCTTGTTTCAAAATAAATTACTTTCAGATTTAGGGTTGTGTGTGAGGATGTGGGTATTATTTGCAGGATTGTGTATTTCTGTGTTCAGTATAATTTGTTCTGTGAGTCAAAAATGGAAGATAACATGTAAATCCTTTATCCTTGTGGTGTTTACTTTTTAGGAGAAGGAACTTATTTTGTATTAAATAAAGCCCTGTCAGAATTTGGCTCTAATGAAGTTGACTGAACACTTGTACTCTCTTGTAATATCATAGTACCCTGTGCTAGATGCTAGCTTTAATTTTTTCCATAGGAGTTTGAAACTTCTGGAGGATCATCACTTAATTTATTTTATTTTCTTTTAATATTAGAAGATATGTTCACACGTTCCTCAAATCGTTGACCTCTCCTCAGGGTCTGCTGTCTGGAAATTTCCAATTTGCCTTAAAATGTGGTCACTGTGATAGGACACTTGGTCAGCATTTAAAAAAAATAATTCTGAAATTGAATCTGAGACAAACATCCCAGATTTAAAACATGCTTTCTACCGGTCCATAAAAATTGGTATAAAATTGTAATGGGAAAATAAACCCCTGTACTTTCAAAAGAACTCTAGGCAATTGCGAAGGAACTGATGATCCTAATTCAGGGAATAAGGGCACATATATTACCATTGTATGTCTCAAATAGTCTGTCACAAAGATAACAGGGCAGCTAATTTTATGACAAATGTTTTTTTATTTCTTAAGTTATAGTCCTATTAAACCAATAAATAAAAGCACTTGAATTATATTTTTCTGTCTCTCCTCCTCCCAGAGCACTAAATCTTCACTTTTTAGTGAAAGTATGTGTAGTGTGTTAATGTGCATCCATAATTAAGTTAAAACTTGTATCATGAGTACTTAATTGTTCAGGGGTTCTTGTTTGCTTTTAAGCCAACAGAGACCCAACAAAGGAGACAGAGGGACTTCCCGACCCTATATATAGTGGTACTGAGTCTACTCTGTATTTCTAAGTGTATTTTTGCAGCGTAGGGTTTGTCAGTCACTATGCAGTTCTCTGCCAGTGGTGAAAGCTCTTCAGACTATTTCCAAGCTTCTTAAATTGATTACCGGAGCAAAAGATTCCACCAGAATTTATGCTCTTGATTTTTTAAAATGTGGTATCTGTTTAAAGCTGTTTGAATAGCTACACTCAAAAAATCTTTGCAAGCAGAGGCAAATCCTTAAGCACTAGTCATCTTATGATTTCTCGGTGCTCTGATGCTTCTTAACAGCACTACATAAATGGCAGAAACTCATGGGGAAATTGTCCTGTTTAGGAACTTCCTATTTATCTCTATCTTGTTCTAAAGGAAGATAAAATTTATGATTTATATGTTATCTGACATCCAAAATGTCGTATAACCCAAATGCCATTAAATGCAGAAAAGTGCATTGGTCATTTTCTAGGTAAGGGTTTCTGCCCCTCTAGTTTGCTAGAATTTTCTGTTCTAACCAAATCTACATGATAGCATTTGTGAGTGTAGAAATGGCAGTGATACACCGCTTAGTGGTACTCATATCTTTTTATTATGGCTGCCACCACACCAGCTGCCTGGGGATAATTCCTTTTAAATTTCCTTTTTCCCAAAAGAAGATATATATACAATGCAGTTACATGCGGATTATAAATATGTACCTATATAACATCTTTTCTTTTAACTCTTGTTCTATCACATCAAAAGATGATGCGATGAATTGGAACTGTATAACCTAGACAGCTTGTGATGACCAACAGCAGAACTGTTGAATTCCTTCCTTATTTCGATGGATGTAGCTTGAATTTGGCAGTGTAAATTGTTGTCCCTATTCAGTATAACTCAGGTGGTTCTCACCATTCTCTTCAAATGAACTCCTGAAGGCTTAAAGTGTGCATAAATATGATCTTTTAATTATTTATTTGTTTGCTTGACTAGAAAATAGCAGTGCCATAAAACAAAAACTCTGAAACTTTTTAAAGTGAAAACTCTGAATCTTTAGTCTGCAGACTAGCAGACATTTAATAGATAAATGGAATTCAGGTTAAATGATAACAGAGAGCTGAAACTATCTGATTCAAACTGAAATTCTCTGTGACCGGTACAGATATTCCCATTATACCTGACAGCTGAATAATAGAGTGCCTTTCAAAATGGGGTAACTTAAATTCCGGACTTCATAAAATTTGACATCTTTGTATTGATGAGTTGCAGGTTAACCAAAGATCTGATCTGGGGTCCTTGGAAGTCAATAGAAGCCTTAGCACTGATTCTAGTAGGCTGCTTACTAGACTCCAAAAACTCACAGTCTTTGGAGACCAGAGAGTTAAAGACAGGGAACAATCAAGTTCCTTGATTGCCAATAGTGTGATAAGGTTTAGCCTTCAGCAGACAAAGGACACAGCTGAGCTGAAGACTTAATACAGCAACTCTCTGAAGACAGTAAGAAAGCAGCAGTGTGATGATTTTGAATTTTGTTGCATTACGGTAGTGTTGGGTTACTTGTGAAGACATTTGTGTGCCTGCTGGAACTTATTTATGTTTCTGCTAACTCTCTCTTCTAAATGCTGTCTTAATGGTTTTCTTATTAGCAACACTGGGCAGATGAGGCAGTCTAAATTTCTTCCTGAAAGGACCATTATGTTGCCTGTTGCAAAGGCATAGTGATTTCTAGGCAGCTTGAATCAGTGCAATTCAGTCTACCTAAAATAACAGTGTGACTGCATTGAGCTGCGTATTACGAAACTCAAATAGCTTTTTCAGCTTTGGAGTTTGCATTAGGTCTGGAGAGCCATCAGGTATTGACATCTACCTGCTTGTACTGGATGAAAGGCACACCTCCTTAGCTAGCTTTTATCTCTCTCTTTTATCTCTCTCTTTTTTCCTCTCCTCCCGCCCCCGCCTTGATTTCTTCTCGCTCTCCTC
>JANZLQ010000040.1:5987593-6010105 GCA_026212715.1 Elanus axillaris
CTTGATTTCTTCTCGCTCTCCTCTCTTATTTTTTCAGAAAAACAGATGGATTTATAATAATGCTGAACCAAGCTACATTCCCACTCTGTCTCATTGTGGAGGCATCAGCTATGCATTCCTGCTGTGCATGGAAAGAGCAACAAATAAAAGATATTTGGCTGGATAATGATGTTCAGTTAGATTTGGTGTAAACTGACATTATTCTAAACTTATACTAAGATAACCAAGTTGAAGAACTGACATACTGTTTGTTGATTCTAAAATACAGTGTTAAAGGCTTCAGCTCTATTGTCTGTTAAACAAATAAAAAGCTTTTTCACTTTAGATTTAGGGTGAGAAGGGAGTAATTTTAGAGTAGGAACTGGATTTCATTAACACTGGTAAACTCTCTTAAGATACCACAGCAAAAGGTACAAACTATCTTTTATTAACAGCTTAGTGGCAATTTTTATCTCAAGATAAATTATCGTAGCTGAACTTCCAGGTTGATCTCTACAACACCTCCTGATAAACAATTTTTGGAGATTTATTACTTCACATATGTTCAGTAGCCCAAGCAAATACGGGTTGCAAAGAAATATGAGGGTACCAGAGTTCATTCCATTTGCATGTTTATGGCTGTCATTGCCTTTGATCAATTAATCAGAGTAATAAGAATCTGACAAGGTAGTTTATTGAATAGCATTGAGCTAAAAAGTCAGGAAAGTTGCAAGTCCACTGAAACTTTTTTGATAAAATCAACCAATTAGGAGAGCATTGCTTTGGAATTATAGAAGTCCTATGGCACAGTGAAGTTAAAAATCTTTACTGAACATTGGGATCATTCATGCTTTGACTGAGACTTGAAGCTGGTGTGCAGCAGTTAACAAGACTTAACTACAAGGAATGATGAAGTTGGGTGAAATCAGTCATAAAAGGTGTCGGAAAACAAGGGAAGGAACACTTGTGTGTGGCTAAGAAGTGCGGCTGTGAAGTGTTGAACAGCTTCCTGTTCAAGTGTTGTTAGAAATACAACAGTAACGAGAGTTTTTCAAAACACTGCTATATCTGTCCTTATCTTTCAAGCAATTGCTTTTCAGTAGTTGGAGTTTCAGTGCAAATGACATGTTTTCAGTAGCATCTCAATAGAAAAAAAATTATTGTAATACAGTTCTAGATTATTCTGTTTATTTGAAATAAAACTGTTATGCACCATGGCTTTAAGTTTTGATTCAAAAATACATGTTAAATCTTCATGCCTTTGAGTTTTATGTCCATCAGAAAGTTCTTTTTCAACCAAGCAACTTAGTGATCCCAGCTTTCCGGTAATGACTCTGGTAGTGGCGTGAAGTTCTGAATTCTCACCTTGTTTCAGGACGTCATATAAAAAAGGTCTTGTGGGTTACTTCACAATTATTTGAGGTTGCTTTGAGTGCCGTGGCTTATTTTTTCAAGCTGTTTTGTGCTTTATACAAAAAAAATTGATTGTATCTGGTAGAAACAAGGAGCCAAACTTCTGAATTAATTTTAAACTGTTAATGACTGATGTCAATGTATGATAGTTGGTGTACACCTTGATGTTTATTCCAGTGAAACTGCCTGGATGAAAATGAATTGTGCTGGCTGGAGGGGCCTCTCAGGATTCTGATCCAGAAATAGAAACTTACATCTTTTAGGAAGAACTGTACTGCGCAACCTGTCAAAACCCTTACAGCAGTTCCCGAGCAGTTAGACAGAAATTGGTCTCTTGAGTATCTTCTGCCCACCTGTACGACAGTTGTCTGAGAACCAGGTGTATGGGTACCCGGCCTCTCTACTACATTAGATTTTGAGTGAAGCTGGTTGTTAAATATATGCCATGTCATTAAGAAATACAACATAAGAATCATGAACACTGGCACAAGTTGCCCAGAGAGGTGGTAGATGCCCCATCCCTGGAAACATTCAAGGTCAGGTTGGACGGGGCTCGGGGCAACCTGATAGAGTTGAAGATGCCCCTGCTTGCTGCAGGGGGGTTGGACTAGATGACCTTTAAAGGTCCTTTCCAACCCAAGCCATTCTATGATTCTATTATAATGCTCAGGTTGCTCTCAGAGACAGGGGACCCATCAGTGGGAATGTTATTTAAGAATGGGATGGGGAGGGGGACCTGACAAGTGCTAAGCGACTCTGTAAAATTAACCTAGCAAAGTACAGAATCACATTGCTTGATCCTACACGTAAGATATTGCCACTGGCTTGAATTACAAAGAGTTAGTATTTACATTCTCCACTGTTTTCAAACATACTGTCATCGTAAAAACTCCAATTTCATAGTTATTTTAACTTGTCATTCCTTTTTGATAAATAATTCATTTAATTTCCTGTTAGAACGTCCAAAAAAATCTCCCACATCTTCCATTTTTTGTTTGGGGATTTTTGGGGAGTGTAGGAGGGGTTGCCAAACATCATCAAGATCTATCAGTATTAATATTTTTTTATATTTAAAAGACGTTCATAGAAACCGAAGTGATAATCAGGATGTTCTGCTGATGTTTGTTATCAGATTAACAGCAAGATAAATTGTATTTTATAAATTTGCTTTTCTTTTGTTCCTCATTTGTTATATGCTAATAATTGCTATGCAGGATTGCT
Organism: Elanus axillaris; assembly: GCA_026212715.1. Lineage (NCBI taxonomy): Eukaryota > Metazoa > Chordata > Aves > Accipitriformes > Accipitridae > Elanus > Elanus axillaris. The sequence goes on from JANZLQ010000040.1 coordinate 5,990,207, forward strand.
TTCAACTTGGACCAGGGGAAATTCTTATCAGATACAGAATTATTTCACTAAGGTTATCTGTAACAGAACTCTAAGAAGTGGGAATTTCTGTCTCTGATCTATTAGGCTTTTCATGCATGTAAGATATTTGTTGAAGCAATTGATATCTTTCTTACTCTAATAAAACCAAGCAGCAAGGTAGAGCTTTTCCTGTTAATACTAATATTCCTACTTTAACTTTCTGCAACTGCTTTGTATTCAGAAATTTTGAATCATATATATATTATATACAATTATATATGTTCTTAAATCATAAATATTTGATATATGCACTTAACACACTTTCATAAATTTCTTCTACTGAACCTGTGTAAGAATCAGGCCCTGGAGTATGTGATGAAAGATAAAAGTAAAAACTGAATCTGTTCTTCCTCTCTTAGCTAAAAGGTTTCTCAGTTTGAAAGTTATCTTAAAGTGCAATGCAACCTGGAAAAGGTGCTTATTTACTCTGCTGAAGCAATTTTACACTTGTGGTTGGTGATAAACGGCATAACATTACTGAAGTTGATTAGCTGCTGTGCTGATATTTTTCTCAGTTTTCAGGGAAACATTAGTTACATTTGCACCTTGTTGTTAAATGAGTCAGGAAAGAAGTTCTATGTATTTATTTTCATGACATCATGGCAGAGTTAAGATTCTTTAAATAGCAAGGCATTCTATTAGACGTGCATGATTTTGAAATTAATTATATGTATTTTAATGAGGGGGAAATACTCTACTGTCATTGCACTGCCATTCTGTTACTGGAGGTGTGTATAATCAGCTTTTTAATTTCTGCTTTCCACACTGAGAAATCCCACGTGCTTACAGAGCACACAACGCTGTAGCAATTCCTACCTTCATTTGTGGAGAAAGGAGGGTAGACTGACCTGCCAGTGTGAACGAACTGGAGCAATGTTATTTAAGTAAAAGGATAAATCTGTGAAAGGTGGTTTCAAGTAAACTGCCAAACGGTTTTAAATAAGTGACTTATTGCTCTTTAGCACATTTTTTTGTCAGAGCAAGGTGTTTGGTACCTCTCTACCTTGAAGAGTCCAGTCTACATTAAGGAGGTGTGAGGAATAATATTAAAGCTCCAAGCATAAGTGGGACTGCAATTTGATCATAAATGATGAAAGGTATGGTTGACACCATTTTCCTAGTGTTTGAGGAACATAATGTAGTTAGTGAATAAAACGAATTCATTGTAAACAAAATATTACACATACACTATAATTCAGACTCAAAAGCTTTATTTACTCAATTGGAGGCAAGCTTTTCATAAAACAGATGAATAATTTATGTTACTCTTTTTCTGCTAGCTGTTTATATGCCTTCTAGTATCCCATAGTCATTCTCAGACAACTATTTACAATTTAATACAGAAAGAGATTAAATGCTTCATTGGAAGTCACACAGGAAGACTAACAAAGCCAGGAATTAAACAGAAATCTGTAATAATTGTCTAGTTCCATATTTATTTAACACAGTTTTCTAGTTAGGGCTGTTTGGTTGGGCAACAGCCAAAGTCATGCTAGCTTTCCCAGCTTGACAAGATACCCATGTTTTACTGTTACTATTAACAGTTAATGTTTTTTCGGTGATGACAAGCTGCAGTCAGAGCCAAAGATGATCTTAAACTAGACTGTATCATAAAGTCACATTCTTTTCACAGTGTCTTGGTTCTTTACAAGATCTAATCAAATGTTATTTCATGTGGTTTTAAAATCAAAAGTTATATTTTGTCATGCGTTTTTTTCCCAATGAATTTTTCAATAGACTTTCACTTTGAGTAACTTAAGATACTTTTCCATACAATGGAGAAATACATTCTCTGAAGAGTTATATTTGCTTTCTCCCCTCCCAATTCAAGGCAAAAGTATGAACCTGAGACATAGAGAGAAGGGAATAAAAAGTAAAATTCGAATGACCATTGCTTTTTCTCACATTGCAGTTACTTTATGCTTGAATAGAAAAACAGAGGAACAGTTCCCTCCTCCCTTTTTGTCATTTCTGAGATCTAGCGGTGGTAACACAGGCACACTATAAGGTATTCTTTCTACACTGAGAAAGACCTGAGTATATATTTTACGTTGAAAAATCCTATCACAAAAGGATTTCTCTCTGTTGAATCCTCTTTAAAAAAAAACCCAAACCCTAGCAATTTTTTACCTAGCAATTTTTTTCCTGGCCATTCTGTCCATCTTAGGTACATGAAGCTGGCAAAAAAGAATGGATGACGTTTGTGGATATTTTCACATCTGCTCTCATTTCAAAGAAACAAATAGTAGCTTCTAGGGCATGCATTATTCCCCTAGAAATCAGTTGTTTTTCCAGTATACCCTTCACAGCTGTTTGACCTTGGTATTTTCCTGCACATAAAAGCCATACTTGGTATTGAACTGCTAGCTCTATGAGAAACAATCCATCAATTTTACAGATGCTGCGAACACTTCAATTCACTACACAGTTAACAGTATCACAGTAAATCTCGCATTACCGGTTCTATTTTCAAATAATTGACTTAGGAACAAGTATTATTTGGCCCAGTCTATGTCCACATCAGGCTGAGTAACTCCTCAGCACACAGCTTAAGGAAAAGGAGTGCTCCAGCGGATATCATAGCAAGCTGTAGTCCTGGGCCCTCTGCCATTTCCCATCCGAGATAGGGAATTTTATCTCAGTCCCTGAGAAGACCTGTGAAGCTTCATGGCGACTGCCTTAGGCCTTGTGCCCACATAGGCTAATATGAAGATAAAAGAATAATTTCTTGGAGCATGGATACTACAGCCTGGCTTTCATCTCTCTTGAGTGCCTTCCTAGAGGACTGAGTCACGTTTTTTCTGCCTCAGTGAAGATGTGATTTTTTTTTACATGGTTGAAAAAGTTCCAGGGCTGCAGGTGAGAATATCCACTCCAAGAAAAGCCCTACATCTTTGAACATTCTCCTAGAAAGACCCTGCAAGCTGGGAAGGATTGAAGGGAGGGCTCCCACCACTTCTTAAATAAAGGGTGATGGTGTGCTCTAGACAGAGCATGTGTAATGACGAACCACTCCAGAATTCGGTCTACTGACTGTGAACTCAGCTTTTCCTCAGCACAGATGATCTGACCCCAGGCTAAAGGAGTCAACAGCATGGGTGCAGGTTACCAGGGACCATGAGTAGTTGAGTAAGAGAGATTTTTTGAAACAACATCTGAGGTTAATGCTTCAGGCATTGCTCCATTGACTTTGGAGCGCCTGCCTCTGCTAGGAAGCTTTTGGTGAAGTTCATATATTAATTTCAGTGTCGTTTATATCTAAGCCCCTCAGGAGAAAGACATAAACAACTTTTGAATCTATTGTAAATTGAAGTATTTATGATGAAATGTTGAGATTTTAATGATGCCAGATTTCATAAATCTAGGCAATGCTGGTATTATCAAGCTAAAATTACAGAGGGAGAAAAATATGTGTCTCCTTTGTCATCACCGCCATCACTTACTCTGAGCACTTTGACACAAAAAGAGCAATCATCTCCTGAGTGCTCATTTTATCAATTAAATAATGGCAGAAGTGCTGTGTAGCTTATTATTCAATACATATAGATACAGTCATATCCAATGTTCAGCAGTAAAACAGTAAATAATTTATCGAGTGACTTTTGTGAATGATCTATGATCAATTTAGGATTTTCGTAAAGCGGATTCCTTGATTTTGACTGTATGCTAAATCACATTTGTGCATTTCTTTGCCAATTGCTCAAGCTGTAACCTTTGCTGAGAACTGTCAATTAAGGCTGATTGTTTTCATGTCAGTTTTAAGAAAAGGATTTTGCATATATCAGGCTTCTATTCTCACAACTTTGTGACAAAGTCTTAGAATAGAATATGAATTTTATCTTTAAATTGAGTGTTTTCACCCCCCACAAATAGTATTCTTTGCCCATTAAGAGTACTTCTTATTGGCAGGAATGTGGGTAGAAAGTAAACAACAAAGGATTGGTGGACACACTAAAATAATTTAATTAAAAAATCACAGTGTTTCTTAGAACGTGGAATTTCCTAGCTGTGCAAAAACATTCTATCCAGGTCAGCAAATAACATGCTTGTCCTAATGCTAGCAGTAATAGAGTATAATTCATGTGTTTCGGTGGCAATAGCTTTGCAACGTATTTTAGAAGATACAGTATTTTCTTAAAAAGGTTTCTGAATCTGCTGTTTAGAAGGGATAGCAACATTAGCTGGATTGTGTGTAAGAGCAGAGTACAATTTTTTTTCTATTCAGTTTTCACAATCCAAGTTAAACTTAATAGATAGGATGTTTATAAATCTATTTGTATGCTTCTCATGAGCATAAACCAGATTAATTACGCTACCATTTATAATAAGTACAGCAAAAAATAGTAAATAGAAAAAAAAGCAATTTTATTTTTTTGTGTTGTAATGCAGAATTTTAACCCAATTTTGTGGTGAAAGCTGCTACTTTAAAGTCATTTTGCCATACACTCTCATTTGAAAGTTAATGTAGAAACACTTGCTAGACTAATTTTATCTGTTGTGCCATACCTTTCAGTACCATAAATTAAATCTAGATGTGCTAACATGCTTTGTTAGTCAAAATGTCCTTTCCCCTTGTCATACATTTGTCATTTCACTGGTTTAATGGTATTGAGCTTTTTAACATATAAAATATTGAGTTTATTTTTTCTTTTTAATCATTACTGAAGTTAACTTAAAGTCAAGAATAATGGATTCCATACTTTGCCCTGGCCTAGAAAATGTACATAAATCAAGGTATGTTTCCTTTCTTCTTCACATCCATGTCCTATAAGGATTAAGCATACTTTTAGATCCATATTATTTTGTATTCATGACTTGGAAATCTTCCTGTTTGAGGTTAGTGGTAAATAGCTATATAACTGTTATCTTGCTTAAAATTTAGGATGAATTTGAAGAACTCTTTGCATATCAATTTAATTATTTTTCAGAGATTAAAGATACTGGGTTTTAATTATGTCTTTCCAGAGAAGACAGGAAAAGATTATTTTCTGTGTCATACATAATGTTATTAAGGTGCTAAGAAAAAGGCACTAAATTTGAGTCTGCTCAGGAATAGGAAATAATGCAGGTAAAACATGTAACATTTGGGTGAATTTAGGGATAATTGTTTTGTGTTTGTGTGGATTAGAAACCACCAGACCTGCAGTTTAGATGCCATCTCAAAGCATAACCAGCTCTGATCCCAGAATTAGAATTGTCAATCCTACATGTAGTGATATAAAAAACCAGCTTTGCTAGTCTCATAAGCATCCTATGAAGAAACCATGTTGCAAACCTTTCCAGATTTCCAAAGCAAGGTGCAATGGATATTCAATTACATGGATCTAGGGTTTGCTTCCAGTTTTGTACATGCATTTTAAAAAAGTGTCATATATTCCTTTTAAAAGCTCTCACTGAAAGCGTGGCACAGAACATTACTGTAAGACATGCTTAGTTTCCACTATATTACACTTTGTAGATTCTGAAAGGAGCTAGGAGTACTTTAGGTTGCAAACATTTCTACCATTACTGTAGGTGATGCATTAAAGGGAAATAGATTTGTTCACATCCAAACTTAATGCAGTCTTTTCACAAAGTGTCCCCCATATGACCCCACATAAGAGTTCTTTTTTTTTCATCATGGGACCTAAAAGCAGTGCTGAGTCTTCTGATGGACTCTTCATTTCAACCATGGCTTCCATTCCACTTAGGCTTTTGACCTGAGCTCTGCCTTCCAGCTTGCTATGTGTTTGGCTTGATGAGTTAGAGCTTCATGCTCTCCTGCTCCTATCTTACATATTTTTTTCTAACAAAGCAATAATAAGAATAGTTCTGGGATTTTTGCCAAAAGTGACTGCCAGCTCTCAAATAAATCAGGAAATATTTCCACCTTTCTTAAAGCCAAAGCTTCCAGATTACTTGGAGCGCAAACTGCACTCCTGGATGTCCACAGGGCACTTAAAAACTTTAAAACGTGCCTTCACAGAACTGAAAGTGTTTGCAAATCTACTTCTTGTTTGTTCTGAATAAATGTAGTAGCTTTACAAGAGTCCTAGACAAAATGGATTATGTTCATCTAATCTCCTTAAAGAACAAGGGAAAATATCCAGCTAATACTTCATAACTGTACATGTTGTAAAGGTATGAAAATGGAGAGGTTTAGCTGAATAGAAATCTGGCTTTCCTGTTTCCAACATGGACACATTAATGGGCAGTCTCTACTGCAGTTTCCAGTATTCAGTATACTGTTTTTAAATATGAAACAATACCGCTTAAAGTCTGTAGACTTATATAATAGCTATGATTTTATGTCACTGTTTTGCCACTTTGCAGGTGTTTTGTAAATTCCATACATCTTTTTTACGCAGGAGATGTTTCTGCCACATGGTTTCAAAACACAGTATTCTGTTACTCTGCTGTGTATAGCGCAGCCTGCACGTTCTTTAAAGTAGCAAACATTAACTATTACTTCCCTTAAGTCAGCAGTTTTTTGTGCTCACTCATGACCTAATCACTACTTCTCTTATTGATCAGCAAAAATAAAGCAAAGCATGAAATAGCAGAGAAGCTCTGTCACGGTCTCTTTTAATGCCATTCTTGCATTAAACTCCATGCAAAAACTTTCACATATTAGCATCATTCCTAGGGTAAATATTGTAAGAAATGAAATTAGACAGGCTATAATATGCAAGAAGATAGGGTAATGAACCTAATCTTAGACTCCCATGCCATCATGTCTCAAACATTCGGAAGAGTTTGATTAGAATGTGAATGGAACAGAGAAGTTTTTCAATCACTGTCTGACTTAAATCTCATGAGATCAAACAGTTTGGCAAATGTGTAGCATTTGTACAAGAACAACTTGTGTAATGAGCTTTCCAGTTTTAGAGAGCAAGTCTGAGATGATTGTTTCAGTCCTGTGCAAAATTTTGGAAGAAAGCGTCAGAAAATTTCAATATAACCCATCTGTCACACTAGGCCTAGGCATATCAAGATTTGAATTAAAAGTTTTAACCAATCTATAATAAAATTATGATGATGATGAAGAAAACTGTGAAATAATGTTGCTAATTCCTTCCTTCCTTTAAAATTTTTATTAAATCTAGCTTTTATTAGTATACTGCAGAAAAATTAGTCACATAGCAGGTATTAATCAATGTCTAAAACAAAGAAGCCTTTCAAACTATGATTTGATCAATATTGCCCCTACTTTTGGTTTTGATTCTTACTTTCTTTGACAGATAAGAGTAAGTTATTTGTGCACTGTAGAAAAGGGATTAGGAGAACTATGGAGTTTACTTATTTATGGTCACTTCCACAGTTTCTACAATTACTGAGCAGTGCTTTGAAAACATCTGTGCATAATTCACAGACTCACTGAATTTCCATCTTGAGTTTATTTTCTGTTTACCAGAAGCTGTGAATTTAAACTCCTTTTTTAATATTACCCTTTGCAAATTTAATAATAAATAATACAAGTGCTTGCCAAGGCATATAGGACATCATATTGCCATGCTAAAGAAATTAGACCAGGTGGGAAAAAAAAAATCTTTTAATGGATTTTTTCTTTTTAAATGAAAGGATGGTTTGTCTGCCAATATAACGATGCCTTTTTATGTTAAAAGAGATAAATTTCAGAACAGGTTTACATTTTCCTTGAAGTTATTGTGCTTAATCTTCCTAGATACTTCATAATAAGTAAGAGATTGTACTCAAAATGAATATCTAATTCATTTTTCTGACCCTGTTAATGGTTTCACAAGTTTGAAATCTAAAATTTCTTTTAAATGAAATAGTTCTATTTATTTCAGTGTTTCGTACTCTCGTTGATGTAAGGAGTATCTCACGTAGCTGTAAATCTTGTTGCAAAATCCAACCTTCCTTCTTCCCTCAGTTTTATAAATTAAGGTATTGTGTTGATGTCCTGCCCTTTAAGGTAATATTTGTTTCAACAGCTGAAACAAAAGCATTTGAAACCTGGAATCTAATAATGATAGAGATGCAAACTGTGTTGCATCGCTATCCCAGTTACTTGTACAGAAACTGTCGTCTCCACAAAAAGCCAATACCAGAAAGTGAAGCCTATTTCTTTGAGTTTCTGTTAAACTATAGAAAATAATATATTCTCCTGCAGTTTCCTGAACTGTGTACATGATGTCTGTGAAAGAATAACCTCTTCCTACTAGTTCTGCTAGGTTTATTGTTTCCCTAGATTTACTGCTCGTGCTGTGAAATATAAATTCCATTTACCTCGAGTAGAAATCTCTTTTGTGCATTTCTAAGTGGTTCTATTGATTTAATTGGTGAAAGGGAAAGATCAGCAGGCCTTGGTTTCATAAGAATAATTCCTCAGAGAAACTGTGTTTTAGTGAATTGTGAAGTGTCCAGAGGCTCATTTGGTTTCCTGCCTGGAGGCCAGGACCTCAGTTTCTTGATACCTAAATAGCTCAGCAGCTGGAATCCTTGCTATGGTATTGCACATGAGTGAAGTTTGAAATATCACTGTCTCACTTGCTAATCCTATATGTCAACTGTGAAATATTAAAAATGTATTTTAGACTTTAATTTTTGCCCCTAAAACATTCTTAGAAAATTCAGGTAATTGATTACTTTAAAATGCATCCCGTTAACCAAGATTAGCATACAATAAAAACCTGCCTAATAGATAAATCGGGCCCAAACATTTGTGGTGTCCCTGTCAATATAATGCTATGTATTGCTTGTTTTCATTCTTACCTCCAGATCTACAGTTTGAGGAAAAATGCAGGCACAAACTCTGGCAAATCTTTGGAGAAAGAAAAGTAAATTACAAAGTTAAAAACCCCTTCCCAAAATTACACTGCTTTAGGCGATCTCAGCTTGAAGCATAAGGGTTGTTATGTGAAAGCAGTTCTGTAAACATGAGGGAACAGGTGGTCACCAAGGTCCAAGGAGTACACAATATTTAACACCTTAGGGATTGAAAACCTTTGCTTAAATTGTATTTGGAAGCCATTGAAAATCTCAGGTTGTGTTTTCCACTCTTCTACCTTTCTGTAAGCTGCTAAAATGCAATAACTGAGGACAACACAAGGCAAATGTAGTGAATGACGAACAGAAAACAGTTTAATATCCATTACCTAGTGCAGCAGTGTCTATTGCAAAATACAAAATAACTTTACACCCATCCAAATAATATTCCAATATTAAAAGTCCTTTTACCGAAGCATGCGTAATCCTACTCTTTGGAAATTTGGACATGATCCTTTGTTTCTATTTACAGCACTTTCACTTGACTTTGATTGCTTTTAACTTAAAAGCCTAACATCTGATACAGGTTTCTGATGATTAGAACTACCTCAAAAAAAATTTCTAATGGAGCCTTTCCTGTATCCAACTACAGCTGCAGTGTCTATCTGTTCCTCTGTGTCTCGCATCTCCTGTACTTCCTACCAAAATCTCTTTCTTCTATTTCTGCCTGGGAAGTCATTCGGGGGACCAGCTTTTTAAACAAGGTTGGGTGATAGTATTGTTAAGCTGGAATGGCTTTGTGGCTGCAGTCAAGCTGGGTTTGACCTTTGAAATATTGGCTCTCGTAACATGTTTGGGAGATCTATGTAGTTCCCTTAAGAATTTGCAATTTTCCTAAAATTAATAAGGTTCTATCCATTAATTGCTACTTCAAGCTTGTGTGGATACATTGTCCAGAATTAGGCAGAGAAATGCTATTTCCCTGAGTTTTTAGCTTTAGAGTGGATCACTGCTAACAAAATTATTTCATGAGTTTTCAAATAAAAACAGCTTTGGTTTGGAATTTGGGGGTTTTGGCAGGGAAGACAGGAAGTGGAGAGAAGGGAGCGTTATTGTTCTGATGTGTAAGATGTGATCATTTTTGATTCTTCTCTAATCTATTGAGACTTGCATTCTGCTCTCGTATCACATGGTCTGTTTTCTCTCAGACTGGACAATTGTCTTAGTGGTTTGCAGATGGAGACAAAGCATGTGAAGTAGCTGCAAGTCACTTTGGGTTATGCTTCAATGACTAGTAAGTATTAATTACACACAGTTCATATGCTGTGTTCTGCTATATGGAAGATCAATTTGGAAACAGAAAAAGTTACCTGAATTTAGACACATTTCACCAAAAGCTATTCAAAATAGTTTGTCAAGAAAGACAGTCCCATACTGTAGAAGTAAGAATAATTCTGTGGATTCCGTATGTTCGGGATATCCCAGACATGATTGCCAGTTGTGTATCACACTAACCTTCACCGTAACCTGCCTCAGTCATGGGATGTACTGAAAGACATGTTTTCATGCAACAATTGTCCTCTGCTCTCTGAAATCCTGTTGTGAATAAATGAAATATAAGAAGGAGCAAGATCCTGGAGCATGACGACTACATTGTACTTCTACTCACTAAAGAACTGCTTTTAGTATTTGTGAAACATAGCATTTATTTCACTCAGACCTGAAATGAAATAGCCATTCATGAAATACAGCGATGCTGCCACGTTTACAGAAAAAGAAACGTATTGCCGTTTTGTGTCTGTTGGTGACAACCTGTACATAGTGTAGATTTACTGTGTTCCAGTCTAGGTTGTTGTTATGCATCTTAAAAGTAAAGGATGTATGAAAGGACAATGGCTGGGAAAGAACATCAAAAGAGGCCAGGAAATTCTGTTACAAAATGCTATATTTTTAATGAAGACACTTCATTTCAGATATTTTAGCATACAAAGTGCAAGATCCTCATAGCAAGACTTGAGGCCATATGTAAAAATTATATCCTTAACTGGTGTAAGAAAAAATGTGCCAAGTGCTTCCTGTTTCTTACTGTCAATAACTTAATAGGTAAAAAAGAAACATAGAGCTCTTCTCAGAATGTATAAATCCAGCTATTAGATAAACAAGGATGCTACCTTTCTCATTAAAAGTTTGGAGGTTAGAAGTCAAAGAAGTCTTGAAAGATACTACTCTAGTACTTGAAGAAATGTGCTTAAATGCACTGACGCCCAAGACAAATGATAGAAAACTGGTTTAGAGAGATGTACCACTATTACATATTGGTTTAAAAGTTGATTACTTAACTGCCTTCTTGCTTTACACTTAACATGGGCAATTTTTGCCTAACTATGTAACTTCTCATCTGGTTTCTCATCAGAAATAATAACTCTGTAAAAGCTATGTTCTGGTATTGACAAGCCCTTTATAAAAGATGCCTATACTTGGCCTTACACTGCTTACTCTTACCATCTGAAATGCAAAGAAAATAATAGTTATTTCAAGATCTATTTTCATTTGTATTCCTGGACATAGCATTCAAAAATCTAAAGCCCCTTGAGGGCATACAAACAATTTTGATCTCTCCTCAAAATAAGCATGTAGCTTTTCTGGATACAATAAAGAAAATCTCAATTCAGTTGAATCAATGCCTTGTATATTAGGTTAAAGTCCCATCTCTTCAAAGCAGAAGATAAAAATTATTTTTTTCTGTCACATACTACTGCTGTGTTTGGAAAGCTGCATGGTCTTCGTTCTGTCTGGGGGAAAGTGAAATAAAGAATAGACCAGTGAGGTGTTTTGCTGCATATGCATGATAATGTCAAGAATTATGAGCAGTTTCTGGTTTTCTTTTATCTTCCCTACTATCCCAAATGTACCAGAAGACTGTATTGTAACTAAATAAGCAGCATTGTTTTCTGTTGTTGCATGGAACTTTCAAACTGTAATAATATTTTTCTTGATCTTGAGCTTAGAAGCCTTGATACCATTTCTGTAGCATTTTGAAACATAACTATTAGACATATCTTTAGATTGTTACAGTGATTTACAGTAATATTCATTCAGACAGTAGTATCACTTAAAATAGTTTGCACTTTGTCCGTGATGAAGATCTTCAGAATCTGTCTGAATTTGCATTTTGTTCTGTCTTGGGAACTTTATATTTCTGACTGTCACCATAATGTCTAAGAGACTGCTTCTGTTATCAGGTCTTCATACGACACCACCAGGATATCTACGATTTTTGTTTAGAGGTTCAGGACTTTTGAGTATCATTTCTCATAATGTAACCTTGTATAAATTTCTGTGCCTTATACTGGAAGTAAATACCACCCACATGAGCAGCTTAAGGTATTTGCTGTCCTCAACTACACTGTGTGAAACGCAAGATCTCAGGCTATAATGATCATATATTGGAAAGTATAATCTTGGATTGTGATTTACAATGGATGACTACCAACTTCCATTATACCATAGTCATATGATTTAAGAAATATTTATTGGCCAGTCAAGTATTTAACACGTTATAGTTACTGTATTCCTACTTAATTTGGGCTATTTCTATCATGTTTATTAAGTGGAGTTTCATTAATCCTTTAGAAACCCTGTGAAATACTTGGACATTTTCCTTTTAGTCTCTGTTTTCCCCTTACTTTTCTTGACATTCTTGAAGTAGATGAATGCCAGCTCCACATCTTGGCAAACTCCTAGCAAAAAGTAAAAACAAAAATGGAAAAATTTCATTCCACTGGAAAACAATTATAGTAAGATAAACAGGTGTGAGCACAAAGCAGATACACCTGCAAATACACACCAAGAGATGTGTTTCCTCAGTACCTGATTTAGCTGGATTGCAGTCAAGTGTTGTTCAACCGTATTTTTCTCGTGTCCTTATGTTTCTGATATTTTAAATCTATGTCATCCCATCACACTGGAGGCTATCCTTTGACAGGGAGTAGCTACCTTAAACATTCTATGTATAAATGGTGGTGATTTGCTGTACGTTGCTTCTTGCTATGGTACCTGCGCTTTAAAGAAACATCTTAATTGCAACATTAGCCACAGTGAAATTTAGTACTTTTAGACCTTGACGTTGCTGAAGCAAATAAAGTAAAAGCAAAATTATGTTACAATACTCTTTAATCCTACGTTATTCTATAGTAAATGTGGGTTGTTTGCTAGCTGTGTTTTAAAGAGCAGATGTCTATTTACATAATGTTAAGCTTTAGTTAGAGTTTGAGAAAGGAGAATTACATCTCCGTTTTACAATTTGACTAATATATGTGTGAAGGATTAGATAAAACAAGCCAAACCAGCCTATGATTTACACCTTACTTCTAACCAATTCTTTGGACTTGAAGCAATACCATGAATGTAAAACAGTATAGCTAATTTTCAGTGGAGTGCATAAAGGTGTACCTCATCTATAGCAAAATATTCCCCTAGCATCTTTGGGAAGAAAGATCCTCTTGTTATGGATTTTATTCTCTTACTAGCCAATTTGTATGCTGTTGAGCTCCCTTCCGTATGTTAACTCAGAACTGGAGGTGATAACAATATCCAATATAGCCAAGCATACGGCTACAACTTCAGCCTGAAACCAAATTTCAGTGACTCACTATTTCTAAATCCTACCCAAAGAACTGTTATTATTTCCAAGTCTTCACGCCACAAACTTTCCTTAGATGTCATTTTGCTTTTCCTTTGTCAGAGTGCAATTACAGCTGGTTTTCATTTGTAATTTCATTTGTTCTCTGTGTTGTGTGCCTTGCCTCTGTAGCAGTGTTCAGTTTCCTGAGTCTGATAAAGCTTAACTCCTGAGCTCCAAACATGGGAGGAAAAGGGACACTGGGAGGCACAGGACAGCAAAGATCACATGCGCTGTTTTGCATAAGAAAATCCTGATACTTCTCTCTGCAAAAATTGTGTCCTTTATAACAGTGAATTTGATGTGAGAGCCAAAACCCATTTGTGCCATTTACCTCATCTGCCTAGAAATAGTTGAAGTCTCCCAGTCCTGCTCTGTTTTCTGCCCTTGCAATTTAATCTGCCTTATCATTTCACAGTCTCTTTTGCAACTGGTCAGTTTGTCACTATTATAGGTCTAATACTAATCTTCTTTCTATTTAAGCTTGGGCTTTGAATCCTTGATACAGGTAACTTATTTACCTTACTTGGTCCTAAGCTTTCTTTAACATAGAGCACTTCTCCAGCAGAGTGATTTACTGTGTTATTTCTGTGTTTGTTGATATTAGGGGTTTCAAGTCATTATCTTCCTTCTACCAAGTTTCTGGTGTGCCTATAATGTTAATACCTTCATTTAAAACCAGATATTCCAAATCACATGTCCCTTTTTTAGATTTCTTGCACTGGCGTAGAAACACACACATAAACATCATTGCCTTACCTAAGCCCTACCTGCATAAAACAAATAAGCACAATTTATTGTAAGAGGGGGTTTTATAGCATAGAGGTTAAACCTGTGTGCCTTTAGAAGTTAACAGAAGTCTTTGCAGCTGAAGTATTTTGTACTTTCTTTGGTCTGCTCTTTGTCTCATCACAGTTAAGACTTCTTGAAGATAGGAGTACAGAGGGTTTTATGCGCACAGACGATGGTAACATGTCCTCATCTGGGGAACAGTTGGTTGCAATATGACTTAATATCTAGTATGACCTTCAGCACTGACACTCCACTTCAACATTGTTTTAACTCATCTACCATAATAGAAAAGCAAAATAAAGTGAGAATGACAGTGAACCTTATCCAGAAAGCAAGGGAAAAGTAAACACATTCAGCTGTGTCACAATTTTGACCCGCTCTAAATGCAGTGTTGCAACAGCTCTCTTGCATGCGCAGGTGGAACTCTCAGTGGGTCAGGAACACTGCATGTTCACTTCATATTTCTCTGATTTACCATAAATAAATAAAAATCTGACAGAGGAAGATTTCGTTAAAATAGAAGTAGTAAAACAGAGAGTCATGTGACAAAAGTCATACATGCACTGTTTTAAATAAACACAGAGAAGAAGAAAAATACCTACCCAGTAGAACAGGACCCTTTCTTCATTATTTCGTTAGGTTATTCTAATCCTATTGACTATTCCTGCAACTACTGGAAAACATCTCATCTAGCAAGCATAGAATATATTTTCTAATTGATTACACTGGTTTTAAATTAAAGGAAAACATTTTTTATTTTGATGTGGCAACAAAATATGGAAACAACTCTAGGATCAAAAAATCATGCTAACCTACCTTGAATATACAATCAGTGTAATAAGAGGAGGACAATTAAACATGCACATGAACGCATTCTTTTAAGTTAAAAAGGTTTTATTCTAAATGTATTTAGCTTACTTCCGATATTTAAATTATAATCCCAATGCTTAATTTCCATACCTTGTTTACTGACTTTTACTTTAAATGCCATAGACTTACAACATTATGGTGAATTTTTGCAACAGAAAGCCTCAGTTAAGTACTTTTTAGACATCAGTTAAAACAAGAAGATTTTTTTTTCCCAAAGCTGCATTATTGAACCCTTTGTTTTTAAAATCTGTTGTTCATAGACTGTATTTTTAAAACAAGTTGTCATATAAAAAGACCATTATAGCCTAAATGTATTTCACTTTCAACTTAGTTGTGAATTTTTGGCACAGGTCCTCGTGACTTAGTCTTTTGCACGTATATAGACCTTTGTTGATGTCAGTAAGACTATTTGTGGATGCAGAATTGTCCCTAAATAAATTCATTTATGGACTTTTTTCCTGCTGTATTTTAGGCAAAAGTCAATCAGTATGTAGTTAGAAGAACTATAGATATTTCCATTTTGTTTAATAATCCTAGTTAGTATTAGAAACTGACTTAAATAATCAAAATCGCACCTGACAATTGTGCACAATTTTGAGGAATAAAAAAAAAAAAGGTGATACTGTGCATGGTAACACATCAGAAATCATTGTAAGCATTTCGCCCCAACAATAGTCATCCTTTCTGATATTCAAAACTTTGGAAGGGTCTTAAGAGTTTCTATATTGGACGTGGGTCTCCATTCAAATAATAGAGGAAACTGATATAGTGTTCTCAAACATGTATTGCATAGGTTTATTGCATTGTCATTTCCTTGTGCTTCATGGCTAACAACGGTTTTTACATCTGTTCCTTCTATTGTCATTACCATATATTAAATTTCTCTCTTTGTCTCAGCTGGTATTAATGGAAAGTCATGCTTTGGTTGAAATATTCTGAATGATCAACTGCCACTTACATATATTAACACTGCAATAGTCATCTTCTAAATCTGTAGCTTTTGTCTTCCAAATCACATCGCTGAAAATCAGACTGCTTCAGTCTGATTATTTGAGCAGTTTACATTTCAAAGCTTGTTCTGCACGATATCCACTTTGCATATAAAGATCCAGGTTTCTATGCTACAAAATAAGAAAATATAAGTTCTACATAATGCTATCATTTGAGCTCTTCCTCTTCCCAACTTACTTGACATTCCTTACCCTGAAGGGCAAACTCGTGATTAACTGTGTACATATAGAAGTATATTCACACCTCTAAGTGTAGTTATATACACAGACACATGAGCTTCATTTCAAGCTCCTCTCTAAAAATATTGAATTATTATTTTAACAGAACACTGGTTCAATTTTAATGAGGTCTTCTGCTATATCGTATTCCATTACTGTATTCCTATAAGTGGAATAAGGTGCTCCTTCATTTTTTTTATTCTTATTTTTTTATCATTAGCATTCTTATCTCTTTGGGCAACGTGGCATATATTCAGTAAAACAACAGTGATGTCTTTCTGTCCGTGTTCTTTTATCGCGCTTATCTTTTCCAGATTTAAAAATCTTCAATAATACATTAATAAGTGTTTCTGTCACATTTACTTCATCATCTTTGCACCAGGAACTTAGGCACTTGCAGTGGAATGTAGTCTTTTGGTAGCTCATGCATAAGAATGTGGGACAAAGCATCAGTGAATTTTTCCTACCACTTATAGTAGGTGTTCATGAGGCTTAACAGATGTGGTGACCACTGGTTCTCAAGTGCATTGACTTTTTAGGATACCTTTGAGAAAGCTCTGTCTAAAACACAAGCAAATTTTATTTGTGCTGCAGAAAATCCTGCTCTGTAACAGCAAAATAACTGCCAGCAGGCTGAAGCTTGCAGGTTTCTTTTTTTATTCCTTTCATTTAAGAGCTTGTGGGAAGAAGCAGATTCTAAAATTCTTTAAAAAAAACAAAACAAAACAAAAACAAAAACCAAAAAACCAAAACCCCCTCCCCCCCCCAAATACAACAAAAAATAAAGAAAAAAACCCAAGGTACAGGACAAACTTGGTGTGTTTGCAGTAGTCGGTCTTAATCAAGAGAATGCTATGTCATGCTGCTTGCTATACTATTTGGGGTTTCCTAATAGAAAGCTCTGGACAGATTTTATTGCCGCTGTTTGAGACAGAGGTGAGAAAGATTGAATAACTGAGGTCATGTCTTCATCCACCAGAATAATCTTCTGGCCAAGACGAGATAGCAAAATTATCATTCATATTAATAATGCAATGTGAAATGCTGGCACTATTCTGTGATTAGGGTGTCCAAGTTAAGGAAATAGTCTGCAACTAGGGGACTGTTTCTCAACAGTACAGGTCATTAAATCCTTCCAGGATTGCCTCATCTCAAAGCAGTTTCAGTTAGGGGCTCACTCATATCCTTGTCTGTTCTGCATGTTTAAGGTGTCCTTCAGTCTCATCGCTGTTACCACCATAAAATACTGAACAGGTTGAGTTAATTCAGCATAGTTCAGAATTCATGATCCAGCTGTGACAGTGCAGGCCAAGATCTAAATGTCCTGACAGATGTATTCTGGATGTAGTGAAAAGTTTGCAATTTTGAGAAAAGAGGCTGCCTAAAAACTCTGAGAATACAGATTTGAGGAAAAGTTTTCAAAAGCCTCAAACTGACTTAAGTGCTTAAGTATTGCTTTCAAACACGATTTACCTATCAGTATGTGCTGTTAAAGCCACACCTGAATGTGGTGCATTTTAAACATTACTTTTAAGCTCCATGCATAATTTAAGGACCTTAGAAAATGTAGCCAAAAGTACTCAAGGGAAGCTAACATTTTTGTAATGTGGTGAAGACTTTAGTCTTACACGCATAACGTTCTATTTGGATTCTATCACATTTTTTTACTTGTTCTATAAAAAATGCTTTCTCTCATATATATAGTACTCACATTATGATATCTGCAGCCCACTGGCAGTTGCCGAATCTAAACTGCTTCTTTTGCATTTACAGTCTCACCTAAAAAAATGTTTCAGTGTATGACAAGTGATCTATCTTAATAATTATCTCTTCAGTATGCTTTATGGTGAATAATCAACTTGTTTCAATTTACCCGGTAAGATATATAAACCAGTTATATATATAACTCAGCTCAGAATCAGCTCAGAAAATGACCCTTCAAGTGTACCTGCCTCACACAGTGAAACTGTTCCTCAGAAGAAAACTTAAATAAGTTATAATGGTTCATTTCACATTTTAAAATCTGTCTGCCCAGAGGGTACATACAGCTGTGGTGAACATGAAAATATAAATGCATTTATGAAACTTGTGTAAGTGATTTAGGATACTGTGCTCTTTACTTCACGTCATAAGCAAGTTCCTATATGGTAGATTAATGGAGAAATGATTGGATGTTGTATTGCCACACAGGCAACTGAATGCAGATCAGGTAAACCTAAAAGGTCTACAAAGGTAGTCTTTTAAAATCCTTTTTTAATTTGTTTTTATTCATTTAGATAGCAAAAAATGCATTTAATCCCGCCAATTCTTGTATAAAATAAATTCCGTTCTATTTAGCTCTAAATTTTTCTGTTTTTCTATTGAAATTCAGCTCTTCATGCATTTTGACCTTTTCAAGAAAGCCTGCTTCATTGTGAATTGTGGGTGCATTAGGAAAGTAAACACACTCAGTACTTGTTATTCAATGAGTTTGGATTTAGAAAGTCATTGTCAATAGGTTAATCCTTTTGTACAGACAGTCTCTTTGGCTAAGAGGCATCTTAAACAAATAAAGGTTTTACCAAAATGCTAATTTCTCAGTCTTTCTGTCAATTGTCAAAGAACAAATCTCAGCGGAGGTCTTAAAATTGGTTATTTCTAGTTTACATTCACTTCGTGTCAGCACAGTTTCAAAAAGGACTTCTGTATACAGAAGTCTAGTCACAGCCTAATTGTTACTCTGCTCAAGAAATCATTAAAACCTGGGATTTTCTGGAGTGTTTTAGAGGATGAGGGAAGGGATAAGTTTATCTGGTTTCAACAAATATTTATAAATGCTATGGATGGCAAGGATACCAAATTCAGCAGCAGATTGGCTAGGCACTTAAAAAGAAAAGAATGTACCCCCACTCTGATTAAACATCAAGTGGCTCTTGAACTGCATATCAAATTATTCACCAAGTTGATATAGACTACTGGTTAAAACATGGAAGTAGAAATTAGGGATTCTGAGAGAGAATCGCGGTAAGACAGCTACTTAACTTGCAACAGTTATGTGGGCAGAAGTTCAGCAATAAATAAGGTGAGGCTGCATGTAAAACTTTTATTTCACCTGTTATTATAAGTCCTTTCATTGCTTCACAGTCTTCCTACAGAACCTGTATTTCTGTTGATTTCTACTTCAGAAATGACAGACAACAGGATTGCAGAGGAAAATGTCCATCCACCCAGGTAGGCATTAAGAGGAGCTCTCCTGAAATACAAGATACCAGAAATTGCTTTAAATTGCTAGGATCAACAATCTGTTGAAATACAACCTGAGGTCATGAGTCAGAGCCACAGGAGACCAAAATTACAGTGAAGATACTCTTCACTGGACCTCTTTATATATCTCCATGAGCTACGTCTAGATGATGCCCGGTACATGCCCCCAGGTTTCAGCTTCTGTTTAATTTCAGGATGAAGTTCTGAAATTTCCTCATCTTTGTACGCATATTTCCCCCCCTTTTCAGTGAGGACATACAACTCATCCAGAAAATGAATGAGTCAGTAGAAATCTTTTAGATTTTCTTACATGAA
>JANZLQ010000040.1:6014209-6063481 GCA_026212715.1 Elanus axillaris
TGTTGCTCTGACTCTAGCTAACTGAAACATACCTTCCTGATACAAGGGATCACTAGACCCATGCCCTTTGTCTGCAAGCCAATCCCCAACAAGAGCCGATGCCAGCTGGCTCCAAGATGGACCTGCCGCTGGCCAAAGCTGAGCCCATCAACGTCAGTGGTAGCACCTCTGGAACAACGTATTTAAGAAGGGAAAAAAAACTGCACAACAGCGGCCAAAGAGAGGAGTGAGACATGAGACAAACAACCCTGCAGACCGACCCCCAGGTCAGTGCAGAAGGAGGAGGAGGTGCTCCAGGTGCCGGAGCAGAAATTCCCCTGCAGCCCATGGGGAAGACCACAGTGAGGCAGGCTGTGCCCCTGCAGCCCAGTGAGGTCCCTGGGGGAGCAGATCTCCACCTGCAGCCTGGGGAGGACCCCACGCCAGAGCAGGGGGATGCCCGAAGGAGGCTGTGACCATCCCTATCCAAAGTTCTGCTTGCTGCATAAGTAAGTTTACATAACCAAGCCATAATCTAATTTATTTTGGTAATAGTGAAGACGTGACAACACGAACATCAGCGCAAGGCTAACTGTTTCAGTAAGTACTTCAGGTTCTTGGTATGTTCAAGGTTGCTCTTGCTACATCTTCACAGCTCTTGTTATCTAATCTAAGTTGCATATGTCTGCCCATGCTGTTGACAAGTCTCCTGAAGGTATTGGAATCATACCAAGAACTTAAAATAATCTCAAGATAGCAAATGAAAAATTATTCTTTAAAGTTAAGCTTTCATAATCCACTTTCAGTGTGTAGATTTTGATCTTCCTCAGGTAGAGACCATATGTCATAAGCAAGGTCTATTTGAAGCTGGGATATTTTGACAGGTATTTCTGTTGAACTATGAAAGGGTAGATTTAGAAGTGCATAAAAATGCAAGGAATCAAGCTGAAAAATATTTTCATTTCCAACTTTCAAAATTATATGGGATACAAAAAAGATAATTAGGATATCAGGAACACTGTGAAGTTTAAACCTGAATCTAAATTAGTTTTTATTTTCAGTCAATCATTTAAAGGTTTTGCCTGTCCAAATTTAAGCCCAGTCTTTTCTAGAAGGCACAGAAACTATTTCCCATGTGTGATTTGTCCTCTCTGCTCATTGACAAAAAAAGGAATACTTTCTGTCTTGTCAGGACAGTTGTATTAATAGATTCCAATGTGCTTCATGACAGTATTTAATGCAATATATTGTTTGTTGTATTTTGAAGAACAGCATAGAAACAACTTGTGCAGAGGAAGGTAGCTGAGCTAAACAGGGATCCCTACAGAGAATTCCAGACTGGAACAAAGCCTTTTTGTCATATTCCTTGACAGATGCATTCCTCCGTACAACCGTTCAATAGTTTTTTGAGGAACTAAGTATATCTGCTGTGAATCACCTGACAGCAGTACAAGGACACTCAGTTGATATCTTCACTAAGATATAAACCTCTGCCCAACACATAATTATATACTATGTTTTAAGAATCTCAGTTATATAAATAAAAATAAATACTGGGCAATTTTACAATTAGGTCTTTTGTTAAAGACACAGTATGACAACATTATCAGCTCTTCATTTAATGCTTTGAAAAGTCATCATAGTGTAATTAATATGCTACAGTAATATCAACCAAACTGCTTGCTTTCATGTTCTTTCTCCGTTCTTGTGCAATTTTTTTTCAGTTAGTGATCTGAAAATCCTGCCATATGCAGGTTCCTGCATATGATAGTATTTTGCATATGCCATATCATGCATATGCCATAAATCATATGTCAGCTTTGCCAGAATTGTTTAATTCTTGTTATCAGTGAATTTCAGGGTAGTTTGGGAACACTTTTATTAGTAAAGCCAAACATCTGCAGTATTGTCTCTATGTTTTACCTTACGATGTGCTTGTATTCACCCTGTTATGTCAAATAGGAATACACAATTTAGTCTCTATTCTCCAAGACCTGAGAAAGCAGAATAGACTGAAGTGGGTGGTGCTTTAGTCATGTGGCTAAGGTTCCTCTAGGAACCTGTAATTAAAACAGTTGAAAAGAGTTTTAATGATGATCTCAGTCCAGGAGGGAAACTTGATAAATCCTTCCATTTTAGCGAAGAATCCAAGCATTTAATGATCCCTGCAGGGAGAAACATGTTTGAAACAAAAAAATCAACTCCCTCCTTAAATACCTTAGCAGATGGATATGTGCCTCTTAGGTGGACAGAAATCTGTAAGCAAAAGACAGAAAAGGCACCTCCTGCTCGTTCTGAAAGCTGTGGTGTACAGCTACTTCTCCCAAACACGATGCTTTGTGAGAAGATCGTGGTGATTGCAGTCATTAGCAGCACACTGTTGAGTGCGTGCTCTAGTTTGATGAAGTTGATACTGCATGACCTGAATGAGAAAAGTGACATTTAATTCATGTGCACTTGAAACATAAATTATTTAACCCCTTAAAATTCTTAGCAGACAGGTGCTCATAACTCGCTAGATGATCCTTCAAAGAAGCAGCAAAAATATTTCTGTTTTTTTCCCCATCATCTTTGGTTCCTCAGTGTAAGAGATCTTTTAACTATAAATGAATAAACTGTGTTTTATGAAAGTCAATATTTTAGAAAGTGGAATGGTAAACAGCACCATCATAAAGAATTTCATTACTGACTTATGAGAACAACACAGCATTCAGTTGGCAAGGGGCTAATGCTGTTGAGATTAAATCAATCTTCATTATAGTTGCAAGGAAAAATGCTATAACAATAATAAATCAGAATGTCCATGAGGGATATTTACTATGTAAATATTTACTAAATAAAGATGGAAATAAACTCAAAAAAGTGGAGGGTAGCTCGAGTGAAAGCTGATGTTTTATATACATAATTACTGGTCATTACTCTGGCATATATGTTAGAGTGTATTTCCTTGGAGAAAATGGGAAGGCAAAAGATTTTGACAGCTTGGTTTTCTGCAGAAGCCCTGTTGGATATTCTGCCAAAGGATCATGAATATTTGGTCAGGTGGGAGACTTTCTGAATAGATATTTTGTGAGTTGCAGTTCTCCAAGCTTTCTAGGAGCGAATCACTTTGAGAGGGCAAGACAGGGCATGGTGAAAGGACTAGATTGTCCATCAGCATTTTCAAAAGTGCTAAGAGGCCTCTAGAGAGATGACATTTGGCTTCTTAAAATGCAGTTCATGTGTTATCACCGATCTGGTGACATACATGCCCCCAGAAAGATTAACAATGTTTGCCAGATATGCTGCAAGGTAAAAATACATTGTCAGAACTTAACCAGGCTCAGAATGGTGTCAAGTACAGATGTGCTCTTGAAGGATCCTTCTTTAAATCAGTCACAGTTAATTTGATGTTCTTACACTTGTTTCTGGTATCTGTGCTGAGAGGCATGTCAGTATTTCACCCTGCAGCATTTTCAAGGTGATATGGACTGTTAAAAAGATGCAGCATAAGAGAGGTACTTAATTATAGGTAAGTGCATGAACAAAGCGTGATATAAAGTAATAGAGTTAATAAAAGGATGGTGACTAACACAATAATAATAGTGATATGAGTTTGTGATCCATATCCAGTAGACTTCAGCTATGGTTGATAAAGATCCTAAATTAGTTTTCTAATTAATTGTTTGGAAACAAAATATTTTCATTTTTCTTTCCTACTACTTGTGCTTGATTGCCATGCTTTCCTTTCAGTTCCATGTTTCCAGTTTTCTGCTCTATTTTGCCTTTGCAATTACTGCTTCTGCTTCTTCCTCTTTTGCTTCCTTTCTATAATTTTACATTGCAGCTGGTCTTCAGCTAGCATAACGCACAGAGTATCCACTTACATAAAAAATGCCACCAATCCCTTCCGTTGTCAGTCATTAGGCAGCGTTTTTAACTGGATATCAGCTTCCCAAATTATTCTCACACCATCTGCTTGTTGAATATTTTTCATAGTTCATGTTTTTGGTTTTGTTCTGTTATTCTTTAAACTGAGACATTCTGTAAAAGTAACATTACTCTTTTGCTGTGATATTATCAGAGTTGATTTTTTTTTTCACTACCCATTAGTTTAGTTTCTTAAGAAGTCCACAGAGCCAACACTCTGTAATTCTTAATCTGGCAAAGCAGACTGTATCTGCCGTGTCATTTCAGAAGACAAAATTCATTTATTTTTCATAGAAAGGCCAAACAATTGGCAGGTATAAAAATGTACTATCTGCTTTTCTCTGCTGTTTATCTAATCTGCAGATTTTAACCCAGCTGTTACCCTACCTGTAGGTGATGTGGAGATATCAGTAGATTTAGGTACCTTACTCTATTTCTTGTATTGTTAATGGTATTCCTGAGATGGAAAAATGGCCTCCTAGTTTCTCTGTCCCTTTACAGTAATTTCATCTGTGTAATGAATCCACCTACATCAAACCTTCACCACGTTCTCTCAGTACCCACAGAAGAGCTGTGAGGAGGAACTCCCGGGTGACCCACAGCACCTGTACTGATGCTATTTTTGCCACAGAATGCGTCCAGGCATGGTCAGAAATGAGCCTGGAGGTTCCACAAAGCTCCTGCAACCCCCATGCATTATTTTAAATAATGGGGCCTCCAGTGGCATTGGAGTGGTGTTGGGAAGCTGTTGATTGGCTTTCAGTAAATAGGGAACCTGGTTTTGCCAAGTGGAAGAATAATAGTTTGTTGCTTGATAGCAGAACTTTGTGTTCTTTTTAGTTATTTCTGCCTTTGTAAGTTGTGCTCACTAGCAGTTCAGGTAAGATAAATACTTGCAGATGCTGTAAAAAACAATAAATCTATCCTCTCTCAGCTATGAAAATTGTGGCACAGTAAGATATACGTGTACAAGCCTACAAGCCTGACTGGACTTCAGTGGTTTGAGGATTGTTTAGTTCCCTGTATAATGCAATGCCAGAAGTAATTTTTCATTCTCACCTCAGCTTCTCTGTTTTCTCCTGCGCACATCTATCTCTATGGCTTCGTTACCACATCGATGGAACTGGTTATCACTGCTCACACATGGAAATACTTAGTGGTCTGTAGATTGGGTGGAATCACCAGCAATTGAAGTAGTTCTGTCTTCATTGAGTAGTTACTTTGTGATCTAATACTTTCTCCCAGCAGAGAGAAATAACTCAAGTTCCCTGTGCAAGTTCCCGCACTCAGGATTCATTTTTGCACAGATGCTTCTTTGCAACAGATCGTGAACTTTCTAAATTTCTCTAAATTCTCTTGTTCATGAACACAGAAAGCTTGATAAGCAATACCAGAGTTAGTTCACAGAGATGTTTATCCCATTCTGAGTTATCATCACTGCGGGCATCTTCATTTTCTCCATCCTGTCCTTAGAAGGCGAAAGTCTATAAACATTTTCAGCCATTAGGATATTTTTCCAGCGTACAAACAAAACAAACCCAAATTTTTTAGGGATGATAACTTGGCTTTCTCAGATTTTCTGTGTGGTTGATAGTTCCCCATTTGATAGTGAAAATCAATCACTATTTCTTCATTTTATGAAAATTATTTTGGTAAGGATTTGCAAAACTGAGTCTTCTGATTTTATTTTATGAAAAGTACTTCTTAAGAGGCACCAGATTTTTGGCCCTTCCCTGTCATGCATCAAAAAGCCTTTCAGGAGCATGGGGCTGTGAATTCATACTCCAGTGCTCTTGACTGCGTCTGTGCAATGGGAGGGACGTGGGGCAGAGAAAGAGCCGCAACTCAACTCCTTCCACCATGGCTAGGATAAGCTACACAGCTTCTCGCACCATGGTTTTGCAGGAAGCTGATGACTCCAAACTGAATATACAGAAGTTTTATATGTAATCTCACTTTCCTGGGAAAAGATTTTCATTTCTTACAGTAGCAAACATTGTTAATCTCCTGATTGCATAAACCTTGCATGAACCCTGGGTCCAAGTTGCTTTGTTCATTTTTAAAAAATGTGATATAGTCGTATAGGGCCATGAGGGAGCTCCTTAGCTGGATGTGCAGTCAGAGGTCATTGAACGGGTTAATTGCCTGCACTTATCTTTTAAAGGAAGGATATAATGTTTAGACGAAACCCTTTTATACCATTTAATTCTTCACAAAGGTGCTGGAGCTTTTAGTTTCCAAGTGTACTAGGGCCATGAAACTTTATGGCCTGACAAAATTAAAGTGTCATGTCTAGTAATTGTCTGTTTATTTTTATCTCTAAGAACAGTAAATATGCAAAATCTATGTAAATTATAAAATATTATAAGACCAAATGCTTTTATTTTTTTACTATTAGAGATATTCCAAACTCTACAAAATCATTCATTGTGTCAAAAGAAAAATGGGGTTAGTATCAGTTGCCATTCCACTTGTTATTCTTGATATGTTGTAGAATTTGATTTCAGATTGTAGGCTGCTATTATTCCATCCCTCTTTTCTTGAAAGGCATATTCCTGACCTAAATCCTGTTCAGTTATGAGCTAATTCTTATAGTAGGCATCCTTTTTTATTCTTGAAAAGTGATGTGAAACAAAAGTGATTAAGTGCTCCTCCCTTGTAAAAAGCAGTGGATGTAGAACTGAACTTGAGTTTTGAAAGACAGAAATTAGTTAAGATGTTGACCAGTCATCATTCTCTCAATATTATTCTCTGTTGCTAATATTCTTAAGGAACTAAACTGTGGGATAATATACATCATTATGTTTTCTAATATCAATTACTTGTTAGCTTGCAGGGTAGTTATCCCATAAGTCACTCAATATTGGTAAGCTAATTCATCTGCAAAGTCAAGGGTTAAATACTACTGCACTTCAAATGGAATTTGATAAATTAATTTAGCCAACTAAATGGGCTCTGTGCTGGAAAGAGCAAACTTTAAAAACTGAGATATCCTTCCCTTTTTGAATCATAGAGCATTAGAAAACTAGGTATTTTAAGAAAGCTGTTGGATATAGAAGGATGAGCCCTCAAAGACCTGAATTACTTGTGTTTGCATCCTGAATTTTCTTCAAAGAATAATTTTCATAAAGATAATGGAAGTTCACAGTTTATCCTCCTTTTTTGATCTGGTAAGAGATACCAGAAGCAGCATGTCCAGACTACTTTCGGCCTTCTAAGTGCCAGCAATCGGCAGTGCTGTTCATACCAGCTGTGTACAAGTTCCAATATCCTGAAGGCTTCCAATTTGTTTTAACTTTTTAATACATTCTAGAAGCACTTTTCATTTTTTTTAGACTTTCAGCATAACCAGTTTTCTTTGAATTATTATAGAACAAACAGCTAGTGGCAGGTAAATTATTCAGAAGAAATTAAGCGGTACCAGAGAATTTAAAAAGACCTTTTGGCTTTTTTTGTTGTAAATTTGCAAAAGTAATGCAACTGTGGGATTGGAAATGAAACTTGAATACTAATACATTATTTACTCTCCCACTGTTTGATAAACTTTTTCTTTGTGTCTCTTCCTAAGACTTTCTCACAGCCACTGAGCTCATTCAGAAAAGTGGATTATTATAATTTGTACCAAAAAAAAAAAAAAAAAAAGAAAAAAGAAAAATGAAATAAAATATTTAAATGAATGGAAAGAAGTAAAGTCAAGAACTCAGTTTGTTTGGTAATTTTATTTTTCACTGGCTATAGTTGTTCTTTCATTCTGTCAATGCACTGTAGTGCAAATCATTGTCCTTAGTTCTCTACCTAGAAAGGATATTATTAGTTACTATTACTTAAGCACGCAATTTGCCTTGTGCTGTACATCCACAGGATACCGCTCCTAACAATGCTAGATTTACTAAAAAAAAAGATGCTTTGTGTCTGTGTGTGGGCATGTGCCTACCTGTTGGTGCAGGTACTCACACCCCCCAAGCATATTTTTGGCTTTTTCCTTCAGAGATATAGCTAAAAAGGTACAGCCCAAGAGACTGACTAAGACCCTAATGGAGACCCTAAAAGAGACAACCCAAGACCCTAATACCTGCCCTAGGGCTTTGAGTCATCTCCTGACCGCTGCCTGTGCCCAGGCGTGCCTAGCTTCTCACGTGTATTTCACTGCTTCCTTGCTAGATCTGCTTTATTAACTGCTGCAGCTGGGATATTTGGCTTATGTGCTTTACTAATAAATGGAGATAATGTGTACCATTGAATACATTTTTTATTATTATTATTAAATGGGGTAGGAACCTAATTCAGAAAGAATCAGAAAGTTGAATGGAGTTGAAGATTACTCTATTTTCAGGTTCTTGCCTGCCTGACCCCCCAGATAAAACTAAAACAAGTATTTTCGAAGTTGTAAAATCTTTTGCTTGGACCAAATCCACATTTTTCAGCAATATCGGTCCCATTCCCCTTCTTTAACCCCTGTTCTCGCTACAGCACTAACCTTTGCAAAGTTGTTGATTAACTTCTGACCCCTGTGATCCTCCCCACAGTCTCCCCCAGCAATCTTGGACTTGATACAGGTCAGACTTTGCTTTTATACTTAAAGAATACTTTGGGACAGTCATTTTGGGCTGGAGAAGTCAGAATGAAGGCCAGAAACTAAGAGTGGAGTACAGCCTTGCAGTTTCTTGTGTTGGGTATCTCTGCCTGCCTGTGACTTTTGAAGGTAATGAGGTCTCCCCATTCAGTTGACCAGCGTGTTGCTGCATTAGACCTGAGCAGTTTTTGTTGGGTTGATGCTGCTATAAACCAGCAATTACATCTTTTTTGCTAAAGCAGAGAAACAGTTTCTTGACTCCTGTTCGGTGCCCCTTCAATGAGATCACACTGCCTCCCAGGAGCTGAGTGAGAAATGAAACAGGTACCAAAAGATTTTTGTTGCAGGCATGGTGAATGGAATCGAAAGTTATGAAAGTATAAGTGAAAAGAAAGACTTTTATGAAATAATAAAAATTTGGGGGTTGATAGGGTACTTTTTAAGGGCTGGAGTGTTAACACTTTGTTACTGGTTGCTCTTAGTCCTCTGCCAAAAAAGCAAGGGGAACTGCCAATACCCTCTATGCAATTAGTCTAAGTGCTCTATTACAAACATGGCAAGAGGATTTTTTACTATGCTGGTCTTACTTGCTTGTTTCTAAGGCAAATGGATCTCACGGCTTTTGAGCTAAAATGCAAGAGCTCTAAGTAAATAGCTCCTTATACCATCATCAGTCCAGGAAGAACAGTATCTCTTCTTGTAGCAGTGAGCAGTTTGAAGAAAAAAATTCCTAACCCACAAAATGATATAGAATGTGTCGTTTTCCCGAATGCTCTTTTACAGGGTGATCAAGAGGCTTTCATTTAGTGAATACATTTGCTCACTCAGTTTTGGAGAGTCGTCCTTCATTTATTCTTTCCCTTTGGAAGTACTTTCGAGTGCAAATTACTGCTATCAGAAGCCTTGAACTGAGAGGCTATTATTCTCCATGCTCAGATTAAATTAATTTTGAACAGTTTAATGCAGCATGTCCGAGCTGCAAGTCCAAGTGGTGTCAAATCTATTTCTCTGCTTTTTTAAGCTGCACCTTCAAGGGCAGTATAATTCATGGTGAATGTGTTCTTCTAATGTCTTTTGCTAAGCGTTATTATTTTCCTTCATTTGCAAGTCATGAGGCTAAAATGTTAACCATTTTCCTCCTAAAATTATATAAAGAATGCACAATTTTATACCAGCCTGATTTTCTGAAAGAAGCTTATTATATTTGCTTGCTATACATGAAATAAAGGAAAAATAGTCAAGATGAAAGAAAGAAGATCTTTAAAAAAAATAATCTAATGGAGAAAAGGAGGCGCTACAGGACCCTGTGACATCATTGCTGTGTTAGAAAGGAATTATCTTCATCAAGGTCTCTGTAATAAAAGTTAGGGGGTTTTAATGATTGGCTATATAACTCTATTTGTGTTTTTGCCAAGTTGCAAAAACAAAGCATGACATAAATCTATTTATCTTTTCTCTTCAAGCTGAATCCTTCTACTGTCTCTCCACTGGTTCCCATTGCTAAAGTGTCATTGAAAGGCGGTAATGAAACTTTCCACATTTTTGAACCCTAAATGGCCAAAAGAATGGTGATCAGTTTTGCACGGCATAGAAGTGGAGAATTTGTGATGGTGACAGACCCAGTGTACTTTCTGTGAAGGGTACCTGATGGCCAAATAATTTTACAAATCCAGATTTTAAAACCCATTCTTCATCTTAGAACATGCCATTTGCATTTTCCATTTTGCACTCTTGGATATTATTGTGTTCTAGTATTTAGGTAGTTCGGTACTTTCTGATGTATTTGAATACTTTTCCAATATCACGTTGACATATGGTGTCCCTATTTTTACTTCATCTTGCATGTCAAGTAACTGTTGTTGCTTCCATGATCATATGTAACTTTGAAATTTTTATAAGATTATGATAAAGAATATATTTGCATAGTCCTAAATAGCTACTTGGCTACCGTGTAGCCTCTCCATAAAATGGGGTATATACACAATTAGCTTATGAACTTAAGAGGAGTAAGACCACCTGAAAACTGAAGTCACCTGTATCATAAGGGACAAGTAATAGTGATATCTCCTATAATAACAGAAAAAAAGGAATATGTAATTCTACCTGAAACACAGCTCCTCTTTTTTTGAAGAATGCCAAGGATGGATTTCTCTGAGAAGTCCTATTGAATTTTTGTGGGCTGGAAGGCGACAACTTTCACATTGAGCAATTGAGTACTGAAATGTAACAAGGAAAATAATCTGTTCTGTAAATTACACAATATGAATTGCAAGGATCTGGTCCTACTTTCATTGCCTAAGGAATAGTCATGTACCTGATCTGTACCATTAAAGATATTTATTTTAATGGATTACATCACCAGTGTTACAGTGCTCATGGGTTGCCTATTATTCACATAAGCTGACAATCCTATGGCTAAGTTTTTTGAGATGGCTATTGTGCATTTTATTTTCAGTAGCTTAGCCTATTGAGTTGAAAATCCCAGTCAGGAGTTTTTCTCTTGTTTTCATAAAATTTCACTTCAGTAAGCTGGTTTTTAGCCATTAAATGTTGGGTTAAATAGTTTTGTGTATATTTTTTTATATATAGGTTAGGATATTTGCGGAGTTGTAGAATCCTTCAGGGCCAAGGACAAGCCATGCAACAGGTAAATATCATCTTCATCACCATTCAGTCATTTTCGCTACCACATATCCTATGGTAGGATGAATAATAGTTTCAACATAGCACGATCACCCATGACATCAGAAGATCTGTGATTTCGCTTCTTCATTTTTCTTTCACTTCTACCACTATGGTGTTTAATTTATCTTAGAATTTTTTCTCAAGAGAAGGAGATTATTATAAGGAATTGAACCAAGAGCACATCAGACAATCTATTTGTTGTTCTGTTTGCAGCTTTACATGCAAAGTTGAGTTCCTAGATAATTTGGCAGTATTGTGGGACACTAATTGCTCAGACAAGGAAAGCCGTAAGGGCACTATTTTCTTGCAAGTGCAGAGAAGAGGAGTGATGTGCATCATACCAGAATCAAGGATTTGCTGGTTGTGATACAACACTGTAGTAAGAGATCTCTTGCTGTCAGGAAGTAAGGTTAAAGCACAGCAGAATGAAGAGACAGTATGCCATGCTCGTGAGAGGGTGACTGAGAATAAGACCAATGTACCAATATGTTGGTATTATCTTTAATATTCATAATTTTAAAGAAAAACAAAATGAGGCAACAACATGAAAAATTACGTCAATGCTTATTGCAGAGAGATGTATCAGAGACACAGCAGAAACTGTGGCATTGATACAGTAAAATACAATAATGGATAACAAGCACTGGATGCACCCTTATTGTATTTATTGTGGGTGAAACAAAGTAGGACCAAGATGTTTGCTTAGACACTTCTAAAGCAATTTGAAATACACTTACAGTATATTTACAGTCCTTGGCCAAGTGACTCTTCAGACACCTAATAGGAAATAGTATAGACAAAATGAATAAATAAAAAGTTTTAATAGGAAGGCTGTATGTAAGACTACTGAGACTAAATTATTTGTTTGCTTCATTTATGAAATTACTGTAATCTTTTAAATACTCCTGTGTATTTTGTGGGAAATTTGCCTAGATTCATCTGGGCATGGCAACTGAGACACACTTAAGTGCATTTTACTTATGTGCAATGCCAAAACATTCGGTTTGTGGGATGAGCTATGGTAATTTTTATCAAGGGGGCTGGGGACTGTTTTGCAGCTGAGTAATGCTGTCCCACTCATGCTGTCATCAATTCAAAGAGAGACTACTGAGCAGGTCCTGTGTATCATAACACATCTAATTAATGTTCTCTGTGCACTACTATTTAGTAATATCAGATAGGCTTGATTTTCCCTTCCTGTGTTCAGTGCTGCTGTTATTCCCTACCCTCCTGCTGTAGCTATTCCCTTTTAATACCATCCAGAAACCAAGCATTTGTTGGAAAACCCCAGTGGAGTGGTAATTCTGATCTGTCCAGGATGAAAGGATTTCGTATTCCAGATAAATCCTGTCTGCCACTTTTTCTGTAGATTGTCAAAATACAGGAAAAATTAAGCCAAATGTATGTTTCTATCTTTACCCCTCTTCTGCTACAAAAGAATTCTGGATATCTCAAAAAAGAAATCAGTTTATTCTCCCTTTGTGAAGATTAGATGCTTTTTCTTTGGACAGCTAAAGTCAAGAATGGGATCTTCCTAAAGTTCGTAAGTTAGTATCAGTGAATGAGATTTCCTTTTCTCATACAGAGTTCAGGACGTTCTAACATTTCTTCTTAAACTTTTGAGGCAGTGGCATAGCTTAGCTATATATAGTACAAGCTCACTTTTTCTTCCCTTTTAAAAATATGACTAGGTAAAAAGACTGAAGTTTAAAAGGCAGACCGACAGTTTGTATTTCACTTCACAGAGGGTCTGCTCCAATTTCTATTAAAGATACTGGACACAGTCCCTTGATCTAGTAATCGCCTTTAGGACATAGACTGGTGTCCCTGGAGTTTTGTCATGAGACTTCATTCAAAATTTCCTTAAAAACAAAAGGAAAATACTCAGACTCACCCTGCCCAAGGTTTTCTGCCTGGATTCCAAACCTTACTACTTTTTTTGTTTTCCCTTTCATGTAAAATCTAAGATTCCTATGTAATAGCAAGAAGAGTGGCACATGCAATGATATGAATATATTTATGTCATCAAACCTTTTATAGTATTACCACAGTTATTGGATTACTCTGCAACAGATGGTGGTAAGGGTTTTTTTCATTAATGATTATGTTGCTCTCAGCTCACATCTTCACAAGAGAAGTTCTTTTGAAAGAATTTAGGCATATCCTTTTCTGAATGTAAAGGCATCTCTTAAAATGTATTTAGGTTTACTAATGGTACACAGTTTTCTGCAGTCATTTACATTTACATAGACTGGATTTATCATTGCCCAAAGTTTTAGGTAAGTCACAATAGCTCTATGTTGTGAGAGAAAGTCTTTTAATAAGAAGTGGTTTGGGATGGCTTGAAAAAGTGTTTTTTCTTATTATTTTTATTTCTGAAGTTTTTGATAAACTGGAGATGAGATCATCTGGCACATGGAGCTAGGCAGAGAGATTATGTACAGGTGTAGCAGCAATTTTTTATTATTTTAAAGAGAGGGAAAGAGGAGAAGGTCAAGCAATCTGAGTAAAGAAATGAAACTGATGTTGGACACATGCACAAGAAAAGAGCAAGTCTTGGAAACATATGCAGATGAATTGTTAGCATTCCTCTCCCCTTGTTACAGGCACCTATCAACCTGATTATGAAAGAAGGACTATGTGTCATTTTTTGTGTTTTAATAGTTAAATAACATCCAGTGTAGATTGTTCTTATTCCACCAGGATTTTTGAGATTCCCTTTTTTAAATTCTTCTATCCAGCTGGAAACTTTCTGAGCATTTAAAAGAATTTGGGCCTTTCCCAACTGTGACTGGACTGCACTTACTGCTGTCAAGTCCTTCTCTTCAGTAACTGCTCTGTTGCCTCATTTTCCAGGGCTTGCCTGAAAGCACAAGAGCAAATGTTTGCCCAGAGCCTATGGTGAAGTCAGGCCATGCCACAAACCAGATACTGGAATAAATTTATGGGATGAAGACAGTATACCCATGTGAGTATCAGGGCAAAAGGGTGTTCAAACACCAACTACAAGGAATGTCTGTATTTTCATGACATTGTATCATTCCCACGCTGTTAATGTGGTGTGATTCTGATTTATAGCATCAATTTTCATAGGGCATTTTTGAGCTCTGTGCCATTTTAAAAGGTTTGGTCTCTAGGAACAGCATAATGAAATCACTAATATGATCAGAAAATCTCTAACAAGATAAACAGAATTCTCATTCTTCTTCCTGTCACTAGCAGTGCTGAAAATGTTTTCGTTGCCCTCCTCATCAACCTGCTCTTGTCTCACAGGGGGTATATTTGGCAGCTGCAAAAGCTGTGTGCCAAGTCTGAGAGCGCATTTTTCATGTGTTAGTAACTAGGTCTAGTGCTGACTGTGTGAGAGCCGAGACACTCATTTATGTAAATCATATGTGATTTGTGAGGAATTTAGTCACTGTTGCATGGTCAAGACCACAGTTTTTCACAAAATCCTTCATGAGCTCAACTTACAAGGTCATGTGAGAGCAGTTCATCACGGAAAGTGATTGTTTCTGATGCTAACATTTGAGCAGAAACGTGCAGCTGAGTCTTTATAGCTGCCAATGCCCCTTTTACAGTTTACTTAAAGACTAAGGTTTTGTTCTAGCATGAACTTGAAACCGGTATTTATTTTGGCACTCTAGCACAAATGCCAGGGAGGCCAAAGAGCAAAAAACCAGAACAAATATAAAAATTACATGAATAGAAAATGCAGTCAAGCAGACATAAAATGGCATAACACTACATTAGGAATCTCAACTAATACGTCCCTTTGTAGAGCAGCCAAGGGAGCCCATGAAAACTGTTTCAACATTAAGTCAAGATGAAACAAATTTCAGAACATGCGGGCACAAGGGGCCAGACACCATATTCCGCTACTAAAAGCCAATCATTTGGATTGTGATTTCTGAGAGAAACGCTCCTGAGATCTTCACATCCTGAAGAGAAGACCAAAGTAAAATGTTGATTGGCCTCACTTACTAGGACAGTCCTCCTGTCCCCCAGCTCAAGAGATATCCTGGGACGTGCTCACGCCTTTGTTAGAAATTATGTCTAGGGCATATTAATTACATATTAAGTACAGATTTGAGGGGTTGATTGAAGACACCGTGATGAGGTTTTGGAGTGAAACCTCTGTTTTGCAGGGACCGTGGTTCTGGAGGGTAGCGACCTGTTGGAGGAACGCAGGGAAGGAGCAGAAATACCTGGAGGGTAATGCAGTAGGGGCAAGTAAAAACCAGATGAGCTGAGAGAACTGCTGCTCAGCTGCTAGGCGTGTGCTAGGCAGAAGGAAGGTTGTTTAATTGGTACAACTGCTTACAGAATTACTTGCTTCTTAAGACATCTTCTTTTAAGTAAACCACATTTTAGTTATCTCTCTACGTCTTTCATGGGATGCAGAACTGTAGAATAAAATCATGCAAACTCAGAAGCAGTAAGAATCGTGGAATCACTTCCCCCCTCCCCCCTCAAATTAGCTAGCTAATTTGCTGCAATCCTGATCTCTTGACGCTTAAGTGATTACATTACCAAGCAGAAATTTGACATGTTAAAGCCACTTTCAGTGTTGGTTAAAAAAACCCAGAACAAATTGTAATGAAAATATATTGAAGGTCTAAGTTCTGACATCCAAGAAATTAGCAAAAATAAAGATACAGAGTTATTTTAAAATACCAATATTGTATTGTGATCTTAGATGTTAAGAGAATTATGATTACATACATGTAAAATGCACTTGGAATCACATACTTAGTGCAGGTCGTTGATTTGGTTTTACTGTTTTCTCTTTAGAATATAACTAAAAGCTCAAATTTTATTATAGCTGTTGGTTGCATTCTTTTATTCTGGGAAACAACATCACGAATTATATAAATATAAGCAAGAAAATCTTGTCTTCTAAAAATATAAATCTCTCTCCCTTTCCCTGAAGTACATTCAGTCTTTTCATTAAAATCTTTTTCACTTTAGCCTTGTTGAACGTGAATGGCCCAGTCCATTCTGCTCTATTTGAACTGATGACCATATTTCAGCTGTGCAGGACCAAAAGAGTTGTTCCATATCAAAGATTCCTATGGGGGCAAGTTCAAAGCATAGTTAAATAAATAAGGAACAGTTTGTGAAATAAAATCTCTCTCTTTTATCTTACCAACCTCGATAGCTGCCTGAAAATGGATTTTTCAGCTGGGCTGAATATCTTGCCCCCATTATCTTGCTAGCCTGGTTGCTCTACACGAATTGTCCTGATGCAGACTTTGGTGAGACAAGTACAGCTTGCATATCAACTGAAGATTCCTTCTTCCTATCTCTGAAATTTTGTATGGGAAACCTGAAATAAACAACCCTTTTGTCCACTGCAGACCAGAAGTCACCAATGGAATGAATCATGGTTTTGCAATTTAAAGGAACACTGCAAACTTCAGCAGCTTGGCTCAATTCTAGTCTTATACAGAATGTGGTAAAGCAGCTTGTCTAAAAGTTAAAAATTCTTCCAGTTGGAAAAAATAATTTGCTGCTTTGTTCAAATTTTCTGAGAGTAAATCCTCCTGTCAGTCTTAATACTGGACTACCTGTACTTTTTAGAATATTTTGACTTGTTTTTAGATGTCAAGAACTAGCGGGGTATGTGTTGGGAAATGGTGGGCGTGGGAGGGCTTATTCCCAATTTGTAATTTCCATTCATATTTCACACAATTTTTTTTCTATGCTGAAAGAGAGAAAAGGAAACAGGAAACAAATTTGAAGGCAGGCCTGACTGAACATGGCAACATTCAGAAAAATGTACCTAGATACTACAAGAATGAACCCAAATTGACTCTTGTCACTTTTTATCAGCTTTGAATAGGAAAGTAAATGAGAACCTTACCCTGCTGACCATATTTTTAATACCTACTTTAAAAAGGATCTGAGTCAACTTTGTTCCCCTTTTGCAAACCTATTTCAGCTCCTAGTTCTGCATTCCAAGATGAGAATAAAATATGTTGTTTAAATAGGAAAAAAAAATCTTCAAAGTCAAAGCAGCAGTTATATAATGAAAGCATAAGCTTAAAGCTAAAAAAACCCCCCTGTGCATCGAGGTTTATTTTTAAAACATTATGAATTGTTGTCATTCATCAAGCAGCATTAAGAGTATATTGAACACCTACAAAAGATCAAAGAACTTCCA
Organism: Elanus axillaris; assembly: GCA_026212715.1. NCBI lineage: Eukaryota > Metazoa > Chordata > Aves > Accipitriformes > Accipitridae > Elanus > Elanus axillaris. Next base: position 6,031,522 of record JANZLQ010000040.1, read on the forward strand.
TATTCTGTCAATTCTGCATTTTTAGCTTAACTAGTATATCAAATAAATTATTCTTTAGCTTTTATTTGAATGTGAAGTACAGTAATCAGTGCTCTAAAGCTAATCTGATTATGTGGTTTATTTCACAGAAGCTGTTCTATCTCTTTTTCACTGAAGATTGGCCAAAAAAATCAATGTTTCTATTTCATAACTTTAAACTACAGGAATATTATGTAATAATTATATTACTGACAGACTGTGTACTGCCCCTCTTTAAAAATATTCAATACAGCAAAGCCAAACAAATGGTTTTCTCCTACTTGAAAGAAGTGGGATGCTGGGACTATTAAATTACTGGAGAATTAGTAAAAGCCTAATCTTTTTCAAGAGCAAATGTTGCAAAAAGCTGCAGGTACATAATTTCCTTCTATATTATTTTTGGGGCTTATGCTATGAGTATAAATGCTATGAAAATGCAAATGAATTACTAGAGTACTTACGATATGCATAACATGCAACTATTCTTTCAGAGAGAAATTTGCTTTCCTTTCTCGTCACACATCTGGTTTGTTTTGTTGTACACACTTTTGTTTAAGATTGATATCAAACACCCTTTAGATTTTGAGCATCACATTCATACACCAAAAGTGTCTGCAGTTCTGAATTTGTTGAAGTTCATCTTTTGGAAAATAGGAAATTTCCTAGGCTCTTTTAATATTCATAGCATAACACCAGCACGGCAACACATTTCAAAGAATATTTCATTAGTTTGGCTCCAAATGGAGATCTATTTACTTTTGTATTTCTTCCTGCTTCCCTTATCATGAGAAGCAGGAATTCCAACCTACCTACTTTGTTAAAAAATATTAATATGGTGTAGTAATGCTACTTTATATGTCATAAAATGTGGTTCAATTTTTCCCCAATATATTTTACTGCTGATATTTGTCAACCTTATGTAAATAAGGGCTTTTAGTTATTTAATCAATTATTTTCTTAATGTATTAATATGTTCCAAATGTATTTTTTTAGCTATTTTTTCCCCCACTTTTATAACTACAAAGGTTTTTTTTAGATCAGCATTATTTCTGTTATGTTTAGCTTTCACGCTTCAGGGGCTGATGTGGAAAATACACAACAGAATCCTATGGCCTGTTTTATGCAAAACCAGCAGATAATCATAATGATCCCTCTGGCCACAAAACCTTTGGAATGCTTTGCTCTGGCCATCCTGAATGAGGAACTGTTCTTCTCTTCTCTGTCCAAAAATGAGGACATCTGCTCTCAGTGAAGTGGATGCCCTATTTTGTAGCAGATAATTTAATTTCATCATGGAGTTTAACAGATTACTTCCTTCTCTGAATCATGTTCCAGGTTTTTTCCAGCTCCAGACACTGAGACTGGTTTTTCTCTTCTACTCCTTCAGTGCTGTGTTTTGTCGGGGGGGAAGAATTCGGACTCTGTGTTTGCTTATCTTGTGTCCTTAGGTGCTAGTCAGGCATCCAGTCCAAATAGCCCTGAAGTTTACTTCCATTTTCTTATTCCATGGTTCTGAAGGTTGCTCCACCTTGAATGGCTAAAAAAGCTACTCGCTGTGTGACTCTGACAAAGAGTTGCTGACACACCCTGAGGTTTCACACATACGATGTGTAATGGTAATTTATCTTAGCCCCCTACCTGCTTAGTATATTGTGGGAGAAGACTGGAGAAGACTCTTCAGTATCACTGTCTCATGCAAATTGAGTTGATCCAGTTTTAAAGGCTTACTGTTGGCCTTACAAGGTTAAAGTTTGGAGTAGGACTGCCAGAAACTCAGCATATGAAGACTGAAATATTGGTGCCCTATCCAGAATTTGGAAGAGGAGGGAAATTAAAATATACCCAATACAAATGAAAACAGCAGGAGAAGTTGGTGGAGAATACTCATTTTACCATCCGATGATTTTCACACCCTGGAGCTATGCCTCCAGGGTAACCTGCGCCTGTGACACTGTGCTGAGGGTGCAGGCTGGTGGTGCCAAGCCCTGATCTGCCTGTCCCTGCAGGCAGCACCCACCGTTCCTCTCGGCTCTGACACCTCCAAAGTGACAGCACTCCCTCTGCCTCCCACCCTGCGGATTATGGAAGAAAATGCCTGAGCTGAAACAAAGTGCTTTAGTTACCCATTGGGAAATAATGAGGAGATCAAGAGAGGTTTAAAGATAACAAAAAGAGCACACGTATCATTTTACTAAGTCTGGCCGTGACAGGGAGGTATTGGTACCTACCCTCTTGTCCCTGCTGTAGAGCTTGTCAGGGCTGCTTTGTCATCTGCGGGCACTGTCCTCTGCCTTCCCTGAGGGTCAGTTGTTTTAGTGCCTTTCCCATTCTTTGATCAAAGTTTCACAGTGGAATCTTATCATGCTTCAGTCATGCTATTTATGTCAAAAAATACTAATGTGCTCTCCTGTCCCTGTGAGTCCTAGCAGTTACATCCATCTGTGTCTGCTTGGGGAGGCTAATGCAAGATTTGGCTGATAAGTATCATTCAGACAGCAGTACCATAGCCAGCCAATGCACGTATGAATAGACATCTTCACAGTGCTCACGTATTTCACAGCTGGAATTTCTTTTTCAGGCACTTTTTTTTATAACAGTTTGGATTATTCTGTCCTTTTATGTCTGTAATAATGACTAATTTCTGATATCTGTTCTTCAGAGGAATTTCCTTGTGTCCTTGGCCGTGGATACTTCATACGCAGTATGTAGGTATCATCTCCTCAAATAATGCAGGATTCAGCAATTGCCAAGCAGAGCAGTAGCTCAGCTACTTGGGTATCCTTTTCTTTGGCAGTAGACCATGCCAGATGCTGCACAAGAAAATAATTTGTTCCAAACCTCATCTGGGAACAAGCTTATGCCCCGAAGTTCATCGTTTTCACAACATGTGTCCTTTGAAATGTCGCATTTGCTTTTTCCACTTATGGTTTTAGAGTTATGTCAGCTCTGTAAATCATCTTTGCTCATCTGAGTTTCAGGTTTTTTTAATAGCCTGTGTTTTTCAGAGTTTGCACCTTTCATAACCTTGAACACTCTTTGTTAGTTTTTCAAGTGGTTGGTGTCTTAGCAGTGATAGTTTCCTACAACAGAGGTCAAGCTTTTACAGTGAGTGTTTCTCTTTTGCGCACATAGCACTTAATATGAAGAAGCTTTTCTGGATGCTGACATGTTTCTGTGTTAAGAAGTATGGAGGGCCTAAGACATTTCATGGTAGCAAATCCTTTAGGCATTTATGCTATTTATTTAGACAACTGCACTTTTACTTTCAAAGAACTTGCACTTCTTGCTTTTTTCCAAAAATCCACTTGAATATTTTACACTAAACACAGTTTTAAGAGTTACTTTTGCACTGGTGAAATTAGAACTTGCTCTTTAGATTACATTGCAGCCCCACAATTGCAAGAGGAATGTTGACCAGAAGCAAATCAAGAAAGCTGAATCAGCCCAGCTGAGTTTAATACAGGTTTACCTTAGAGTTTCCCATCTGGAGTGTCCATCTCTTGCCTTGCTAGGGAGGCAGTCAGGGGGGCCGTGGTACTACAATAGGAGGGATAAGTCTGTGCCCAAGTGTCCAGTCATCAAAAATATTTTATAATTTATTTATATGAAGTACACAAAATGTGTGAAAAAAACCAGGAATTCCATGTTGCTAGGAGACCCTGCATGGCAGATTTCACCAACAGAACGTTTGGGGGAATTACAAGCATATGAGAGAATAGTCATTGGTTTGCATTTGTAGCAAATGCTATCAGATACCCTCTCAGTATATATTAGATGTTTAGAAATAGGTGTGCTTAAAATTAACATTTGACTGCCTAAGAGAAGTCAAGTCAGTTCCAATTTGGCATATTGGCTGTATTAGTTTGGCCAGTTTCTTCTGGAGAGCTTCATTTTTTTAAAATCTGTTGAGAAGTTTCAATGCTTGCCCTAAGAGTCTCTTTTCTCACTAGATTAAATACTGAGAAGTAAAACAAAACATGTAAATATAGTATACCCAAAAGCAAAAAAATTAATTTCCAACACAGATGGGTTTCAGGAGATCTGCTGCCAAACATTTTAAAATTCTTGTGCCAGGGGGCAATTTGCTTGCAATAGAAGAAAATGTATCCAATTACCCTTATGAAATTACGAGTTTTCCTCCCTAATCAGACATTTGATGGGGTATTTGAAATGAAGGTGCAAGCAATGGCTATCTGTTTCTCATACTCTTGAGAGAATGACAGGTTCAGTGTGTGTCGTTTCCCTGTGTCCCCAAAATATGAGGAGAATAAGTAACAAGGATCATAACTCGACCAACCTTAGGCTGCAGGTAAAAATTAGTAACAGGATTTTTGTTATGTATGCTAGACAGTCATTAAAAATTAACCTTTCCAGACAAGATGATACATGCTATAAGAAGTGTTTCACGCCATCCTAGAATCATCTGCCTTTGCTGACTAAAGTCAGTCCTGTTCAGTTTAATACCAGACTTCCCCGCAGTCAGGGAACAGTGACAAAGCACCAGAAGTGTTCAGAGGAGTAAATGTGTTTGGTGGGTATGTGAATAACGCTTTATATGCTTTGGCTTTCCCTTCCCTCAACAAAATGATTCTTGCTTGGCTTCTCTGTTGCTCATCTATATCAAACTCAGGACATTCCCATGCAAGTAGAGGTTCTTTATAAGTTTATTCTGACAGCAGATACACGAGTAAAGCTGGCCCTCACCCTATAAGTCTATGTCTCCCTCTTAGCTCAACATCCCTTCTGCTACTGTGATTTTTTAGTACTTTGAGCCCGACAAGGAAACTCCATTTTTAAAAGTAATGTATCAGCCATTCTATTGAAAAACCATAAATATGGAATGCGATCACGTAATATAAAAAAGTTTTCATATTGATTTCTTTCTAGAAATCATAAATTGCTCACACTGCAGCTTTGTACAGACTTGAGAAAAGCAGAGAGCAATGGCAGCTTTGGAGAAGATGCTTGTCAAGCTGCCACCAATACTAACAGTCCCAGAGCTGCAGCTGACACATACTTACCTGCCTGTTCTACTTATGGAATGAGAAACATCACCAAGGGATATCTATGCCCTAATAGCACCTCTGATTTTGAATCCTACAGGGGCCTGATCAAACTAATTAGACTTTCTTTCTTTAATTTTATCTATCTATCAGGCATTGTCTCATGCATGAGTCTCGTAGGAATTTTGTGACTGTTAATTAGCAAAACATTGTGGAATCAGAAAGGACTTGGCAACAATGAGGAGAAAAACATACAGAAAAAGGATCAGAGCCGAGAGCAGAAAAAAAGAGTACAGAAGAAGGGGACAGAAATCAAACATATGAGAAGGCCTGAGGTGAAAGGACAAGTGGATTGCAGAGGGCAGCATAATTCTGGTAGAATTTGAACGAGAGACCAGAAGAGATTTGTTTTTCAAGTAAAGAGTTATCTCATTGGGCAGAAATGAGGGAAGAGATGGTGTTACACAGCTGGCCTAAATGAGCTCAGAAGATTTCAAGTACATCAAGATTTAAATAGGTTATTATTATTCTTTGTCAAACAGTTTTCTACAATAAGGTTACTTTGCCTAATTTTGCTGTATTGAAGTGTTTGGGTATTCTGCTTGTTCTAAAATAATTGCAGAAAAATGGAATAGGAAGCAGACCTAAAAGTACAATATACTTAAAAGTTTCCCGTTATATAACGTTTTGTACAGGTAGGCCCTACATATCTCACATATATAAGAAATTATGTTGTATTTGTTTAGACCAAGTATGATTTAGTTTGGAATTCTATTCCCTCCTTCCTCACACATTCCTCTTGCTCTGATTTAATTTCATAGAAAAGTCTCCTACATCTTTAATATTCATCATTGTTGGAAAAATAAATGTGATGGATATATAAAATTAAATGGCTGGTGAGTGTCAGAGCTCAGACAGTTGTCTCAGACAAGCATTAAAAAGTTGAGAAGGAAATCCTTTCTTTTATTAAAGTCCCATAGGATACAAGTGATTCAGAGTGTGTATTGGAACCTTTCAAGTCTCCAAAAAATAATGCTGAAACCGATGAGAACTGGTTATTCAATACTTAGCTTAAAGAATGATTTCTTGTGTTTCTTTATAGTTCAATTTGTCATTTCATTGAATCTACTGGAAATATGATTTAAGACTCTGACAAACATATTAACCTCAATAACAATATCCTCAAGTTCCTTTTTCAAGCCTCTGTCTTTGATAGGACTAGAACACATAGTAAATCTTGTTTCATTTTGATTTTTCTTAACTGGCCCTCTAAACTTGATTCATTTATTTTTGTCTGAACCTACTAGGGCAGACTCCAATGACTGGGGTGGTTACCTAAATAGACAGAAAAAAATTCAAGTTTCACCTGACTAGGCCTACTCGGCTGCTCTCCAGGTGGTAGTCAGCAAGACAATTTCCTTTGATGAACAGAAACAAAGGACTCCCAAGCCAATTTTAAAGACTGAATGCTTGAAGCATTTAAAAAGCAAATGATCAATGCCATAAAATATACTTGATTTAAATTTTGTAAGACCTCAAAGAAAAACCTACTAACACCAAACAAAAACTTTCTCTTGTTCCAGTAACAATCTTCCCTCTCTTGATTTGGGTTTTACCAATGTAAGTTATTAGCGTTTTGTGGGGCACATCTTCCATCCTTTTTATGTTGTTTAAGCTATGTGAAAGCTGAATATATTAATTCCAAAATGTCTGTCAAATCCATTACTTCATCTATATGTGTGCCTGTCCCCAAAGGGCTCTAGTAGTGTCCCATTCAGCATTCACAGAGGAGCAAGAATAAGAACTTTGGGGAACTGAATTTGGCTGGAAATGGGAAAAAGAAAAAAAAAAAAATCCCAGATGCAATCAATAAAAGAATGAAGCCCTGAAAGACCTCTTCTCATGGCAGTTTTAAATCAAGACCAGAAAGTATTTTGTAAAGCATTCTGTATTCACACAAAAAAAAAAAAAAAAAAAAAATCAAGGAATCCAGGGTTTCATGTTGTTCAGGAAGTCAAAGTAAATTATTACAGTGGCTCCCTTTCTCTAAAATCCACCATTATAGAAAATGTACCGAAGATTTTGAAATCAAAAGAATTAAGTAAAAAATAGTTATATAGGAACTAAAATGGGTAGACATCCAAAGGAAAAATTTATTTTTTTACTTGTTTGTGAGACATTTCTCAGGAAAATTTGAGCTGTGATGGAGAAAAACTTTCAGACTTCCTGAAGATAATCCATTCTGTGAGTCTCCCACCTTTCTGCACATAAATTCAACAGCTACAGCCCGTACTTCTGTTAGGATTCAGGGCAGCTAGTGGTAGTCTGTTAATCTGCCCTTGTCATAGCAAATTATTACGACGTTCACATAGTAGTATATGGTTCAAAAAGGTTTTGTTCTAAGAGAAAGTCTTGCATAGCTCCTTTTGCTAATAAAATTGTCATTGGCTTGTGAAAGATTAAAGATCTATCCTCCCTCACTTGGTCTGCAAAAGAACATTGTATTTTCCTATAAGGAATATGTTTTAAGTGGAGTGCAGAAAGGCTTATCCTTCTTCAGGTAGTCACAATTATTTCATGTATGTCCTTACAAAACTTCTTTCTTCTTGTGGCATCAAATTTGCCCTTAATTTGGTTCCTAGTGATAACATTACAAAATATGCATTTGATAGCAGGTATTCAGAATATGAACTGCTAAAATTTAAAGAGAGTAAAGCAGATGGCATCAGATTATTTCCTAAATTTTCATCTACTAATTTGAAAAGATCTTCATTCAAACTTCCTCAGCATACAGGAATCTGATTTGCTACTGCAGCTCTTTCATGTAACAAATTTCCTTGAATTATGCTAGAAAGATGCTATACAACTCAATAACAGGACTCATTTGAAACATTGGTAGTTAGCCTCTGTGTCTGAAATACATGCCTCTCAAGCGTAACATGTTCAGCATTACAGTAGAGAGAATATACGCTATCAAGCTTGGAGACAGAAGTGGTGTAGTCTACTCACATGGGTAATGTGAGAAATAATTATTTAATGCTCATGAAGCAGACAGAAAATTAAAAGGGCTATACAGTGGTTGCTATTAAAAATCTTTACAATTTGACTTTGCAATGAGATTACGTTATCACAGTATTCCCTTTTTACTCGGTATACGAACATCTAGGGAATACTACAAATCCAGGAATGCAGCAATGGCATTAATTACTTGCAAATGTAATTAAGAAAAACAATACTGGTGATCTCTGATGATCATGAAGTACCTATTTACTAGAGCAACTAGAGTTTAGGACTGAAAATGTTGCATTTTAGAATATGACTTTATAAGTCAATTACAAATGATGTTACAAGACCTTACACTTCGGGCATTTCTGATTGCCTTACTGTAGATGGGAATGATCAGATTAGGAAAAGTTGGCCTCATTTAAAGCAGCACTGAAATACCCTTTGACTTTACCAGACAAAGTTTCATCCTTAGTCACTTGCCAAAAGCTGTAGAGGGAGTAACTGTCATAGAAGAGACAGAATTGGAACTCATAAGTATGCTGGTTAGAGCTGTGCAGTGTATTTTCAGTGTAATTCAGAATTCTTTAAAATGTTCCAGTTATCAAGCAAAGACGTGAAAGTAGATGGATTTTGAAATCTATCTTAATAAAGGAATGCATGACATCTTAAAAAATATTCATGTTTTGATAGAGAAACATTTTACCCCACTTTTTACCTCACTCCCCCCCCATTTTATTTCTAAGCAGAACTTGGAAGCCTGGAGTGAAAAAAGATCTTATGATTTTCACATCATTCAATCTTTAGTTCATTTATGTGATCACTTCACCATGATTTTTTCTTATTTTAAACAGACGCAGAGCCCTGCACTTCAGTCCACAGTTTTTCTAAGTGAATATTTACCTTAATCCTTATAGTTTTTATTCCACCACCCCCCAGTACAAAACCAGCAACTTCAAAATAACTATGTAGTACACATGCTTTGTGATACAGCCCAGGGATTGCACAGTGGAACATGTACAAATCCTACAGATTTGTCTTGCGTTCTGTGTAGTCCAAATAGGAGTCTGCTAATTTTCATTTTGTCAAGTAATTGAGCTATATGATTAATTATACAAGGACAGCTAAGTATCCTGTGAACACAGGGCTGTTAACATTTCATAGCAAAGGTTCAGCTGGCACCCTAAATGGTAAAATACAAACTGAAAGTGTAAATGCAATTTAAGGAGCCCAGGGTGGGGGGAGGAAGGGGGAACAAGCATGAATTACTTCTGTATTTTTAGATGGTAGTATTCATAGTTATTTTTGCAATACTAAAGAGTCTTTGAAACATTTGGAGTAACTCTATTGACATTTCACTAGTATTGCCAAGGCCCAGGCGCAGCTGCTTGGATGCTGTAACCCACTAACAATGCCATTTCTCTCTCAGCAGTTTCCTGCTTTGCAAAATTTCTGTGCATATTTCTTTGGTGGGATGTTTCTTCGCATTGATCTAACTTCCAATGGCATTTAACAACTTATTTATCCGAGGTTGCCAGGCAGGATTAGGGCTTGTTGCTCAGACCACAGCACAGCCTTCAGAGCTTGTTTGTGGCTGCTAAAGGCCAGGAACCGTCTTGGAGAGCCGTTAGCTGACATGGAGGCGTGCGGAGGCAAAGGCCTGTAGTGCTGCATTGGTGGGAGCGGGTAAGCCGTTTGCCTTTTCATGTGTGACTCCCTGTAATCCCTTCGATATTTGCAGCCGTGGTGTGGACGGGTATGGGACTCCTTCATCTAAACACTGTCCACATGCGTGTAATTCCACTCACAGAAACTTGTGCTATTATATGAATTAATTTAAACACTATAGTAACTGCTGTCTAATAAGGTACAGGTTCCCATGATACTTTGAGTCTTAAATTGCAGGTGAGAATTTCTTGGTGCCACACAGGCTGCATACCCTTTTGCTGCTCAGGGACGAAAAAGCTCTGCTCAGTGTATGATATTGCTGCAGCCTGACTTCGCTGCGCTTGCTCAAGAAGCACTGTGCAATACTTTCTAGGACCAGCAGCAAGTTCATTTGAGTCGGTCTCTGTTTGAAACCTAGTCAGAGAGCTATGCAGTTCAGTAATACTTAATGTATATTGTTAGTAGCTTCTGGTTGCTGTGGAGATTTTCTAATTTTTTTGCTGGATTCAGCCTGTGAAAAGCAGTAAAGCTACCAGTAACAGCAGCATAATGCAAACCTTAGATCAAGTAAAAACACGAACCCAGGAGACGGTCAACATTCTTGCATTCCAAGCTAAAATAGTCTTCGCTGTACTCTGTTGAACAGGCCTTTCAGGTCATATTTAACATGACCAAATGAGTAGATATTTTTCAAGAAATAGTTTATGATTCTGACCTCTGTATTTTGGCTGTCATGCTACCAGTTTGCTTGAGTAGCTTGTCATCTACCCACCCTCTAGACTGTGTGCCGGTTCTTTACTGCAACCTTTTTAAAACAGCTTAAGAATCAGCAATAAGGTCAGGATCTATCAATAGCATAAGAAGGGCAAGATTTTTACAAGTCCCTGAAATTGATTTGTGGTTGCCTTACGGCACTGCACATATCATCTGTAATTTCTGTGGTGCGTGTACGGTGGCTTTCTGCAATACACTACAACCAAACAGCAGTCTCGCACATCTAGGACACTATGATTTTTTCTAGTGCTTCTTGTCAAGTTTCTTATTTAACAAGAAGGGACTGAGCATATATATATATATACATAATTAATGCATGAGCAGTCTGATATTCATAGATGAACTTTCTGTGCACCCTTTCTGTATTTACACACATACTTAAGCATTCCCATAAAGAGACAGAAGCTATAGAGAAAATTATTCTTAATATTGTACAGTTTGATTATCTTCTGAGTTATCTTTTGATATTTGAGCCAAATGCTAAACAGTTACATTTAGCATGTAGCTTTGATCTGGTTTCTGTTTGCAGTTAACTTTCAGTTTGGTGCTGAAATGAAGCAGGATGTAAGGAGATCCTGGGGACAGGAGTGCAGTGGGATACTTGTGCCTTCATAAGCTAATGTTGTATATAAAATAGAAATTTAGACTTCCAAAATGTTCCTGCTTTTAGAATGCATCTGGTATTGATATCCATCTGATAAACTACACTTACTGTGCAGTTTTGACAGTCTTAAATTCAATCTGCCAAATAATTCATCTCCTCCTGAGCAGCTCTGAACAATTATACTCACCTTTAAATAGATGCTGCATGTTTAAAAAATTGCTATATACATCTAAAAAATATCCAGCATGAAATTTTCAAATCTTCACATAAAAAAAATGAAACAGCGTGCATACATCATACTGCCATAAGGCAATATGACCATGTGGAGCTGAGAAAGATTCACGTTAGAATAACCTGCAAATGGCCAGCGATAGCGATGAGTATTTTTTCTACTTTGGAACTGGGATTTTGACTTTTTTTTTTTTTCTCATTGTTGAAACTAATTAAAAGTTCACATTAACCTCATGTTATAGTCTGTATTACCATTGATATTTCCTGTTGTCTGGATGGTTTTGAGCGTTTCAGATACTGCTATTCCGTAGAGAACAGTGAATATGTTTGTTTTGGCAATAAATGTCAGCATCACAATAGTTTTTGATCATGGTAAAATATACTTATTGATTTGCAAAAAAGAATGATGATACAAAAACCAAAACCCCCACCAAGATTGCAAAGATAAAACATAGATGCTTTTAATTTTGAATTGTTGTTCATTTTTTTGTTGTTGTTCTGTGGAGGTGTAGATACATGGGCACAGGACAGATAAAGGAAACAAGGTATTAATATTATAAACAGATTACAGATTATAAAATGGTTTTAGTATGAGCTGTCTGTAGAATATGTGAAACAATATTTACGAGGAGAACAGATGAATTTGTGGGCCACAGAGCATTAAAAACACAACCATGAAGTACTCCGTCCCACTCAGTTACACCTAGTGGGAGGTGGGAGTGTGCATCTGTGTACATACCTATGCACAACTGTGTACGTTTTCCCGTAAACCAGCAGCGAGCCTTGCCTTGGGAGCCCCGCAGACAACCCAGCACAAAGCTCCCTGTGAGAGCTGTACCACCAGGCAGCTGCAAAACTCTCCCAGTGGCAGAGGGGAACGTGCAGATCCTTGTCTGAGATCCCAGACCTCGAGCAGAACAGTCCTACCAGAAAAGCTTCCAAATTGATTGCCTTTGTGTTTGACCTGTCGTAAGATCTTAGTAGCTATTTAAACTCTCATGGGATGCTACTTCCAGTGATGTTTATGGTTTTCAGCTGCCAAAAGCACGTCCATTTATATGTGCCAAGCTGGCTTGCATTTTTTTCTATAAATATCTGGATTGCTGTGGGCATCACCCCTATTGGTATGTATTTAGTATACTCTGTAACTAGCACCAGCATTACACACCATAAATGTCTATGCTTTGATTGCATTATAAATAATCAGTATTTCGTTATCAGGTTTTCATCGCATGTTCGCACAAGAAAAAGTAGCTTTCTCTCTCTTTCAAGTAATCACGGTATTTTAATGTTTCGAGTAAGCACATTAGCTAACATGCCTACGGATATGAAGTATTTATCTCATGGTAAAAATATAGGAATACTGGAATAACATGTAGTCGTGATTTGCAAATACTGTATTGAAAAGCAGTTTGGCTCAAGGGTTTTGCTATTCTTGAGTCAAGAAAAGCATTGACCATTTCTTTATTTCTTCATTTGCTTTGTCTGACATTCTTATTAACTGTTAAATGTTAGACAGGACATTTACAATGAGTAATAAAAAGAGGTAAAAATTTGAATTTAATTGGACACACACCCCTAGCAATTTGGGTACATGTAGCTTCCTGCCTTAGCAATCCCGTAATGGACTAATACAGAATGAAAATGAAACACTGATTTGTGATCTGCTTAGTCTTCCAAAACTTCTGGATAAGGTTTACAGTGTGCTATTTTACAGCTGCCTTTAGGGAAAAGAAGCAGCTTTCAGATACCTAGAAAGAAAGGTAGTTTGGAGAATACCCCTAATGTATTCTGGGAAATACTAAGAAACACTGAAATAAAAAAAAGCAACCAACCAAACAAACAAAAAAACCCAAACCAAAAAAAAACAACAATCAAACACTTTCAGAGGGTTTGAGCTGGGATATAAGACAATATGGGAGAGACTTCAGCACACCACAGTAAGACCTATAACAGTATTGGGGGTCTTCTAAGTTTCAGATGTGTTCAATTTTTTCCAGTTATTTGATCCTTTTGTTTGTCATATGGATATTTTGTTACAAACAGAACCTTTCCTCCTACATGACCAACCCTTTTTTCCCCATCTTTGTACGATGCAGGGCTAGGGTGAGACGCTGCTGTAGGAAAGAAATCTGTACAGACCTGAGAAAACTTTGCAGCAAATAGTTAATTTGCTCCTGCTAGCATTAGCTACCCTGAAATATTTGATCAAGGATTTATGTGATCAAATTGGCATCCTCCACTTCTTTTGCAGTCTGATTCTCTTCATCTAATGTTTATTGTTCATAATTAGCTGTTCATTGATGTTAATTAGACACATACTTCTTAAGTGCTGTGTTTTTTCTTGCTCTGCAAACTACGTGTGCAGGAAAATTCATTTCAGTTTCCCAAAAGTGGGGATAGGTGAGTAAGTGCTTGCTATCAGTGTGAATTTCTGCGGTTCATTGAAACATATTCCTGAACATTTTCTTTCCAGGCTTCACACATACCTTTGGCTGGTTCTGGATATATAGTGGGTTCTTAAAGTTGGGCTTGCCTTAATTACGAGGGTTATGAAAGCAGAGTACGGAATGGGTTACAGAGACAATTACAGAAAGTAAAGAAACATAAGAGGGAAGTAACAGGTGAGGTGAGGGTGAGATCAGTGGCACACTGTCTGGCATCTCTTTTCTAGCACTTGTATGGTGTGCATTGCTCTTCGGTGTAACGACTGACGGGAGGAAAATCCTACTCGGATATAGGAACATATCCTGAGCTCTGAAGGAAGGTTAAGATGCCTGAATTGGTGACATAGTGTTAAAAAAAAACAGAGTGAGACTCCCTGGTTTGGATGAGAGCATTAGGGTGAAGTGATAGATTGAGCTGATATTACTGAAGGAGGGAAAGCTTTATATCACTAAAGAATGGGTAGACAAGGAGATAAAACAATACTATGCTTTGTGTCAACAAGAAATGTCAACTGTGTGAGGAAATGCATGGAATTATAAAAAAGAATGAATGCGTTTTCTCGCCAGCACTCTAGTCTTTGCATAAATTCAGTTGTTTACTGCTTGTTATAAGACTTAGTATATATTGTCATTCTTATGCTTTTCTTATATGCTTTATTTGGGCATATGGTGACTTATTGAAATCTTAGTCCTTCAAACATTTAGTGCTTGGTATCATGATAATGATGTCTGCAGTGGGAATACTGGCAATAGTAAGAAATAGGCTTGAGGAGTAAGAGATTCCAAGATTGTCCCTGCACTTTAATTCAAAAAGTTCATGCACCTGAGTGTCATTTTTCTTTTTATAGTGAGGATCACATTACAATTAAATAACATACCAGTACTAGAATGACTGTGTGCTGAGAAATAGTGCTTAACAGTCGCTATGCAGTCTGCACATTTTTTATTTTATGATTGAAAAGATGCATCAAGTTACAGATATCTTTGGGTACTCATCATAGATGATGAGATCTGGGAGTGGCCTCAAGACATCCACCAGTTCATTCCTGTATCCCAAGATCAATTAAACCAAAATTGTTCCTGAATAATATTTGTCTAAGTTCTGTTTAAAAGAAAAAAGAAAACAAACACACACAAAAAACTACAAAAATCAGATTCTATTAACTTAATTATTAAGAAAAAAATCATTAAACATATAATGAGGGAACAGGAAAAATTAGCTGACCTGTGTTTTTTAATAACAAACTAACCTGAAAATTGTCCTTTCCTCTTTTCTCCCTCTCTTCTTTCCCCTGCAGTTTCACAAGTCAAATTTCACATATTGTGCTTTTGTATGTATATTCTCCCGTGACGTTCTGATATCCTCCATCCAATTTTGATTCATTACACCAATTATTCTGAAATATCCAGCATTTTGTTTTAAGTAAAATGTTATTACTTTTCAGATTTCTTGGTATTCCAGTTTTATCTTAAGCTAAATTTTCAACAGAGACTTGCTATATATTATTTTTTCTTCAAATCTCCATGAAGCCATTTACATATAGATTGATAAATGTGAATTTAAATATCCACTTTAATACAATTTAATGACAATCTGAGATGCCAAATGCATGGAGAAATGTATGGGCACCTTTACTCTACAAGTGGAGCAGGAAGCACCACCCAAAATCAACATTAAATAGCTTCATCATAAGACCTAGTTTTCACATGTCCATATCACTCTTTAACTACTCATACTGAATTTGTACGTGAAAACTGCCTGCCTTGGTGTGAATGTACTTTAAAATATGTCAGCAAAAACACTATACATGTTCAGAATCAGACAAGAAGAAAATATATTGCTTTGGTTAACTAAAAGATGACCTGACACTTCATAATGCCATCCTTAAATATAGAAGAGTAGCTGTAATATGCAGGGGTTTATTCCTGAATATTTAATATGAAACTCTGAAAATTAAATCCACTTTAAAACCTTCTAGTAAATTTAGTTTTCTCAGATTTCATTTTTGCAGCAAACTTTGTAGAAGTTTTATTCGCAGTGGGTATGATGCAGCCCTGGAGCCACACGAGATTTTTCCTGCAACTGCAACTTTTGATTGTGTAGGTTTTGCTAGGAGAGAGTTTGAGCACATGAGCAGGAAAACGCTCCATCCCGTGTCCTCCACAGACCCTAAGCAGAGTGGATGAAATAGCTGAATTTTCCTGTTCTTCGGCTGTCAGTAAATATCTGAAACCCAGTGTGGAGTTTTTGGATGCTTTTCCAGAACTGGTCCACAAAGAAGTTTACAGCACTTGGAACCATCTGATGGGTCCCAGCTGTTGTAAGGAAGTATATGGTTTTAAAGGAGATGGTAAGTAATGAGAAAATTTAAGCATGTTTTGTTGAAGAAAAAAAAAAAAAAGAAGAAGATACATTCTGGGTCAAAGCAGAAGGCTGATTTATCCCAGTATCCTGTGACAGGTAACTACCTACAGGGGATGTTTAGGCAAAGGCAGAACAAGAGAACGTAGTGATGCTTATCTCAAAAACTCCAATTCTCCAGCAGTTTGTGGCCCAACGACTTGTGCAGAAAGAAGACTGTTTAGATCCTCTGTCTCATTCTTTTCAGCAGCTGAATAGGATTCAGTGAATGAGGCAGGGTGTTACAGGAAGAAAAAAAGATGTCCTCATGGTTAGTGACCTGGAGAATTGGTTTTCTTCATGCTCCTGACACACAGTAATGCTATGCTGGTTACTAAACCCACACTTGATAAGGGGGTTACCTTAGCTGTGTATATTCTGGACATCTGACTTGGGATTGTAATATATACCAGTGCTGAGACCTCATGGCTGCAACTGAAGTAAATTGCTCTGCCTTGGATATATAAAGTACAATATAACACTAAATCAGATTTTAGATTTCTGGCATTGCATCTGCTATCTTTAGCATAGGAATAACAATATGCACTTATCTCAGAGACTTGTTATGAATGTGTTCTGAAGGACCTAAATACTGCATTGATGAGTGTCACAGAAAGGCTCTGAAGAAATTAATCATTTAGTCTACAGGGTTTGAATAGCATACAATAAACAAGGCAGGACACCATACAGTAAGCAGCAGGGATAAAAACATAATATTGAATAAGCATCACCAAGTGATTTATTCCAATATTGTGCACTGATTGAGGGCATTTTTTTTCTGCAGAAATATTAATTTGGAGTGTTATCACAAGGATACTATGAACTGAATTGGGTGTATGAAAGTAGCCTATCTGAATCATGATGCATGCTAATTTGAGGTGCCTAATTCTGATGCTTTAGTAATTTGTGCAGTTTTATTTCTAGAAGAGGGATACCTTTGTTTCATCTGACCTTGTGGTGCACGTAATCATTTTATTTGCTTTTAAATAAGTGTATTGCTTATTATTTGAGCTGTTACTTTTATCACATAGAGAAACAAATCTTTTAAGACATCAGAGCAATTTTATTGGATGATGGATATGGACATGCAAGTCCTATAAGACCTTACAAGGCAGTATAGCGACTTTGACATCATAACCAGCACCAGATTTTCTTCTCAGTTGTGGAAAAAAAAACACCTAAAATTAGAAACAGATCAATTTTGAGCAGGAAGATACAAATTATTCTCTGTTCTGACCCTATTACAGTCAAGCAGTAACAACAGAGAGGAGTATGATATTCTGTCTGTATGTAGACAAGTTACTTGCTCCTGTGAGTCATGCCTGGAAAGAAAACTTAACAACTTACTGGTATTGTCAGTAAAACAGCATTTTACTGAGTGGGTCTGTTGGCTTTTTCACACAAGGAGAAGTGTGAATTTCCCAAAGGCCTAGTGATTTGGAAGGCGCTATTTAGATTTATTCTTATCATTATGTTGGACTTGGTCTGCATCATGCAGTCAGACCCCAGGTAAAATGCGATCTTTCTGTGGGAAAGACAGGAGGCTGATGAGTTTCAGGAGCTTATTTGCCGAAGTAGTCTACTCTGGTGAATAGCCATCTAGAGCTGCAGTATTTATTTTTGTAATGTCAAAAAACCAAACCAAAACAAAACAAAAAACAAAACCCCACAACCAAAGAGCCAAGAAAACAAGCAAAGAAATAAAATTTACATGCAAGTCCCCAGAAGTACTAGCCACTGGCTTTACCTCCATTTGCACTGCAGCGTACCTGCAGGGTTTGCACACCTGGTGTTCGTGTGCCTTTCCACCGTTTTGAAGCCCAATTCAGTGAGATGGGATGTGGGTTTTTTTTCACAACAACACACGTATGTTCAGAAGACAGTACAGAAATTACATATTCACCAGCTAGAAGTTTCTACAAACTTGTAGACATTTCATTTGGGTCATATCTACAGCAAGCACACAAGTTTATTTTCAAACTGTGTTAGCTAACATTTTTTACTAACAAACACAATCATCAGGAACCTGTAGTGAGTATACACAGGACAATTTATGTTCAAAAGCATAGTCAGCTCCTTGGAGTCATAATAATGTTGATAAACTCGAAGAAGCTATTACCAATCCTTCTAAAATTAACAGTAAGATTAGCAAAAAGGAAATCATTTCATCACTTTATTTGAAAGACTGTACTTTTAATAATGGAGTTTTCCCTATTGTCTTGTTACTGACTTACACATTCAGCGTGAGATGACATTTTATAAAAATAAGTTATGGAGTCCTGGTTCAAAACCCAATGAGGTGAACAACAATTTTTATGTTGACCTCAATAGACTTTGGTCCTTGAGTATTCTTAAAAATTATATGAAACTCAAAAAAGCATCCAGCCATAATTTCCTCTTAAATCCTTTTGAACCCTTCCAAGTGAAACTGCCTCGTCTCCAAAGTTGCCTTTCCAGAACTCAAAGTGAACAGCTTCAACCGTTATGGCCCAAGTAAAGCTGATGCATATTTGTCTCCTTAACAAGCTAATGAGAATTTAAGCTGATTTTTTGATGACTTGGAAATTCACGTAATTTTTTTATAGAACTCTGGATGGAATCAGAGCAGATTGATGCAACACCTGCTGATGCTGACTATTAGTATTGTAAGCAGTTGTTCCAAGCAGAACCAGCTCCTCTACTGAGCAGCCAGAGTAAAGGATCTAAAGAGGATAATGGTATATCATGAAAGTGGTATACATTACATATATTATAATGAGGATGGGCAGTAATCTACTTCTGAGTTCAATATTGGACACTATGATCTTGGCCTAAAAAAGTGCTACTGCTATTGCATTTCTGCGTTCAAATGTATGCAGTGAATATGTTGGACAACCTGTAAAAAATATTATTGGTAAATTTCAATTAGATATCTTAGTCTTTTGTTACTTTGCTTGTAATCTAATTCATAGTTTAATCACTGCTATCTGGACTGAGATTTTTATAGACATTTAACAGGATGCTGTTGTGAGTTTAGAGTGAAAATTATTTTGAAAGATTTGATTCTACGTAGAATCCTAATTGTAAACAAATGTTGTATATTAATACTGACCAACACACATCTGCACACACACATATGCATATAAATACTTTAGAGTATGCATTAACCTATTCTGCCTATGCCCCCCTCCTTCCTGTATACACTGATACTGGTACCTAGTTAGTATATTGCAGAGTAAAAATGAAATGATTCAAACGGCTAATAGTAATGGTGAATCATCCTTCCTCCCCATAATGTGGAGTACCAAGAATAAATAGATTTTTTCTTTCTGGTAGTAAACATATCAAGTGGCTCTAGTTAGAAGACCATGCTCTTTGGATTTTATGGCCAATATAATCACTCTCTATTGATTAAGTACTGTAATGTTGTTGGAGTATCTGGAAAGGCATTCAGTCAGTACCGCAGAACTGTACACATTTTGCATTGCATTTGTCTTAAAGAAATTCTACAGCACTCTGCAATATGCTGAAATCCTTGGAGTTTATAATTGCAGTAAAGCCTCTCTCCTGTCAAGGAACCTCTATACAGCAGTTTCAGTGATTGCTGCAGAGAAAGCTGTTGTGTGTTACTGAATGCTGCAGTGGTAGTAAATAATTTAAAGTAATTAAACTAGAAAATGTTTTATTTACCAAATATTAGTGTAGAAAATATTATTTTGTTATACAGTAAGATTTCAGTAGTAAAGCCTCACTTCAGCAATTAGTATCTTTTTCTTAGGAAGAAAGAAAAGATAGAGGAATTATTTTGTCATAAATGAGGAAGGTGTGCTAACTTTTAAAAATTAAGAGTTTCTATCATCCTCTGAAGTTCTTTCCATCCAGAAATTATCCACTAGAGGTGAATAACTTAAACATTTAAAAATTAAATTCCTACAGCTAAAACCTGTTGGAACAAAGCTTTTATAAAAATAATATTAGAATATTGGCAAATATAAGTCAGCACACATTGCATGCCATCTGCACCATCCTGAGCAGGAAAGGCTTCCCTGTGGACAAATAATTGCCCTGCTAACAAATAAGCAGGGAGTAGAGCTCTCGCTGGCTTTGAAAGAAAATTATTTTAAAAATAAGCACAGAACTGCTGGAGTCTATAAGCAGAACATCTTACTATAGTAAGATTCTTAGACCTAGTCAGTAATTTCTTTGTTTCCTTTACTTGGCTTTATTTCCCCCTAAACGCCACTTCATTCACATACCCATCAGAAAAATATGGGATAATTGAGGAAAGAGGATTTTTTCTTCTTCTTCTTTTCCTCCTTCTTCAACTATCCTGTTGATTTTTCTTTCTATAGGGGAGAACAATTTATCAAGATAGACAAAGATTATTTTCAGTTTCGTTAATATCCGCATAAATTTGTGCAAGCTCTAAAGATGTCACTTGTGTTACAATGATGAAGAGAAATCAAAATTGGTCTTGGGGACACACATTGAGTGAGGATGACAAAGAAAGGCAAAATAAATAGCATAGTATCTGTGGTTAAAAAGATGACTTAGGTGGGCTGTGTGGTGTGAGCAGGGTGAGCGCTGACAAAACCAGCAGGTTTTTGCAGAGCCCCAGGTAGTTTGCAGAACTCAGGGTTTGCTTAGCTGGGAGGCGAAAGGCAGATTCCGTTCCCTTTTCTGCCAAAGAGTATTCAAGTTTTCAGCAGCAACCTCATAGTAGAATCTGAATATAAACTATTCCTTGAGAATATGCAGAACAATTCACATCAAGTCGCTTTCAGTGTCTACTGTTTGCACTGTTCTATGTTGTACAAAATACTTAAATATTTAATAAAGCAGAGACTGGGACCACATCCACTAGCTACTAAGTAAAGCAAGTCCCAAGGCCACCATTTTTATTTTCATGTTGTAAATTGTGATTTACAGTTATTTGAACTGGTTTTGCTTTTGTTAAATCAGAAATACTTCATTTAATCTGGATGGGTGGGTTTTTTATTTTGGTGGGTGGAAATCATTCTGATTTGGTTTAAATTTGCCCTAGTATTTCATAAGAACAGGTTAACGCTTCTACTACTTGAAAAGTTATTTCTGAGTTAGAGCCTTTTTTTTCCAGTATTCAGTCTGACAGTTTAATCCTCATTTTCAGAATCTCTGATTTCAGGTTACTGCCATTAACATTTAGTACTCCTACTCAGAATAGGAATAAATATAAGATGCTACTTCTGAACATTGCATTAATGAAGTTTGATATGTGACCACATAAATCTTTGAATCCCTTTGCACAGTGCAAATGATCTTTATTGTTAAATACATGCTTCTTTAATTTTGCATATTCCTTCTCCAATTAAAAATACTTAAAGTTTTTCAGTTTTAGTAATCATCAGATCTAAAAGATTTCTACAGTCTTTACAAATCTTTGAAGTCAGTATACATACATATAAATTTGTGAATATTATGATAAGCATTTCATTTGAAGTGTCATCTAAATAATCTTCAGTTATCTTTATTTACTTCACATGTCTAATGACTAGTTATAAGTTTGCCTAACATACAAAAGTGTAGCATATCAATAGTTGGTCTTAGGAAACCATTGGAAAAAACAGACACTTTTCACTAAATAAAACACTTTGCCAGTACCTGTAAATTATTTACCTGGGTTCAAGCCTTTGCCTCTTTCTTTGATTCTATTTTCTCAAATATACTGTCCCCTGAATACATTTTGGGATCCAGCATTGTAAAATAGACTAGTGCTCCTAAACAATATTTAAAATGACATTTTTATTAAGTTGGCATGAAGCTTGTTGCTGAATTGCTTTTAATATGATAATGTTTTGCAGTTTACTATGCCATAAGTAGAGCTTGGCAGTTAAGTTTACATTAATATTTCATCCAGAAAAGGCCATGAGTTTGTAATTATAAATAGACCTGTTCAACAGAAAGAGATGGATGATTCTACAGCTACTAATTTTCCAAGGAAATAGTATCTAGTTGAAGACCGAAGGCAAAGACTTCCAACTGCAGAGGGATATCTGCAGATCACTTTCAACGGTATTATAGAGGTCTAGCTACTTTTCATACTAGATTACTTGGGGTTGGGTATGATGCTCAAATTTTGGTGTCTTGGTTTCTTCAGCTGTGTATTTGCAAAAGTACTGGCTCATCAAGGAGGTAATGCCAGGCCTGCCTTCCTCCCTCCTCAACCCTTATTTCATTCACCAGCCCGCTCACCCAGTAGCTCACTCTATTTAATGTGAATCTCCACATGGACTTCTACGTTCAAGACTAGGGGAGTCCGGACAAAAAGTGTTGTGAATATGAGCTTAAATTTTAGCTTTCAGAATTATCCTATGCTATGAATGACATAAACACATCATACATATCATCATCATGCAAAAACGCCTGACCTGTCAACGTCTCAGGCAGCTCTGGAATTGGAATTATTTTGGCAGAGCTCCTGAACTAAGTGGCCATGCCTTTGTAGGTCCCAAAAATGTATCTATACAGTATCGTACTCCTGCACATTGATCTGGAAACATGGACAGGTTTAGGCCAAGCGAACTTATGCATCTTTGTGATGGGTTCTATGATGTAGATGTACCAACAGATAACAAATAAAAGAGAAAAGGGAACACAAGCAATAGCAAACTGTAAATACTTTAACTTCCCTCCTGCTCACATAAAATATACAGAAAAAAAAATTCCTGATTATTATTGTTTTCTTAAAGTGAAGAAAAATTAATTTTAATTTCTTGAATAACTATGGATGCTTAAATGCTATATAAGGACAAAAGCGATAAGAAACCTGAGTGTTCAGTTAGAAATCCTACTGCTACCGCTAGAGTAGATATTGCGCCACACATGACACGCACAGTTTAGTAAATAACTATTGTCTAAATTCGGTGAAATCCCAGTAATGCATTAAGAAAGCAACTGTTACACTTAAACATCCCATCTTTGGTGTATTTTTTAAATATTCTTAATATTATTTAATTGTGTCCAGTTCTTCTCAGTGGTCAGCACTGCTCCTCTTCACCTGGAAATAATAAACCCTACAGCTCCAAAAAAGGTATTTACACACATGACTGATTCTATTGTAATCTGTTACTTTGTTTTAATATTTTTAGTTTTGTTTTACCCCACTAGTATCTTGAAAGCACCTTTAGTGCCAGATGTTCCAAACACACACTCAAGAGACTTTACTTAAGTGAATTCAGCCCACTGTAGTCAGTGCTACACATCAGCAAGATTAGCCCCAATGTCTTTGGTGCATTCCTAAGACTGTCCCTGAAGTACCTGGTAAAAGAGGTTTATGTATGTAAGATATACTGACAGAGTGAAGCAGCATGAGCGTGCCACTGTGATTATTGATTGGGGAAATTGATTTATCCAGGCCAATTTTATCTGACAGCTGTGATATTAATTGCTATGGATACATACCATAAGAGATAGGGAAGTAGTGCTGTAATGTTATCTGTTATTACGCTATATTTGCCATAAACTACTCTACTGTGGCTTCCAGCTCTGTTAAAGCCTAAACCTTTGCCCTTGGTTGTACCTGTGCAATTCCCTAGAAGTTAATAGAGCTGTCTTGCATTAGCTGAGAAGTTTCTCTATGTCCATATGTGACCGCAGAGAGGTGAGTAGCTGTGGCATGAACATGTTTACATGTTTTCACACACATCTTTTAGAATATTAAAAAAAATAATAAAAATAGAAAGATTTAGAATAGAAAGTAGGAGAGAACTTGGAAAGGAAATGGAGTGTATATACCATATGTACATCATAGCTATATAAATAAGGAATAGAGTTCAGAGCTGAATTCTCCCCTGAAAGAGCTAAACAGGGTAGAGAGGCTAGAGGCTAATCTTTCCTCCATTGAAGTTAATGACAAGGCATCCATTAACTTTAACAGGAGCTAGATTAGCCTCAAAAGTACTTAACTGTAAGTGGATAAAAGAATGAAATTATTATTATTATGGAAGAAAATATAGTGTAGAAGGATATTGGCAGTGTAAATACATTGGTATGAAAAGAAGGGGGAAACGAATCTAAAGTATTTTCAACTATCATTCCTGGTTTTGAAATGGAAGAGAGAAGAAGTGAAGAAAAGAAAGGAGAGCAGAGAGGTTGAGGTTTATGCTGAAGGATGATACATGACAGGAGTAAGATTCAACAGTCTCAGGCTGGCGTCCAGTAGAAAATTTCTTTACAAATACCTCTATAGTAGATTTACATTAAAGGCCAAGGGAAAATTAGTGGACCTGCCCCAAGAACTAAAATATAAAAGTTAATTTAAAATATACAAATAATAGTAATAAAAAACCAAAACACATACACACACAAAAGAAAAAACCCAAACCAAGGACACAAGAATATACAAATTTGCAGCTTAGATTTGCTTCCAAATTGCTATGTGGTCTTTGGCAAATAACATAACCTTTACCTTACTTGGATCCCTAAAGATATATATCCATTTCATCCATTAAATACTAATGTTGTTCAGTCCAAAAAGCAGACTGCTAGAATAAAATTTTTTTTATTGTTTGATCATATTCCCAAACCTAGAAGAAAGTTGGACTCTTCAATATCAATATTTTTCCTACAGCCAAAGACAGCGTGCTGCTATAATGTGAAGTGGAAAGAAACAGCATCATTTTATTCAATTAACCATTCCCTTTTAGTAGTGTTTTTAATTCATGTGAGTTAATACTGATAAAATATAAAACCACAGAAAATTATCTTGCTATTTTCTATCCCAAATAAAAAATTTTATCCCTTGAGTGAACATCTTAGTAAATGTTTCAGTATCTATATCTATTCAGTTATCTTACATCTATTTGTATACTTTTACTTGTTAACATTTCTTGAATGTTTTTTTCCCCTACATCCCCTTTCTATTGCAATCCTATTTATGCCAAATGTTTTATTTCAAAGGCAAAGAGACTTTGTATCCTGTCCCTTTCTTTTGCCTTCTGAATTAATTTCTCAATGTATGTAGAGGCAGATTTTCTTTATCCATAATGAATGTACGCTTGATTTAATCTTATTAGAGTGTGTGTGCTTTCATAAATATGCCTTTTTGTAAATGAAGGGTTTTTTTCTGAAAGATTTTACTTTTAACTTGCTCAAAAATGAATTGTGAAAGCAGTCTGTCACAAAAGCTGTAGGAAGGTTTCTTTTTTCCTGGTTCTAAATGTTCTTCTCTAAGAAACATTTGCATTAATACAACTAGGAAAATGGTGTCTTAATTTTGACAGACTGGTTGCATGAAGAAAACAAAAACCAGTTATCTTAAAAACAGCTAATAACCAAAACAAACCTGCAGTATAGGTCAGGAGTTCCCAGATGATTCATTTTCATTTCATTAAAGAGTAGGAAACTGTCACTGCAAATTCAACAAGATTCTGAAAATGGAAGGTCTGACTCCACTTTGATTTACGTTTTACAAAGCAGAGGCTTGAAATTTGGCAGGAGGAGGGAAATCTTTGTGTCAGAAATACGTGTTTTGGCATTTCTATGAAAATCCATCCATACTTGGTGAAATACTAAGCCTTTGAAAAGTTTCTGCACGTGCTCAGAAGAGATTTGCTAGAGGTGAAAAGGACATAGAGGGCTCAGAAGCTTCCCTCTTCACCGGCATGGGCAGCTTCTGCTGCCTTACACTGCCCAGCTCCTGTTGCCATTGAGCGGCTGGCCGTACCTCACCTCAGAGCTGTTGCTCCCAACTGCGATATGCTGTGGAACTCGTCATGCTTTCCTAAGAGCTGCCCAGGGAGAAAGAGAGAACACTGGGTTGGTGATTCTCTTCACTGACCCACGAATCCATGGTGCTGGGAGACTGATGCACCAAGAGTACGCGTTTGCAAGGCAGGGGCAGGGGGGGAAGATGGTTCTTTGTGTGACTCGGAGCGCACGTATTTCAGTAGGCTGTGGTGACAGAGGGGCTGAAGTCCTTTCAGCCAGGAAAATTAAAGAAAATAATCTTGAAGCTTTCTTGGAGCTTTTTAGTGATTTTTCTGTGTTGAAGTCAGTGTGACCAAAAGTGACATGCTCTTCAATTGGTTACAATACATTTTTTAAAATAATATCCACTGCTGAAGAAAATTTAAGTGTCGCATTTCGAGGAAAAGTAGTAAAATACATCCTCCTTCAAAATACAAGGTACTTTTCCTAAAAGAACTTTATAAACCATTTTACGTTTCTTCCTTTCCAATGCCTTTTTGTTATTCTGGTGTCCGAAAGGCAAAAATGTGGTCAGTGCATTAGGCTTGGACTTTGTGAGACTGAGTTCAAGTCCCTGTCATGCCATTGGTTTTCTGTGGGAACCTGGACCAAACTGGTGTTATTCCTTCTGTACTTTGGCTTGCCATCCATGAAATGGAGTTAATTCTTTGTTACCTTGAGGACTACTATGAGATTAAATGCATTAAATATATTTATATTCTCACATAAAAGGCACCAGACAGGCCTTTGGATAAAAAACAGAAATAATCAACCCTTTCATAATCATCTGAAAGACATCTGTAATAAAACTGACATAATTTTTACAATCAACTTGTTTAAGTGCATATTCTAGTTCTACTATTAAAAGAACATTAAATATATCATGGCAAGGAGCAATAATTCTACTTCTGGGCTAAGACTGCTACTCAGACTTTTCAGGAAGTTTCTGCAGACATGGAAGGAAAGAACAAAGTTGCTGGTGAATTATCACTGATGGTGGTAGAAACATACCAAGTGGTTTAGGGAAGTAGATACAGTTCCCCCCACTACAACAGCACAGGAAAGAGCTAGCCACAGAGAAATAAACTACCTTTCCTTTCATTAAAAAATAATATTTAAAAACCCCTTGTTTAATTATGCACAAACTAAAAAACTAAATTTCAAAATATAAATTTACTTACATTTGTACTCTGTCACCAGCTTTCTGTGAAAATAAATCCTCGAATACTTATTGCAAAAGTGTGTGATGTGCCACAGACCTCCCATCTGATTTCTTTTCCAGGCAATTTGAAAGAAAAAAAGCAAAAGAAATAGTTCTTTTGTCAAACATAGCCTATACTTTATACTCCTTATACTACTTCTAAAATGTGGCCAGCTCCTAGTACTGTTCTAGTCATAAGCCATTTGTGTTATCCAGGTAGCTTCTTAATCACCTAAAACGTATTTAATATATTTATCTAAATTCAAATTTAATCAACAGGTGACTTTATTAACTAACCAGTAGCTGACTAACAAACAAGAAAGCTGGCCAGACTGTTTGCTGTGACAGAAAAAAAAGACACAATGTCCTTTTATGTCAGGTTTGTGTCTCTGTTTCTCTGTTATTAAAAGAACAAAACATAACAAACCATGCATCCAATTTCGTGACTGTTCCTTATACTTAACAGAGCAGAAATATGTAATTTTCTAATAGTTGTCTGATACTAGATCTTACTAGTGTGTATTTTAAGTTTGCTCAGCTCTGCTATTACACCTATCAGGAAAAAGGAGTTTGTTGAGCACTGTTTTGGATTGCCATGCCAAAATATCAGAGCCTGGGGATAGGGAGACAGTAGCTTGATGGAAGGACCTCGCACATGTGGTTCATAGTCCTAATTACAAGATCTTATAAAAACACATCCATGTACTTTGAGTTTGTGAGAGTTCCTAGTTTGCATTCCAGAGTTTGACTTTAAGCCTTTTACCTGCCGTGCTCCCATGTCCTTTTTTTAATATGATGGAAAAATTCTTAGAAACAAGACAGGCCATTCCAATTTTTTTTTTTTCTTCTTTTAAACCAACAACCTGTCCTATGCTTCTGCCTCCTTGTATCAAAGGACAGGGTAATATGCTATTTCAGTTTCCTATACAGAAACCAACCTTCCTGATATCTGTCCACATCAAAGTTTCTCTCCCTGTGACTCGGGAGTACATGTGTCACTGACTTCTCCTGAACTGCAATGGGCCTACTCATGTGTAACGGGTTCCCTCAGCTACTTGGGCTTCACTCATATATAGTAGCTAAAATTGAAATACTTTTTAGTGTGCTGCTTGCCCTCATGTGTACAAAGAACTGCCTGCCAGCATCTGAAATACTGCATTTATTCTGCTTCCAATCTAAATTCATGCTGTCGACAGCTGATGGATATTTTTTATGTGTAGAGTTTAATTGAATAAACTGTGGGTTTGATTTTCAGAATGCTTATGAATTTTAGTTAACTGTTAGAACCAGAGGAAAACAGATTATGCATTCCAGTGACTGCTAATATTGCTACTAAAAATAAGTTTACCACTAATTTCTTTATGGGCTCCTGTGCTGTTTAAAATAGGCTTTCTCATTATGCTCAAGGCAGGATAGGGGAATATAGTACACTCTACTATGTTTTTGATGCTATCGTAATTATGCATCTTGAAAAAACAGGTATCCTTGCACCATCAAAGACTAGAAATCAGTAATAATAATAAAAAAACCCACAATGTCAAATAATAATTCTAAGGGACAGGTTATCTCCATTACCTGATATGTCAGTTTTCATTTCAGTTCTTTTCCTGCCTTTTCCCCAACGTCGGACACTTTTAAGATTCAGCTGGAGAGGGCGCTGGGCCATCTTGTCTAGACGGTGATTTTGCCCCGAAAGGTTGGACCAGGTGATCCATGAGGTCCCTTCCAACCTGGTATTCTGTGATTCTATGATTCTGAGAGATTTCTGCTTAGGTCTTGTTAGTGGGTCAAGTCTCTCTACATTGCCATGTTATTGTATATAGAGGGACTATAGAAGGAAATATAAGGCAAGTGTTTATTCCCTGGGGTTTTGGACAACCTTGGGGTGGGGCAGGTGGGGTGTAGATTTTACTTGCTGGCTGAAACACTCCTCTTGGAGTTCTCGGTTACCAGTGGGCACAGTCTTGGCCAGAGGCACTTTAGTTCTGCCCTCTCGTATTCTACTCATCGGCCAAGAAAATGTCAGAGCTAAGATTAATTCCTAACGGCAGTTTATACCCACCGCATGTATGTTACAATAGGGGTGTGTGCACACAGAGTTCTGGGTTTGTACCTCATGCACGTACGTGTGCATCTAAAACTGTAAACTGCCATTCAGCTGCACTGATGTTAAACTCAAAAAATGTGTTTAGAAGTCTGTAATGTGTCACTTGATAGTGATTTTTAGACAGGATGATGTGTGTATGCTAATTCTATTTATGTGTGATGGATTTATTAAACTAAAATGGTTCCATACACTAGTGAAAGTATTTTGCTGTCTTGTCAAATAGAGGAAATTTTGTTTGAAATGAGAGATCCTGCCGCTTAGTATTTCACATCTATGCAAACAACATAAGACCATTATTGCTTGTGCATCCAACAGACTCTCATAGAAAAAATGTTACTACATGATGCAAGTAAATCCCAAGCTCACAAATACTATTTTGTATTTGGAGCAGTGTTCTGTGGAAGAGACACTGCTGACTTGCCGAAGAGATCAGCTGTGTTGAATGACTGCAAATCGTCATTAAGTGATAAGAAGTGCCTGAGCAAAGTCAATTGAGGTTCCTTTACATTTATCTGTATGTGTTCTAGGAGAAGAAACTCCATGTTTTGCATACCAGAACTATCTTACTGCCTCCATATAGTAGCAGAGGAAGCAGAAGCTGGTCCTGATTTCCTGTGAGTGAAATAAATTTTAGCTTGAGAAGCCTCATAAAGCTCTGTTTTCTACATTCAGAAATAGGTACTTTTTAATCTTGATAGGTG
Source organism: Elanus axillaris (assembly GCA_026212715.1). Lineage (NCBI taxonomy): Eukaryota > Metazoa > Chordata > Aves > Accipitriformes > Accipitridae > Elanus > Elanus axillaris. Next base: position 6,061,385 of record JANZLQ010000040.1, read on the forward strand.
TAAGTGCTTTCCTTTGCTAATAGCTGGACTTAAACTTGATGTTAGGGAATTCTAAGTTGAATTATTCTCTTTATGCTTAACTGTAATATGAAAGTTGGAGCAGGATAGAGGTAGGAAAAGCAGTATCTTTAAGATGTTAGTCTAAGGTGTAAGATTAGTTTTTATGGCTGTCTTTAGCTGAATTTTAATGTCTCATGGGGAACGTAGAAATTCTGGGCTACATGTCTTTCTTGTGTGGATATGGAAAAGCCTGCCAAAATTACCAAACATGAAAAGTGGGGGAAGGGGGGCAATGCTGTATGTTTGAGTTCTAGTATTTCTTAATGAAATGCTATAGAATGCTATTGACTTATTTCCTTGTCAGGTTTCAAAAAAATATGAAGTGATTTTACACTCTGAAAAGGTGAACTCTTGTTGCAGAACTTTAAATGTGAAAATTATATGCAAATGAATGAAAAATCCCTTCCTGATTGAACATATCACTGGCTTGTACTTTAGCCTTTTCTACTTTTGTGATTACTGATGTCACTTGTTCAGACGTGTATTTGGAAAAGTAGTTGGAACAGTTTTATGTGGTTTATGTTTATGTAAATTACAGAACAGCCAGGAGATCATGCAGTCCTAGAATTGTGAGCTAGGCTTTGCTAGGGTAGAAGCCATGTGTGATTTCTGAGTGACAGTTTTTGATCAGACACTCTTAATTATTTTGTGATCAGGCTTTCTTATAACATGAAACAATCTAGCAGGTTTTAGTAATGCGTAGCAACTGAGTAGGTTCTTTATTGCAGTAAAAATAGGGAGAAAAAATAATATTAATTGCTTTATGTCCTTCCATTCCGGAAATAGCCAAGTTGAGTAACCTAATGGTACTATACAACAGTAAATTTGTGTTCTTTCACAACCCTACCATTTTCATTTTTTCCCTCTGATTCTTAGGCTAAATAAGAAATCCTTCAGAGGGAGCATACCGTAATGGACTACAGTTTCATACAATAGGACCTGAAATGCGTTTGTGATCTTCCAGTATATTTGTAGCATAAATGTCAATGGCAAATAATTAGAAGTGCTGAGATTTTAAGATATGGGTATACTGTCCTATAGAGAGAATTATTCTTTTTTATGATGTGGATTCACTTCTGAAGATTCCTTTAAAAATTTATTCAGTGGTGCTTAGAACAAATGTTGTACTTCCTTGCTAAAATATAGCTGGCTCTCATAATGAATGTATGTATATTTTTCTTTTAGAATTTCACCATTTTAAGGCCTGGTGTATGGGCTGGGGTTTTCAATAAATATTTATGCCCCAAATTTCTAATAAATAAGTTGCTTATTGAATGAAGCAAATAAATTTAAGAAGCTTTTAACTTGTAGTTTTCCTTTCTCCTCGGTATAGATCATGTATTGAATATCAATGGTTTTCTGATGACAGCTCTTCATTTATTCTTCTCACTACGGAGTTGATGGTACTGGTTGTGTTACTAAGTATTTTGAAAAAAGTAGTAATAAAGGAGAGAAAAAAGTAGAATATTTAACTACCTTTGACTTGGTTTCTGACTTGATGAAATTTCTCTGACTGCATCTAGCAGTAAAAGAGCCTTTATTGCTTTGTCTTTAGTTTTCTGACAGTATTGCTGCAGAATATTGGGGCAAAAGTGGAGAAAATTAATGGAAACTGGGGGTGGGGGTGGAGAATGATCCTGAATTCTAGTATGAAGACCATTTTTCCCTTCATTTTCATGGCATGTTTCTAACTTCATGGTTTTAGAAGTAAAACAAATTTTGAAAGGAGATAAGTTTTGCCAAACATTGTAAAGGGCATATCACTTAAGATTCGAAATTCAGGTGTCAGTTGATGCCTAGCGTAACACTGATATGCAATTATATCAAAGGACATCTCATGTCATGTTAAGTTCAAAATCCATAAGTAACAAATTTTATGTGTAGACCTTGATATTAAAATGTTGGGAGATTTTTTGCTGTGAATGGTATTGAATTACTCTGCTAATTCAGTTCTTCTGTAGCTGTGTGACATGTTTAAAAAAAAAAAGGGGGGGGGGCAAATCGAGTCCATTAAGATCATACTAAGTATTTCCAAAT
>JANZLQ010000040.1:6063581-6105176 GCA_026212715.1 Elanus axillaris
AAAAAAAGGGGGGGGGGCAAATAGAGTCCATTAAGATCATACGAAGTATTTCCAAAAGAAGTAGTGAAGAATGAGAGCCACTGAAGGCATTAATCTTATTTAGAATGGTAGGTACAATCTGGTCATCCTTGTTCAAGAAAAATGAATTTAAATGAGAACAGATGGAAAGAATTGCAATTACAGTGATTAAGTGAACAATGAATCTATCATATGAGAAGAAATTGAAGTGTGTTATATAGTAGGACCTACTTGTTTAGCCTAGTAAAATGAAGACAGAAGCAGACAATCCATCTTTATAAATAAAACCAAGGATTAAACACAAGGAAGATATTGCTGACACTTGGATAAGTGCTTCAAAAACTGGCATGAATGAATGCAAAATGTAAGCATCAGAAGTCCTTCAGCATTTTTTGGATGCTAGAAGAGGACCATGGTAGCCTAGAAAAAATTCCTAGAGGTGTTCTCAGTTCTTCCTCTTACCTCCAGGCAGGAGCTCAGGTCAGGGCTCCACTTAGCCTGGTACAGCCTATATAAGTCAGAGGAATGTGTCACATTGCAGGGATTATCACAAATTTTCATAATGATAGTTTAGTTAATAAATGTTCTCTCTATCATGTTCTCTCAAGTCATAGGGGGAGATGCTGGGAGGCTATTTAGGGTCTTTTTTTAATATTTTGTGAAACTTTGCTAATGTAGAAAAGTGTAAGTCAAGTATTTGAAGAAGTCCTAGTAAGCAAATGTTAAGGCAAACAAAAATCAGGTGAAGTATAGAAACAGACTGCATATGCTTTGTATGTGACAGTGAAAATAAACTGTTGAGGCTGTTATTATTTTTTAATGCATATTTGATACAAAAGTCTCCAGGAGACTGAAAACTGTGAATTCAGTTACTGTTCTTAAAATGAGAGCATACATGAAAGGTTGAAAATTAGAGTCCTGTTAAGTGTAATATTTTCAGTATGCTAGCAGAGAATACTAATTCATGGTTGCCAAAAGGATACACTTACAAAATTATAACTTAAAGGGCATGAGTAAGCAAGGATTTCTGAAAGGTGAATCACATTAAGCAAATAAGATTACTTCTTTACAAGTGAATGGAAGAAGAGAAAATGCAAGATTTAGTATTTCTCCATTTCAATAAAGCTTTTCCTTTTTACCAAAGTTTCATGCAACAGATTTTTCTATAACCTGTCAGAATATGGAGTGGATGCCTAAGATTTTTACTACTGATGAGTAACCGGAATAGCAGAGCATGGAAAGTGCATTTTGAGGGACTGTTGAAGAGTAGAATCCTTTTGCTTTCTTTGTTGGGATCATTCTCTTTAACATTTTAATTATTGATCTAGTTTAAAACGTGAGGCAATAAATATTTCAGGTGGTACTACAGAGATTGTTTAAATGGCAGATGGTTGCAGTTGCTTAACGGGATAATTTTTGATCAATTGAATGAATAGACCAGGGGGTGTAAGATTAAATGCAATAGGTCTAAGTGTTAAGTGAGGCTCCTGGGTTGGAATATTACACAAGTTAAGTGTTGTTGAAATAGATATTGAATTAGGTAATAGTCAGGAAGAAATGGTCAATGCATGCTTATTGACAGATTCCACATTAAATGCTTGCTTTATTGTGTAGCAGCAATAAAGGCTAATGTGTCCAAATGGACTTTTAATATGAGATTGAACTTATTTTATAAAAACTGGCTTATAAGCCAGTTGATACAGAAAAAAACATTAGGCCAAATTTCCTGATTTTAGTCACATAATTTGTAAACATAGAAATATCAGGGAATAAAAGAGAATAAAGAAGCACATTCAGTGAAGTTGATAAATCTGGGAATATATGATCTAGAGAGGTGGAAGTAAGGTAATATGCAGAGAGGCTCAGAGCCCCCATTTGGAGTGTAGACCTCAGAGGGAAAGCTGTAAATTCTGCTTTGAGGACAGACAGTCTTTGAGAGAGGACTGAGGGTTTTTTCCTACTTATTGTTCAGTCATATTGTATTATTTGATATTTCAAAACTTGACACCTTCCAGAAGTCCTCAAAAGTGAATCTCAAGGAAAAGACATTGCTGCTGTGTTCTAATGCCCATAATATATATGTGGTTAATTTAACACATGAGCTACTTCACTAAGATTGCTGCAAAACCTTGTATATCTAAAGTTAGTAGCATGCATACGTGTTTGCAGAATCAGGCTTCACTGATCAGCTTTATATTTAAATGTAACTAATAACCCCTTCTGTGAGTTAGGTGGAATTTTCCCTGCCTCCTGTGAAATTTGATGTGTTTCTTAGGAAGGCAGGAGTGACTGTTCTGTGACCGCTCTTTCTCACACTGTTAAAAAACGCAAGCTGTTTTTAAAATAGGCTTCTTTCTCACTAAACTACTCTATTTGCTGGCCTTTATACCCCATGAGATGGATGAATCTGGCCAGTTCAGGCACTTGACAAACAGGATGGCGTTGACTGAGGTGCTGGTCCAGCCTCCCATGCAGGTGGGGAGGTGGCTGGTGGCCCTGCAGTCGGTGGGAGGTGTGGAGATCAAACGTGGCCAAAGATGACCTGTGATTTATTGCTGTGAATGGCAAAGAAGGCTTATGCTATCCTTTCAAACTCGAGAGGTCGTTTTCTCTTTGTGTCTACCTAAAAAGCTGGCAGGGACCGTTTCAAAGGGTTCTACTTGTGGACACAACAGACAAAGCATCATCATCCCATTCAAACTATGCTAACAATTACTTAGAAATTATAAATATGAATAAAGACATTTGCCGCAGCCATATGCACCACTATTTCAATTAATGTATGTATTTCCTTTTAAACCTTGTTTGCAAACCTCTATCCCTTGTATATTAGATATTACTCAGTTCTATTCAGAAGGAACGTATGATGAGATAAGATCTTGAGGGTAGGATTGTCAAAATAATGAGTGTTTGCATATGTAGCTGAAGATGAAAGAGGATGTGGCTGCACTCTATCTGAAAATCAGATCCTTAATAATAATTTCTTTACCTACATGAGATACGAAAGCGCTTTGAGCTGAGCTGTTGGCAGTATCAATGGGAATTCTTTGTAGGTCTTTTCTGTCTTATTTAGGCTTTATTTAAGATTGTCCATAATCAAGCAATACGTGTGTCTTACTATTCTGTATGTATCATTTGTTTTTCACTATTTTCTCAGGGATTAGTGATCACTGGAAAATAACAACAAAACGATGACATGAACAAAATGTGCTGCCTTAATCATCTATGCGGCTTAAACATGGTGTTAATTTTTTTTGTGCAGTTGGTGCTGTATGCATTATTGAATGTATTTCACCTATTCAGACAATGTTAATTTCCATAACACTTTCTGAATGAATTATTAGGAAAAAAATATTTTTTTTTAAAGATAGCTAGTATATTCAGTGGCTGGGGTAAATATTGTAAGCATGTAAACTTCCCATTCAGCCTTAATTTTTCAACCATATTTTACTTTCCACTGGCTGAAAAACAAGCAAACCACAGCATGGCATGGCTTTATTGTACCACTGTTCAGCAATTTTTATATACTGTTTCCTTTTGTAATTTGAGACATGATAATGATTTTTGCTATAAATTTTTTCGTAAGTATTCTTACTGATGGATGATGCATTTATTTAAGCATCAGTGGACAAATAAAGTTATCCACGGGTGACTAACAACCTTGAATAAATACCATTTCACTCAACAGCTATCCATAGTACCTTAGCAATGCAATTACATGCCAGGACCTATTATCCCAATTAATGGACTGTTTTATATTCACTGTGCATTATACTTGAAACTCTTCAGAGGCCTGGCCTTCACTTAGCCAGAGGCAAAAAAAGAAATGTATAACAAATCACCAGGAAAAGGCTTTCATTTACTTTCCAAGATATGTAGCGTGTAATTATACTTTAAGCATAACTAGGATGGTCTCAGAAATGCCCTTTGATTTAAGTTACAGTAAAACTACATATTAAAACCGTGATTAAATATAGCTATCTTGTTTTCCAAGATTATTGTTGGTAAGTGCAAAAGTAGATATTTTGCTATCATCTTCCTACATCATCTTTTTTTGTAATTATTTTGCCAAAGGTTAACTTTGAGGGTTATTTATGAGATTCATATAGCTTCCCTGTTTCTAAGCATATGAAATAAGAACAGCAATTCATGGGGACGTTGTATTTGCTGGATGGGTGAACAAATAAAATAGTCTACTAAAAAGTACGCAACCCTGTGTCGTGTTGTTACTTTGTAAAATGTCAGCCCTGGGCTGTGTTTTACAGGGCTGGAATTTGGCCACCGGAGTTTCACTCTGCTCCCTCCGGTGGCTTCCAAAGCTGCATTACCAAAGCCATAAAATAAAACACAGTTGTATTTCTTCTCCTTATTGTAAGGAGCATTGATTGCTTCTCATTGTATATTATAGCAAAGGGGCAGTCTATTACATAAATTTATTGCATTTTCTTCATGATAATTACTGGAAGTTATTGAACAAGGCAGGGAGTTATGACCAGTAAGTTCCTGCTACAGCTGAGGAAGCAAATCCACAAATATTTAGTGGATCTAAACAGCTGTAAACAACACATCCTGTTTACAGTGTAGTAGGAATTTACAACTTACAGTGCATCTGAGGAATTTTTAGGAATCATGCTCCAGCTACTACAAATTCAGGCTTGAAATATGAACTGCAGTAAAAAGTCATCTTGCGTTGTATCGTGTACGTACCTTTTGTCAAGCAATTTGATAGCAGTTAAAATGACCACTAGATTCACCATTTCCCTTATTCAAAAATGACATTACTATTTCATGAGCAGCTGGTTAGGGAGTCTCATGAAATCTGCATGCATACATTAATGCCTGATTGCTCTCTTTACATTCTGAAAAGGAATATATCAATGGAAAAAATCAATAATGTAAGTGTCCCACTAGGTCTGTGGATTCCAGTAAAATACAATCACTGAGTCATCTTTCTGGAATTTCTTTTCACAAATAAGTTGTTCATGTATTTGGTGTACACTGGCCACAGTGGCCTGTGGGCCAGCTGTGGGCCACACAGATTTGCCATGCTAGACTTGCACAGCAGGACCTCCTGCAGGGCTGCTCCAGAAAGCCCTCAGCTTGCTGGGCATGCAGAAGGCAGATCTGCTGTGCCCCTCTGAAGTCTCGTGCCTCCCAACAGCCCTGGCTTTGCTATGCACCTGCAACTATATTGCCTCCACTCAGGTGCCACCTATCCTCCTCTACAGTCCAGTTCATGCCGTAGCCGGACGGACTGTCTAAGGAAGAGGAGAGCTGCTGCAGCCAGGACAATCACCAACTGCTCTTCCCAAATTTCCTGGGTGGGTCTGGTTGCCTCAGTCCCTTGCCCCCCCATACCAATAAATGCAAGATGGGTGAATTCCTGTTTTTCTAGTGGCTCCTTCATCCCCTGAAAGAGAAGGGGTCCTGATGTCTCTGCCCTCCTCTCCTTTCTGTCTCAAGTCCTGAGACATCAGTGAGTACAGTGCTTGGAGTAGCCAAGATTTTTAGATTTATTCCAAAATTCAAACAACCCTCAGATTTGTGCCTGGATGAGAGACCCCATGAATGGAATCGCATCTCAAGCTAATATGGTAATTGTGCAATTCTTTCATAAACAGAATGCAATGGTCCATAAACATATGTAGATAAAGTATTTTTACTGACACCAAATTCCAAAATTCCTAGGATTTTTATTTGTATTACTTATAAGACATGAGAGCTTTTGTTAACGTGCAGGTCCACTATGGGAAGTGTTAATGCATTTACAAAGTAGCCCACCTGTCTCACCAAAGAAATGCTACAGGCGTAATCCAAATGTTAAAATAAAAGCTAGGAAGTCTAGTACGTTATCCCTAAATATATGAACAAACTTGTGCAGTAGAAATAAAAAGCTAGCAAGTATATTAACTCTAATTAAATGTTGATGACTTTGATAAATGCTGCAGTCTCAATAAATATAAGTGATCTTCACATTACTCTTCATTTATTGACACCCTGGTACTATTTTGAAGAAGATTCATCTTCCACCAAAGACTTTTATTGCTATAATATTTCACAACTGACTAGCCAATTTCTTCTATTATCTTAATATTCACAGTTAAAATAAAGAACTAACATTATCCATAATGACTGTCTATGTCAGATATGAAGACAGTGAAGGGGGGAAAAAAAATTGATAAAGAAAATTTCTGGCCATCATTTGCTGTTTCTTACTTGAGTTGCAAAAATAACACTGGAATGAGTTCAGATTTTTGGGTTTTTTTTTCTTCTGACCTATTTTTCTGGGTTTCTTCTCAGCCTTTTTCCTTTTTGAAGGGCAGAAGCTGAAGATGGCCTTTGTTGAGTTTCCAAAGTACTTAAAAAAATTTTACTTCCTAGGTAGAAGCGTAGGTAATTTAAGCACTTTCGTTTCTAGGATTTCACTGGGAGAAAAACATTTTACAAAACTGAAAAATTATTTTTCCCCCCCTTCATTGTGAAGCTGAAACAAAGATTTAAGAAGTAATCTACGGCATTGCTGACAGAATTGGAGTAGAACATTAGTCTCTCGGTTTTAGCCACCTGCTAGAGAAAAAAGGAAAAGGAGAGAATAATGTGGTAGGCCTTTTGCTTCTGCTGCTGCTTTTAAACAGTCCCCTTCTGCTAGGAGAAACAGAAGAAGGAGTCAAGCCTTTAACGGCTGGTTCCAACATCACTGTACAGACAAGTGCCCTTGATATGTGCTCTGATGTATGGCTGGAAATATGCAGGATCATAAATGTCATTACTTCTTCCTGTCTTGCAGCGATTCATTGCTTCCCAAGTTTCTTAGTTAGGATTTCCCCGACAGCAAATATATTTTGGTTGTCTGTAAGTATTAATTACAGAGCACTACACGTGGTAAGAAAATTTAGTAATATTAATGTTGATAATTGTCCAGTAGAAAGAACATTTTAGTAATAACAGTAGAAAGATGAGATCTAGGAAAAAAAGATTATGGACCTATAAATAAATACTGATTTACTTTCTCCCTTCCACAGTATTACCAGTACTATTAATATAGAAAGAGTGCAAGTCTCCTGTCCAGAATTTTACTGGAAACTCACAGAGCAGTGAGCCTCTTTCTAGGGCACTACAATGTTGTGATGCTCATCAACATATAAATAAAAAAATGCATTTTATAATTATCACATATTATTTTACATAGCAAATATATTAAATAATTCGGTGGGTGTTTCTGTGGTGTGCCTCAGAATAACAGGAAGGTTGGATATTTTTGCTTGAAATCACGTAAAAATACTCATAGTATGTGGATGAACACAGCTTTTCTGTAACAAAATGAACTTTGGTGCTGTTCATTATCACAATAAGACATTTCCAAGAGTGTGGTATTGCAAGATAGTCTTTTTATTGGATCATTCGAGGCCAGTGGGGCATGTGTTATCTCATTTTAACACACACCTTGTGGGTTTTTTTGTTTAAGTAAATGATGGATGTTTCCAGTCCAACAGCTTTTTTGTGTAGAAAGCAAACTAAAGAAAGTGAATAATGTGACCATGGAAATATTTTAATTTAAAAAGAAATGTTTCTTAATTAAAGATAATCATAGAAGCTTGGCAGGAATGATCACCATATGAGCAAATCTCACCAGCCACATTGTGCTTATATAGGGAAGGTACTGTATGTAATGCGGTGCTTTTACTTAGCTCATTGACTTTTTCTAGTGATGACTTCTAACTACGTTTTCCAAAAAATCTAATTTTTTTTTTATGTTTGTGCTTACACAATTTCATTAATATTTGATTTTGGGATATGGTGGTACTTATGTATATTGAGTTTAGAGAGACCAAATTAAAGAAACTGTCCTCTCCTGACAGGTCTGTAAATTTACAGTATACCTGTACATATTTATGCAAAGAAAAGAAAAAAAGGCAGCATGTGCTATGCTGCTACAACATTAGCATCGCCTCAGAGTTACTGCAAAGACAGGGCTGCAGTGTGGAAGAGCTGGGTCTACTCCTGGGTGGCTGTGAGAAACTGGGGGTGCAGCTTTACACAGCTTCACTTGCTCTGACGTAATTCAGCTCTAGAAATGCTCAGAGAACTTCTTGTTTCTCCATTCACCTTCTACTTAACAGCCCCTTCTGTTGCAAATAACCCCTTGAGGAGTGGCATCTCATTTCCCTTCTTGCAGCTGCACCATCCTTTTCTTTAACCATGACAGTCCTGGCTGATCCAGAAGACTCTTCTGCAGAGCTCATCCTCCCATGCCCTGGTTCTGTCTGTGTCACTCTTCTCTGTGTCCTTTTTTTTGGCTTCTCCTCATCAGACTTAAAATTTATCTTCATTTTTATGATCCTGCGCCACTTATCCCCTCTGTTTATAATCTTTCATCAGCTACTAGGATGTCAACCTCTGCCTCCGATTGGTGAGGGCTGCTCAGCTGTGGGCTTGCTTTCATCCTCACTCTTGATCTCGGGGAGGAGCTTTTTTCTGTAAACCTCAGTCTAGCCACATTGTTGTTCTGCCTCAGATCCACAGTGCTGTCTTTTGTGCAGTCCCCAAAAACTTGTCAGTGCTTTGGCTCCTGGTGTTCCAAACCCATCGCCTACTATTCTGGCCTCATTTTTCCTATGACCATCTGCTGTATTTTGCCTAATACTCAGAACACTGGCTCTTAGAGTCTTCCCCCAAGTGGAAATAAAGAAATAATAGTTGTTACGTGTTTCCCATTGGGAGTAGCTAACTTCTTGCTGGTTTATGAAGTGTAATCACTATTGATGGAATTTGTAAATCATGTTTTCACAATGAAAAGCAGGTATGTACAATAGGATATAACATACACTTGTGATTCCCATTATAAATGACATAATTCCTTGCAACACTTGAAGTACCGCTTCTTCATTTTATTTTAGTATTCTTTATTATATTCTATCAGAGGTTTAATGCAGAAAAACGTGAGCTATTGTAAAAGGAAAGTCAGGCTGTGAGTGGAGTCCTCCCTTGTTAGTACTTCTTTTAACAGTACTCTGATTTGCAGTAAGTATAAATGACTTTGAAAATTCCTTTGAAAATATTCCTTCCACTTGGCTATTACATAGTAGTGAATTGCATGTCAGCCTTCAAATTACAAGGAAAATAATGAAAAGGAAGATACAATGATCATGGAAGTAACAAAACATATTAAACTTTTTTTCTTCTTTTCTCTTTAGATACAGCTACATTACAGGTCTAAATCTCTTACTACCAGAGACAAACTTCTACTCACTTCAGACAAAAAATAATAACAAAAATAGAAGTAACTGCACATGAAAAAATGTATTTTGTAAGATATGTTCATAGATTGATAAAGCAGCTGAACCCAGTATTAATAAAGATTGCCATTCATTATTTGAATTTGTATGATTGACCACTTAAAGAAATTACTAGTGCTATAGAAAGGCTTGTGACTAAAAAGGAGAAGTCATTTAGTTCAGGGAGGTGTTGCAGGCCTAATAAAATAACTGTTGATTATAATTATACACTAATCTCTGAAATATTCTCTTGGGAAGTAGACAGACAATGAACAGGAACAAAAAAGAGCTCAAACTGATACACTTTACTGATATCAAGAATAAGCTTTTGCAGCCTACTGCATGCTGTGAGAAACTCTTCAAAGCTTGTTTTTTTTGCTAACCTCTTATTTCCTCTATCTAGTTACTTATACTATGTAAGGCAGAAAAGTTTGCATTTTCATAGTCATTTATATAGACAGGCCAAACTATTTTTGCATTTCCTCAATTGTCATGCTTTAAAAAAAACAAAAAACCAAACAGTTTTACCTGAGTGTTTAGAACTAACGTAAAGAACATAAGAACAGATCTGAAATTCTCCAGCATCAGGCAGTAATTGTTATGTGGCTTCCAGTGTAAATTTTCTGCTAGCAGCATTACCGTTCTCTGTCATGAGGAAAATATTACTGGTATAACAACTGCTTTTGATTTTTAACGTGTTATGAATTTGGTGATTTGCCCTGCTGCTTACATAGAACAAGAACCAGAAGGGCAAACTTATTTATGCTCTGGTGCAATAGAGAAGTAGCTTTTCCAATTTTGACATGGATAATTTACAGTCGTGTTGATAATCATTCTAGGAAATAATCACCTAGGAAATAATCGCAGCCTTTCCTGATCTCAGTGTTAGCTGTATTGACACATCAAAGGCATGTGCCTGCATTACTTTCTTACTAATTAGAAAGTGTTTTAAAAGAAATTAGGTTAGGGAACACTGATAGATACCACTGTCTCTGGTGAGTTGTCAGAATTTCAGGGTAATATTAGGCACATCTGGGATGACATAAAAATCTTGTGTGTTTCCTGCAGAATTAATCTATAGTGGAAAACCATGGACACATTTTAAGGTATTTTGCATTGCTTTAGGTGTTCTTACCCTAGTAGCCTGTAGAATTTCCCAGATTTATAAATACATAGCCCATTTCAAGAAATAAAATCTTACACATGCTCTTTAGCCTCAAGTACTGTTTAAGTGCAGCAAAATGCAAACCCATGTTGGTATTTAAATTATCTTTATCATCTGCTTTAAGAGTTATTGAAATGAAGGTTAATCCAGGAAGGCATCACTGTATCTATCAGTTACATTTCAGGTGTGTCAAGCCTCTGACAACTAGGAACGTTGGGTTTTGGGTTTTTTTTAAGAAATGGAAACTGTCTGGAGAAAAGTTGCCCAATACTTTTAAGCATAGTCCTCTGTATGGAGAATACCACAAACGCTATCTCTTAAAGGCAAAACTAAGAAGTCTTAAACTTGATCAAAGTCTCCGTTATTTCCTAATATATTTTACAGAATTCTCAGGTTTGTATAATATTGCAGTTTTTTAAAAAGTCCATAATCTTAGTGGTGCTAATATTATAGATTAGGATATTGCATTTTTCTGGTTTATAATTTTATTGCTGTTACTCAAACAAAATATCCCATAAGAAAAATAATGCTGAGTGAGGCCATATCCATGGAGTTATTCTTTTAGCTATATTTAAATCTTTGTATTTTATACTTCTGCCTGAGAAATATTCATATTTACTAGACTATATTTTAAGCTTCACAGGATAGCATGACAGCTCTTTGCCTGTTGACCTGTGAACACTAAATCACGTGGAAGATACACAGACAAAACCTGACTCATTACGTGTTGATGTAGTTCTTTTGTAGTTTTGTTTTAAGAAAGGACCTAAACAGACATAAAAGTAGCATCAGACAAAAATATCCTATGGCTAAGGCCTCCACTTCTCATATAAACAGGCAATTTTTTTCCCATAAGTCCTGTAACAGGCTGAATACTTCTGCTGGACGCTGAGCACTTTAATTAGGACTCATCATGTGGGACTCCTCAAAACACCTTTAAGTCACTAATGTGAAATCCCAATGTAGTTCAAGGCCTCCCTGGAGCAGCTTCATACTTCCATGCAGTTTTGACACCACTGATCTCAGGACAGTGATAGAGGGGATGAATCTGGCCTCTTTGTCAGATATATTGCATGATTTCCAAAAGGAACAATGAGGTCCAGAGATTTAAGTCTTTTATTAACAAAGTTTCTAAAATTAAATATCTCTGTTGATTTGCGGACATCTGGTACGTGTTAATATATTGAGTCATGAATGTCTGTATCTATAGAGGAACTATATGAAACTAGTGGAACTATCTATGCATCTTATCTGTAGTGAAATACTGTATTAATATCTGATATTACAGAGTAAAAAAGAAGTGTATGCCTAAAAAATTACAAGTATAGGAATGTTTTAGTCCTATTAGAGGTCAAGAATGATTGGCCACAAATCAAAAATAGCTAGAAGCAAACTAAGATTCACCACCACCTGACTGATTTGCTAGAGGTGAATTTGCATGTGTTGCACATGCCCAGATGTTCTTTTCAGTTCATTACCAGCAAGCAGCCCAATTTGTCTAAATCACATTTAATACACAGCCGTTTGTGGCAGGTGTAAAGAAAAAAAAATACATATAATGTAAATCTCCCATGGGAGTCTCTATGTAATTACAATTGTTAATTTAAATTAACTTTACACTATTAAAAAAGGGTGGGAGAGGAAAAAATAACTTGATAGTGGGAAGTTATTTACAAATTCAAAAACTATTGCAAGAAAGCTTCCTGTTTTACCAAATAATATACCTTATATATATAACCATAGTATCTTACTCTGATACTGGTCAGAGTATCCCTGATACTCATCTCTTGCAAAGTTCTTTGAGATATGGAAATGCAAACCTTCAAATATTAGCTAGTGGAGGGTGTTACCATTATTTGGTGAGGGGATGCAGTACCTGATATTGAATTCACAAGTCTGTAGCAAATTCCAGTGAAACTTAAGGATATTGTTTTCTATTTACTGTGTGCACTGTAGAAATTCTCTACGCTGTCTCATGCAGTATAAGAAGAATGCAGAACATAGAAAAAGTATGGAGTTAGCTCCTTTTAACATCTTGATGAATGTATGAACATATTGTGAGAATTCTTAAGCAACTTAACATTTTTTGCTAGATAATTCTATGAACTCACCTTTTGCTATAAAGGGAGATAGATTATGCATGATGCTTGTGAGGGGCAAGAGATTGACATAGTGGCTCAGACTGTTGGTCTACACACATCTTTAGTTAGCATGGTGATACCCCTTACAATTGACTTCCTTCTTGATGGCTTTAAGCCACATGTACAGTACTGAACTAGGCAGAAGTGTAATTAATACTGAACAAATATAGGTGCTGCACTTTGAATGTTGATTCAACCTGTTTCTCTAGAAAAAATGATATGAATTTCTACTGCATTAGCAACAGCAGAGTGGAAAGAGATTTTGAGATCAGACATGCCACCTGGCAATTGATGTAGAAGTTTGTTGGGAAAATATACCAAAATTGCAGAGAATTCTTCTCATGGGGACAGGATATTATGTAAGCACTCTTGCTTTGTTTTATATTACAGTAGTGTTTATTTGCTGTAATATTTAAATCAGAATAGTTAATATTTGTTAAAAAAATCTTTGTCATCTCATTTTCAGTGCAGTTGTACTGAAATTTGTAAAGACTTCCTAGGTAAAAGAGCATTTCTGTAATGGTCAGATAGCCATCCTATCCCTATTTTGCATACAAGGAATGAAATTATCCTATCTAGGGCTGTCCAGAAAATTAAACCTTCGGCAAGCAAGCAGGTATTCTGCTCCTAGTTTATTGCACTGTAGCTGTCTGCTTCACAGCCCTGCAAGTGGTTGGATAGCTATTGCAGAGGGCCCAGAGAGTTAAACTCTTAAGTTGAAGTAGCATATATCATTCACTGTCTGGATTCCTACAGGAATTTTTAATATACTTATTCAGGGAGAATGTCCGGATATGTGTTGATTTACACCCTTTTTCACCTAGTTTCCAGTTTATTTTCTCAGAATTCTGACTTAGGAATTTTTTTGTATCTGTACCAAGTGAAATACATAAATATCTTTTCTGTTACACAGTTTTAATGAACAATTTTCTACAGAAAGTAAGACTAGAAGCTGTTTATGATCATCTGCTACTTCTGGAATCAGCTTGGTAAAGGACACTTTATGTTTAGTAATCCAGCAGTGCCTGTAGTTAAACTTTCAGAAAACCAGTTATTTTTCCAATGCAAATAAAACAGTGAAGTGTTTTTTTGTTGAAGCACAGTTGGTTGTTATTCCTTGACCAAGATATATAGTCTTGTTTTGGTCATGATTGCTCATGCTACTGTATGGGAGTTTGTTCGTATTCTAGTTGAGCTAAAATCTGTCGCTATGTGTTTGACTACTCATAGTATTTTTTTTTAAGGCTTGTCTGATTTTCACAGCTAAATTTAAGCTAAATTTATTGGTTTTCTTTTTATAAAAGATAAATTATGAAGTCAGATGTAATGACAGGACAGTAAAGAACAGAGAAGTTAGTTACTTTGCAGTATTGCTTCTGTCTAATGAAGTTAAATAATAAGTTCCAAAACCTATTTTTGAAGCAGGAGTGATTATTCTTATTGAAAGCCATTGTTAATGCATGCAACTAATTATAAAGCAGGCATGGCCAGATGTGGCTATACTTGAAATGTCCCAGGGCCACTGATTTTCATACTCTTGGACAAACAGCTGATTTCTCACATGTCCTTCGACCTGGCTGAGCTTTATTAGAGAGGCATGCAGAGATCAATGGAGAAATGTGGAAGTCTTTAAGGTACAGGGAATTCATAGCAATGCAATGGTCAGATCTGCTGATGGTTCCATGCTGTGGAAAAAGGGGTATATGCTAGGATCATGATGAAATTAATCTTTTTTTTTTTTTTTCCTTCATTTTTCTCTTTTTTTTGTGTGTGTGAATGTCCTTTTAATATTGCTGTATTGGACAAATCAGTCAATTCAGTAGGGGGGAAAAACGGCGCAATTCTTGTTTTCTTTTGTTTGCCTCCTAGCAGCTACACTAACAGATTATAGCAGACATAGCAATTTTAGATGTACATTGACTTTGTTTCCCAAGCATTCTGTAAGAATACTTCTCAGTGTTTAAAATGTAGCTTTGTTTACTTGTATTCTTACGTACATATATAAAAGAAGAGCTTTTTTAAAGCAATTTATTGTTGTTCTGGTACATCACTGTTGCTCAACAAATCTGGTAGAGTTGTGCAAGGGTTTTGTGCAGCAGTTAGGCATCCGGTTGGAAGAGCCTATCTATGTGGGAGTGTTGTAATGCTCATACTCATTAGTTTCCTTTGCAATTCAGTGAGTTCCATTAGACTGAAAATGGGTCTGTCAAACAAAACATGAAACCAATGACTGAGGAACAGTTTGAAGGAAGGCAGGAAAGATATAAATTCACAATAAGCTACTAAGCTGACTATGTTATCCCTGGCCTGCCACATAACAGTGTAATATCACAATTTTCTGCTGCTTTCATATGCCTAGAATGAGACAAAAATATTCCAACAAAACCAGAATTATAGGTAGTGAACAGAACCTTGAAAATTAAGTGAATGGAATAGAAGGATAAAAATGAACCTTAAATCAAACAAAAAACTAAGGACCAGATCTTTTCCTTTCAGAATAGGAGTCTTGGGATCTAGTGAATGCAGCTTTTGAGAACAGAGGGTGCTTTGAAGTTTAAATTTATTCAGGTCTTATAGAAATGTGTGTCAAGAGATTGTACAGATATTTCTGTATTAAGCAGCACTGCTATGGATGCTGGTTCTTCCACATCCCAATGGACCCCAAACCAGTTGGAGAGCAACACCTTATTGTCAGTACCATACTATGAAATCTTCATGAATCTCGTAAAATCCACTTATTCCAACAAATCCTGCCTGTTTGTTTTGAGGAGCCACATTTTTATACTGAAAAAATAATTTTGAAGAGACATTGGGGGAATTTGTTTCTAACTAAGGTTGTTTCTACTTAGCTGGAACAATTTAGCCCAAAATTAGGTATGAGGAAGTCAGGTCTGTACATGTAATTTATTTATCTATTTATTTGAAAAGGTATTATTGTTGCAGTATTTTCAGTTGAGCTGTCTGTCTTCTTTTATTTCAAATAATTTTTCTATTCTCAACACTTTTGGAAGCACAGCTGACTGCAAGCAGTCATTAACAACAAGAAACTTCACAAGTTGATGACTATAAACTATCCTTAGCTGCTAGTCATAGCAGCTCCACTGCACAAACTTCTGACTTTTCTGCCATAGACTTGACATGAAAAGCACTGGAGGACAGTTGACCACTGTGGATTTTTACAGCATGTCACAATTGCAGAAACATCTGTGCACATAAAGCATATTAAAAATTCACTGACAATACCATAAATCATTGAAATGCTAAACCCTGAAATATCAGTCTTGCAGTCAGTCATTAAACAAAACTCATAATCTATGAAATTATACATTCCAGTCTAAAATGCAATATTTCACCTCACATACATAAATCGAGATACTCACCATTTCTTTTCTTTTGAAAGACACAAGGCTTATCAACAAAGATATTTCTGTCAGGGTAAATAAAGTGGTTCTATCCATCATTCTCTTGTCAGAAACAGATACATTCCTAGTTAAACTTTATTTTTCTTACACAGATTGTCAAATCTAAGGGGGACAGTCTATGTTTGTTCTGCTTATGAGTCCCAAGCACATCAGTAATAAGTCTGCACATGGATGGCATGCCAGTACTGCTACAGGAACGAGTTCAGGAGCTGTTTTTCACAGTAATATGGGACCTAGTTGAGCCTGTGGTCAAGGCCACATTCACATTCTGTTCACATTCTTTACCTGTCATTGACATCCTCTAGTCTACTAGAGACTCTCCTAGTACACTCCTGGAGAAAACCTGGGTACAACCTCTGTTTCAGAAAATATTCAAGTCCATACTTAGAAGCTGATAGTCTTGCACATGGCTTTGCTGTCGTCGGGTTTGTCTTCTGCCTTTGAGTCAATGTCATATGCATGGTCAAAATGGAAGGTCCAGAGGAAGTCTTTCCAGGAGAGGTATTTTGATGTTGCCTACCACAGGAACAGGTCACATCAGTATCTCAATTTGAGTTGGATCACTCTCTATACAAGGGCAACATGATTTTAAAGAACAAAGTCGCTAATGCTTGTGAGATGGAAGTGAAATATGTCACCCTATGTTACATACAATACATTGAATGCTGCATTGTTTCTACATAAAACAATCTATGCATATTAATGTATCTATGTATTTTCATGAAGTACAAAATTATCAAACAAATATCTTTGCTAAAGCTTTTTTTCAAATGTGTTGTCTAGTTCAAGCCTAGTTAACTACCCAGAGGTAATAAGTCACAGTCTGACTGTACCACACAAACTGAAAAACTGTCAACTAATTTAATTAGTAAAAAACTGTAACTGCTTCTTGCATCTCATCTAAAACCTAACAGGTGAGGCTATTTTAAACAGAAATTAACTATTTGCATGTTTATACTAGAACTTCACTCTCTGTAAAACAGGTTTCGGTTTTGGATTTGATGTCAGAAGGTCTCCTTCTGAAACAAGAAATGTAGAAGAGAATATCCGAGTAAGTCTTGCAGATTTGCCATCCTGACCTGAAAGTCTCATGTGATTTCGCAGTGTAAACATAAGTCAGTTTAGTATCTAACTGAAGAGAAACTCATTTAAAGTTGTGTAAAAGATTCAGGGCTGTAACATCAGGAGATGAACTTACAAGGGAGTTGGTTCAGCCTCCACCTATGCTTCTCAAGTATTGCTATGAGGCCAGGGATAAACTGTAACTTTGGAGGATTTCCTCGATTTCATAAAACTAAGCAATTATTTCTGTTACTGCAAGGATCTTGGGAGAAAAATTGCTTTACATGTAGGCAATCTTCTCCTTTCCTTCACTCTGTTACAGTTCCCCTCTTCTCACTTCAGACAGGCAGTCTGCAAAATGTAATTTTACACAAACAGACTAAGGAGAAAAGAAAGTTTCTGTAAGAAGTGTCTTGCCTCTGGGGCAGAGGGCTTGGGCAATGTAGGAGCTAAGATTCTCAACAAATGCAGTCAGCAAGTTTCAGATCCACTGAAACTTTTCACTACTAAACCTACATTAAGCTGGATATGTTCATCAGATTCTAATATGCACAACTCTATTTTCCTTGCTGTTTCCATCAAATATAGTATTTTGCTGTCATGGGCTCCTATACTGTTGAATGCATTTCATCTTGTATATAGTAGTACTGAAGGAAGTGGGGGGAAAATAATTTCACTTACGAATTCAGACTTTTGGTGGGATACCCAAGTGTAGATACAGTTTGTCAATGGGAATGAGGCATATTTTCAAAGGGAAATTTTGCACTGTTTAGAAAGCAATGTCACTGTTGCATTCATTGTGTAATGCCTTAAATTATTCCCTAAGTATTAGGACAACTGATGTTGATAAACATAATATACTTATAAATCAAATAAGGACTGGTGGAGAAAAAAATGCATCTTCCCAAATGTTTTCTTCTTCATAAACTAGAAGGAAAATGATAGCATAAACTTAAAATAAATGAGATTGTACTAGTACTTATGTAAGATTCATTGGAGGAAATTCTACATTTTTGTGTATATATTTTTTTTAAATACTCATCTTCTCCGGTCATATTCCTGCTAACAAACCTGATTACTGCTGCACACTAATCCTGTATCATGGGGTCTTTGTGCTCTGGTTGTTTAGTTTAACCTCAGATTGTAGGTTTACACATAAAATAAATAGCAGAATATTTCTGAATCTATTGCATGCTGGCATAGATTTTAATGTCCTGAATTAATAGGAGAGAGTTGGCTGACATGATAAAACAAGAATATAAATCACCCCGGTGCATTAAGATTGGCTGCATGTTTCCACAAGGCAGAACAAAGTTAACAGGTAACTGTCATGAAAGCAAACTGTCTTTGTTGATCCCTCAAGTAGGTTAAAAATACAGGAAAAATGAATATACATGCCATTCATGGAGTGCTTTTCATCTTGAAGGATTTTATGATCATAAAGTGAAGAGACTCCTAGAAATAGGAGGGTGATCAAAGCTGTTCAAGAGGGTATTCAGGTAATATCCGAGTTCTAGTAAACCTTGATAACTGAGTTTACTTATCACTCATCTTAATTATTCTTTGTTGTATGGGTGGTTCTTTCTTTAAAACCAGTTTGAACATGGAGACAAAAAGTCAAAGGATTGTAGGATGGATCAGATTTGAAGAGAGCTCAGGAGGTCACACTGTCCAACTTCCTGCTGAAGCAGGGTCAGTTTTAAGGTCCAGCCAGGCAGCTCAGGGTTTCATCATGGGGTCTTGAAAACCTCCAAGGACAGAAAGTACACGAGCTCTTTGGGCCCTTGTTCCATCCCTTGACTGTCAATCCCATGCCCTGAATCTGTCAACTGATCTTACCCTTTCTGCTTTCCAGCGATGGAAAATTCAGACTGAGAGTGATGTGATGAACCTTGCTCTGCTTTGTTTTGTAAGTAGGTTTATATACTATGCAGAATAAATGCATGAGCTTTCATTAATTAGAGTACTCCACAGAGAACTGGGGAGTTGTTTGTTTCCGAAAAGATAGATAAAGGATGAAAATCTGAAGCTAGAGCCTTTGACAGCTGGCTAGAGCCTTGAGACCGCTGGGTCTGGCGAGGGAGATTTTGGAGCATTCAGAAGATGTTGGGAAATGTCTCTCTTCCTTCTTTTTCTTTAAGGTAGCGGCTTTAGTGACCAAACTGTCTGAATTTTAAATCTTTGTTCTGCACCACCTATGATGTCCCAGCAGTCTTTTCCAGGTAGCACATTTTCTGCTCATCCTCACTCTAGAACTTGTCACTTTTTCAGACTGCAGACAACCTCAGTAGTCAGAAGACCCTGTGAAAATGCTCTGAATTACAATTATTGACAATATTGATGTTTTAATTGTTCTCATTAAGTTCCAAAGTCTTTGCTGCATTAAGAAAGTGTGGAAAGCTCCGAGGCATTTGTTTCAGACTTTTCAGACTTAACAAAAAACAGTCTATTATGACTGGGTTCCAAACTGAGTATTTCCTTCATAGTAAGAAAATGTGTATATATATATGTATATACACACACACATACTCTTGCATGCATATACATACACACACACAAATAACATTAAAAAAAATAAAATTAGGGTTTCCTGAGTCCTGTTTTATGCCTTTAAAAAGCCTGTGGTATCTGTTAAGAGCTGTTTGGAACCAGTTTAAGTTTTTTGCAAGTCATAGGTATTTGTTCTGTTTCACTTCAGTCTCAGTAGCAGCTCTCAGCATATTGCCAGGGCTGTTGTCCTCCTCATCTGTACCATAAATGTTACCTCTTTGTGGTTCAATAACAGATTTGGGGACTCATATTTATGGTCATAAAAAAAAAAAGTGAATGCTGAATTCACCTTAACTGATTTTAACATGTAACAGACAGGTAGCCATACCTGGTTGTAGAGGCTCCCTCTATTGTTAATAAGTACCTCCAAAAATAGCCTTCCTTTGTGTGCTTGTGCACATGCGTGCACATATATCCTGAACTGTGTTTCTGTAGCAAAGTATCTGTGCTGGGGAGTTCTACGATATTTTTTTTTTAAACAAAGGTCCTGACAGCATGATTCTTTTGTCAGTGTGCCAGCATGAATTAGTTTTCCTAGGCCAAATTCAAATAGTAAACACAATTCAGTGTAGCATATTGTAGTCAAAACGCATAAAAACCATGAATGGTATACTTGTGTGGTACTTCACTGATAGCTTGGTACCAATAGCTATAACCATTTTGCAATAGACAAAAGCAAATCCATAAATTTAGCATGTATTGCAATGTTGTTTTCCCTTGGCTTGTGATTATCATCTGCCAATAACATTTCTGCTAAACACCCAGTTTATAAACCCTACATGACTTACAGATTATTTTAAAGAGAAAATGGACAATACAGTGATGAAAATAATGCTGTGCTGGCAAAGATGGACTAGGTGACCTAAATAGGTCTTTTACATTTCTAACTACACTTACTCTATGAATTATATATTTAAATCTAAGCAAACATATGAAAGCAGTAATTGAAGAAGTTAACATAACATTCTTTTCTGTTAACAACTATCTTATTTTGTTAATCTTTTCACTGGAGCTTAAGAGAAAAGCATATTTATGCCATTTTGAAGCCTAAACTTCTAAGATCTTTTCAGCAAAGGACTGTAGCTATGCTGGCCCTTTTGAAAGGAGGTACCAGTACCCTTCTGGAGAAGTCAGAGAATGGATGTCCTAGCAGGATTACACTTTGTTACTTTTGTAGCCTTTGTTACTATGTAGACAGGTAGACCTATAGGGATTCTAACATATGTAGATGTAACTGCAAAATGCATGGCAATTCATGCAGAAAGCTGGTGTTTCCATCTCCTTTCTTACATGACAGCGCAGGTTGCTCAGCCAGAATGATTGTGTTTCAGCAGCTACCTCTTGCTGGCTTTGCCCTCGGCCAGCCTGAGCCCAGTGAGCCACCCTGCTTCTTCCATGGCTCAGACTGAGTCCAGCAGTTCTCCTTGCTCTGAAAGTGAAGCATAAAAGCTTCTGCTCCTCAGCATGGACTCCCTAAGCTCTGCAATTTGGATTTGCCCTTCATGTCTTATGGTTGGACTCGATGACCTTAAGGGTCTTTTCCAGCCTAAATGATTCTATGATGCTGTGTCTCAAGTGGTGAGGTAAAAAAAATGATTAATTTCTCACCAGTCTGAAACCACATTACATTTTACTTCACGTCATGCTGGAATTAATGACTATTGGTGAATGGCTTTATAGGCACTGGGGTATTCCTCACCGAAGTATGCACACAAAAGTACTGTTTATGAGAGCTGAGCAATTAACTCATGTCTACAGCTTACCCATTTGATGAAGGAGCGATTGCTCATATATATTCTAAAATACCACCCATGCGTGCCTGTTTTTAAGAGGGAACTTTCTTCACTGACTTGCCATTTCACAAGCTTAAAGGAGTAGACTTGAAACTTTAAAATTAAAAACAAGTTTCTGTGTTTTGAACAATAGTAATGCAATAGTCCATTGGGCTGACCTTGCCCCAGAAGGTCTATGTTCAGAGAAAAATGATGTCAGCAAGTTCAGGCAGCTGCATAAGCCTATCAGCAGAACATTCAAACTATTTTATAATGAAATATAATTTGCGACTTGTATAGATGCAGCAGGTGCCTTAAGACGTCCAAATTCACTAGCCCTAAATATATGCAGAATTACAATGACAAAAGGTGGCAAATGTTAAAATTTTAATGGCACCCACTGTACTTGTAATCATGTAATTCTATTACTACCGAAAAAAGTTCAAACAACTGTTCTAAGTAGTAATGATTTGTAATACTCTTTCTCGCTCATATTTTATTTGTTGCTGTTATTAACAAGTTTTCTAGTAAAATGTAATAGTGATGAAATGGTATGAATTTATTTTCATAGTATTTCAGCTGATGCATGTGGAGGAGCATACAGAATATTTTTGTTTGGATTTTGCCTTGTTAATAAATAAATTTTAGAGCATTTTAATTGATTGTCCAAACTACACAACTTTGTAACCTTTTAAGCTTTATCTTAGAGATCATATAAAAAGACCAGGAAACTTGCAGATAGTGTTGTCAATATTCACTTGACTTTAGCATTGTTTCTTAGGGTTAATGTAAATAATAGGTTTTCACTTTTTTCAGCAAACTTCACAGAGAAATAAGAATTAACATGTACAGTTGCTACAGTAAACAACAAGAGCCTTTTGCAAGATGCATCTGAAGAATACTGCAATTAAACAATGTTAAAGAAAACCACACAAATGACCTCACATTTTATAAAGGCACAGAGGTTATCTCATCAGACAAGTGAGAGATCTATCTCTTAGAGCTTCCAGTTTGCGTATTTCATTAGAAAGAACATTAACATATGAGTTCCCTGTCTATACTCTCTGTTCTGACATGTAAAAGACATTTGCTCTTTCTTGCGAGTTAGTGAAGTCTAAACAGTTATGCTTGTAATACTGCTGTTTTGAGTATATGTTGAGTATAATATTACTCATAACGGAACGAAATACTAACTATACTGCATGCTAGCATAACCTTTGTCTGTTGTGTGTGCACGTGTGTGTGCAAGAAATCTAGTGTTTCTAGGCTTGTTCAACAAGCAGAGGTTTAATTTTTACTGCTGCAATTAGGGCTGAGCACAAGAGTCCAAAATGGAGGGGTGATCCTCTGTTATTTTCTGTCTATTAATTAGCCACGAGCTAAATGTGCTATTTTTAAGTTTACTTACCAAAAGAACAATGAAAATGTACTAGTTGCATCAAATGTGTAGATTTAAAAGCAGCATGTAAAACTACCGTATTTAAAATACTTTCAACCATAATGTTTAAAGTGCTTTTGGCTACAAAAATATTATTTTTAGAAATTTTGAAGTATGTTTGCAATAATATATTTTTTATTTTTTAAATTACTTTGAACACTGGGAATGCCACATTGAATGCCATAGGCAATGAAAAGGGTTTTACTCACGAAGTACTAATAATAACTCCACTTCACCTCAATTATATTTCCTTTTTGGAAAAAAAAAAACCAACCCTCCCTTATCATCCTTGAGTGCCCTTTAATTCAGGACACTGTTGACACTTTGTTTCCAATTAACAGTAAAAACCTTCTTTGATCCTTTGACTTTTTTATGAGATGAATTTATATTTTCTAGACTAACATGCATGACAACATAATTCTCCACACTCATTAATATTCAACTTCTTTGCTTTAATGAGGGAAACGAAGAGGAATGAAATGTCATCTGCTTATCTAAAGCAGCAAGGACTTTGCTAATATTCACAGACAAAAAAACCCTACATTTAAATAACATTAAAGCTGTGACACATTTGGCCAAAATCAGGTCATTCAAAGTTAAGCCTGACACTCAGAGCTGAATTAAATCTCTATGTGTGGTTTTCCAGCGTAAAAAAGCTGGAAAATCTCTGTTTCCACTCACTGATTTTCTTTCACATTCTTTTTGAAATAGGATTTGTGGAAAGGGTGGTAGGTTTATTCCTATGAAATGGCAAGCCTCTGGCATCTGCTGATTCATATGTGGTACACTGTTGTGTTTCCCAGATGGACGCTAAACTTTAGTGGGATCCTTAGAGGTTAAGAATAGGCACGACACCATTGACCTTATTCCAACTGGTGGTCTTGACCCTGTGTATGTCTATGGTGGAACTCTAATGAGAATTCACATTTTAGTTTTGTCCCCATTAAAACATCTTTGATATTCATGTAATTCAAATTTTAATAACTGTTGTAACTGCTACAACTGGGTTCAAACAAAGCATATATGCATCTTGTATTCATTCTGCAGTGGCATAAAATTTTGCATTGGTAATTTTGCATCTGGTTTAAATACCAGATAAGTTTTGTCAAAATTAATGTAAAATTCCCTTTTAGAATATTTGGATTAAATGGAAAGTGTGTACACTCCTTTCCCATTTCTTGTTTCTCACTATTATTAATAGATTTTATAGTACAAGGATATTATCTTCATGTGATATGAGTTCTTAAAACTCCACCTAGAAGGCTGGGTATCTAAAAATATCCCTTAGTTATTCCCTAAAATAGCTACTCACAGTCTATTTAAATGCTTGTACTACTGCTTCAGTAATATTTTAATAAGAGTTCAAATAACTTGTGTTACTTTAGCACTTCTAGAATGACTTTCTCTTTTGTGATAGGAACGTGGTCCTGTAATTTTTCCGTCGCTGTGAGAATTTTTTGGCATGAAGTTTTATGGATCTTTCTAAAGAAAGAGATCTATACCAGTAATACTTTTTAGTGCATGATGGAAACTCTTAGGTCAGTAGCATTACCACTAAAATGGAAAATGCTGTACAAAACTGTCAGAAAAATTCTCCATTAACAGCAAGCTTGAAAACCTGAAAACAGACATGACACCATTAGTATACAGATGGAGTTAAAAGGAATGCACAAAGCTTGCAGTCAATTAAGGATAAAGTAAAATAATGTTGAGATGTAGCTGAATAAGAAAAAATAATCTAAAAGTTAAGTCATATAGCCTGAGATATTGTTAGTGTGTTGGACTTGAAATAAGTTTCTTTAAAAAGCCATTCTGTATTGGAGCAGTGTATTAAAAAAAAAAAACCAACTATTTTTTTTTCATTGTGAAATATCCTTTTAGACCAGTCTGGTTTGTAGCAGTTTTCCTGATATTGGATGCTCTTCGTCTTACGATCTTGATATCTCCTGGTATCATCAAAATCTGAAGGCTTTTAGAAAAAGCATTAAGTTAATTAAGAAGTGTTACCTGAATCATAAATTTTCAAATACTTTGAAAAGTACTGAAGTCATTAATTGTTTTTCTATAACCTTTTATATACAGCTAACATTTTTAGTATTGTAATGTGGAATCTTGTGAACAGTTGTGACAAATCCTGCACCTTCCAAAATGGTGGAATTGAACAGAAGCATATTAGCCATTGAAGTACACATTGAAGTACAATCTCTGAAATACCTTATGTTGTGATGGGTGGAGAGACGTGGCTGAGTAGGATTGGGAAAGAGGCTAAAGCATGTACTACAGGCACGGTTAAACATGTTGTAGACAGGGTTTCTTTGTGTGTGAGGACATCTTCATCTTGCTGCTCTTAGTGATGGGTTAATTGGTTTCGTGCTACATGTGGGATGCTGGGATAGGCAAAAGGTGAGAAAACACCATGAGAAAGAGCCTGGAGGTATAGGTGGAGTGCTAGAAGTGGAGGAGGAGGAGATTCTACTGTATGAGTCCTATGCTGAATCTTGTCAGTCATGTGATTTTTTCATGTCTAGCCACAGAGATCCATTTCTCTAAAACAATAAATAAAAAAAACAAGAGAGCAAATGGTATGTTAGTAACACATTTCATACCTGTATGCAGGGTTTGCTCGAGATTGTCTTAAGCCCCAAGATACTCTTCTACTGTGCTCAGTGCACAGGACACTGGGGCCTTAATTTGGGGTGACTCACAGGCCAACCAGGGATAAAGCTATGCAAATACATTGCTGGAAAACAACTATTCAGTATGTTCATCCTTTTTAACTCAGGGTTGCAGTGTTATATCTTTCATCCGGATGACAAACTTAGGTGGGGGGAGCAACAGACATAACAAATAGATTTTAAAAGAGGAGTTATCAAAATGCTGTGAATACTGGAACATCCATTCAGGAAGGGCAAAGGAACAGAGATCAGAATTCTTAGATAACAAAAAGGAATAAACCGAGTATAGTAATGGAAAGATATTCACTTCTCAATATTCATTGCTGCCATATCAAGCTAAAAGACTTATTTATATTTATAGATTGAAGCACATTTCAGATGATATAGTAATCTTCTAAAAGTAAATTTTAGTGCTGTGAGAAGTCTACAGTCACAGCTCTGGGAGGCATGTTTTCTTGAAGAGCAGACATAGCATTGGTCGCAGCATTGGAGTTTTCTCAACACTACTGTGCCATGACCTTCAGGTGTCATTATTTAATAAACAGGACAAAGTTTCACACTGTGCCATTTTATATCCTTGCCTCTTTTTCAAACCTGCTAATGAAGCCTTCACTTAATAGTAGTTACTGTGCTGTTAATGATGTGGATATCTGCATTGATATTGTGATACAATTGCCGTGATACAATTGGCTGTGGTCAGCTGGGGTAGTTGCAGTGAGAATTAGGTGTCTTTTGACTATTGCTGAAGACCATTGGCAAGAATTACTAATTTTCTTTGCCCAGTACAATGTAAACTATTGATCAGTTATTCTTCTACCAGGCAGTATAAAAGGAATGTAAATACAGTACATTTCAACCCCGAGGAGCAGCTTTTATGGACAGGACTGTTGTTATCTGAGCTGGTGGCATGCCACAGCTAGAGGTAGTAGGAAGGCACATCATTTATGCCAGCTGCATGGCTTCAGTCACACTTATGTCTGATGTCAGCATGGTGCGGCTTCTCTGTATTTGAAATGTCCTCTGGATAAAAATTTCCATCACAGCTGCCTTAACCAATTGACAGAACATTCTGTCTGAGGGTGCAGATGTGTAGCTCCCAGAGCAGAGATGGATAGCTTCTATCAGTACTAGAAGAAAATGAGACTGTCTCCCGAACATAAACTGAAAGATGTTCTCATGATCAGAGATGAGAAGCGGTGTTCACGAGTTCTTAGGAAGAAGGGCGTTCCTTTTTTATACTGATTTCCTATTCTGAGGTAGTCTAAATATCTAAAGCAATGCTACTGAGAATATCATTCTACATGGAAATGAATTATAATAGCTTGTGGATATCTTCTTTAGACAGCTATCAGAGAATGATAGTAGGAAATCTTGTAATAGGCAGATCAACTTCTGTAGAAAGTTAAAGAATAAAACAGCATATATTTTCAGATAGATAGCTGCCAGTATAAACCTTTCCTTGTCTGTTAAGCCTTTTCTTTTGTATATCATATCAGATAAAAGAAACCCTTTGAAAATACGGAGTAAATACTACTCAGAGTAGCAGCGAACTTGACAGAGCTATTGTAGATCTTTGGTGGCAGTAGAATTGCAAAAAGCATGAACAATATATAGGTTAAATGTAGCATTTCTGGAGATACTGCAAATCTGCATTATCTTCCAAGAAGAATGCAAACTGCAAACCAAACCTTTGTTCAAAAGCTAAAGGGAAACCGTGATACATAAAAGAATGTCGCTTAAAAAGTAACCATTGCTTTGGTGAGGTATACAGTTTATTATGCACGGTTTACCAATCTAGGAGCATATTGAGGTTATTACAAATGTGCTGTTTGCTTATTCAGCAATACTGCTTTCAGTGCATGTTTTGGTGACAAAAATAATTTTCACGCCACGTTTCTCTCACTTGGGCCAAAAAAACTGAAGACATTGAGCTGAATTTTATCTGGATATTGGATCAGAAAGGTAATTGCCGATTCTTGACAAATTCTTTCCAAGTAGATTTAATTCATAGCTCAATAGTTATTCAAAGGCCAGAATTCTAGGCGAAAGATATAAAGTTGTTTCTGTAATCTCTTAGCAAAATTTAGGCTTTCATTTGCAGTTCTGCAGTCTACTGATGAAGTAAAAGCCTTAGTACCTCTCACATTAGTAACAGAGAAATCCAGAGCCTATTTTAAACTTTTTCATTATAAAATATTTTCTTCTTAATAGTGTTCCTTAAGGGTAGATTAAATTGGTGATGTAATTTTAAAAGAGTGGGAATACAAAAGAATAAATGATGTAATTTTCTTCCTTGACAATCTTTGACTAGGTTGTGATGTTTCGAGAGCTTGATCTTTGGACTCAAAATTAATTTTAACCCTGATAAACAGGAAACATTTTTTTACAGTAGCATAATCTGGAATCATTGTGGCAAGATATAAATTGCCACAACGTTATGGAAGGACCATTTTTCAGAGTGGCTTGCTTTCTCAGATACACAAATTAAAGCAACTCCACATAAAGCATAATACTCCCAAACAATTCCTTCTATTCCCTTATATGAAGGTTTGGAATTTGGTGAAAGTTTAAAGATCAGTATTTCTAAAGTAAGAATGAAACGGACAATACTTTAGGACAGAATAGAACTATGTAAGAAATAAAATTCTTATTTAGGGTCCCTGTCATGCATATTAACACCTTTTTAACTTGAGAACACTGTTCTTCTAACAACGTATAAGGAAACAATCGTCTTAATTTTTCCTTTTCATTCTTTATTCTTAATGTGATGCGAAGTGTAGTAGCTATCACATTTGTAAGGACCCTGTCTTACAAGGCTGGTGAAAGCTGGATGCTCCTTGAAAACTGTGTCTGTAACTACTCTTCCATCACAGACCTTTAAGATAGACAGCTATTCTTACATGAATAGTTATGTTGCTATCCTATTACAGATCCTATTTTAAAAACACTTATTAAAACTGTATTTTCTGATAGTTATATTTTATTCTTTGTGTGTTCTAGTATTCATTGTGAATGGCCTTATTTCCCATTATCTTGTACAATACTCTCATTTTGTAAGATAGGGTTCTCCCATTTTTATATTTAAATTCTTGGAATTTTCATTGCTTAGTTCATGTGCGTTTGGTAGTGTACAGGTAAAAAGGGCCAAAGAAAATTTTGCTTGAACTTCATCTTTTCTTTTCTGCTCACTGAGCTCTTTTGCATCTTTTTGTAACATTCTTTCATTAAATATACATATATACCATCAGCTGATTTTTAAAGCTGTGCCTGACATGTTACTTATCTGAAATGCAAATCAAGGTTTTATGTTTGCATTTTAAAATCTTATAGTTATCATGTAAATACATTAATCCTTTATTTAACCATAGAGTTTTTCTCCTTCTCCCAACTTCATCAATCAGTTTTTTCTGTATAAAGCAGTTATGAACGACTCCATTAAGCTCACTAGTGCAGCCAGGGAAAAGAATATGCTTTCTGCCTGGGACCTGGAGAAAGATAACTCTAATCTTTTACCTCTACCCAACATGCTATATTTTTAACTGGTGCATTTTCCAATGTAAATTGGGAATTTTATCATATTTGTGGAATATTTCCTTCTTTGTTATCCTTTCAGTGTGGAAAATAATTCTTTTTAGATGAATCATATGTGCGTATAATACATTTTATATTACAGAAGACAGAATAATGGGTTGAGATTCTGCTGATTAAAGGCTGCAGTACTAATACCACCTCAGAGGAAAAATAGTTTTCAGTCTTCCACCGTGTCCTGAAATGTATTTTGATCTTATACTTGAAATGTCAGGCTTTGAAAATGAGCGAAGCTATTACTGATTTCTGTTAAGTACCTGAAAATTGTAATGCAAAAGATTCTGAAGGACAGAAGAGAGGAAGGGTGGTTTACTAAAGCCAGTGTTACTGTAATCCATGGAACATCTGGTTCCAAATATTGTCCAGCATAAAAAGCTTGGGCAAACAATTCAAGATGAGGTTTTCAGAGGTTTACCTACTTCTATTGGCCTTTAGTTGCTCACCTGCAAACTAGGCTTGTCAATGCTTACTGATGTGTTATCTAATTTGTAGGATCTAGGTTAGTGAAATGAGAGGATATTGTTTTCTCTCATTCAATCAAGTTATTCCATTGACTTTACAGAATTTGTGTGATTACAATTCTTCTAGTGTTTCATGAAAAAGGAACAATTTACACTGTAGTAATATATTCAGTGATGGCTTACAACAGCATTAAATAAAATGTTTCTTCCTTTAAATGAATTATCAAAAAGAACCAGCAAGAAAGGGCAAAAGAAAAGGAAAAAGTAAATAAAATTATACCTCATGGAAAGAGAAAGCTCTTGATGAAAAGAACATAAATTTTCGATTCATGACATCTAGCTGAATAGGAAAACACACTAGAATAAGATGAATCAGAGTACCCTAGGCAAAACATGTGAAAGCATGTACTACTTGAAGAAGAAAACTCCATAGAAATCAAGAAACAAGATAAAGAGCTGTAAGAATCAAAGTGCGTATTAAATATGTTAAAATCAACTTACAGAACAGAGATACTAATCCACAAGTGAGTGCATTTGTCATTTATCAAAGCACTCAACAAATCTAGCATGGTTTTTAGTGGAAACATTAATGCTCCAAGATGATACATATGGGGCAGAAAGATAAATATGTGTCCATTCCCCAACAGAATTTCACTTGACTTCCAAAGATAAAAAAGTAGACTGGAAAACTGACTAGATGCAGAACTAAACAATTTTTTTCTCTGGAATTAGCACACAGTAAAATACTGACAAACTGCAGAGACACCTAGGGATGTAGCCATATATCTGATTTCAGTTGTCTTCTTCCATTGCAGACATGTGAAAATACAATGCTAATATATAAGCTCTTCAAGACCTTAAAGTATATATGTTAAGTTATTAATAAAGTACAAAAAAAATGGTTTTCACTGCCATGCCCTTTTAAATATAATTACTTCCTAGCTCACCCTCTGTTGCTAATTCTAAATTAATGTTGTCAAATTACAAAGTGTGTATTGTCAGTATAACCTGTTGTTATACGCTAATACTGTGTGTTAACGAAGTGTTATATATCCAGAGCTGCCAACACCTTGATCCAAGGAAATATGAACACTATGAAATAATGTGATACATGACTAAATTGAAAAAAAGTCTATTGATCTATGCTTGAATGCATTTTTAATATAAATTAATATACCTTTTAAATTAAGATATCTAAATAATCTAAAAGGCCAGCTATTGGGCTTATGTAATATCTTGGCTTCCGTCTCTCTACATTAATTCCTATAAACTGTTAATCCTCTTTCTTTAGGGTCCAATCCTCCACTGCTGCATGCTACATAGAAAAGGCTGCACACTCTTACTTTGTACCTTGGTAATAATAGTGTTCAACACTTTGTAAGCTCATGTCTCGAATAATCAAACTTATTGATATCAGTAGCCTTATTCAATATTTAAAATTGCAGTTTAGAAATGTATTCATTTTTCATGTGAAGAAAGGAATCTGATGAAAGTCTACAGGGCAATGATGTGCCTCAGAAATCGTTCTACTGAAATGAATTACTTTTTTGACTGAGTAACTTCAGAAGGCATTCACATCAATATGGTTTATAACACGTGCAAAGGAAAATTGACAAGAATTCTTTGGAAAATAGAGGCAGTACTTCCTCACTACTTCATAAACACTGAAATACACATCCTTTTATTTAAAGATGAGTGAAGGGGTTGATATGTTCCTTGCCATCCAGCCTTTTTAAAGGAATCAATCTTACTGAAAACCACAGAGATGCAAAGATATTAAATGTAAAAGGAAAGGACATTGTTGAGTTTGGACAGTACTGTCAGAGAAAACAGAGGAGCACATTAGGACAAGCTCTTCCATGTACTACTTTTAGTAAGTGTCCTTTCTAGGATACTGCTTAACTCAGCCCATTTAACAACCTGTTCCTTGCCTTTGCTTTTGAAAATGCATTGGCATTTGCCCTTCTTATTTCTGGAAGCAGCCACACAAATCCAATAGGCTGGGTCCAAGTATGGAAAACAGCAGTGTCATAAAGCTTAATTTCAATAACAAGCTTCAGCAGCTCAGAAAATGCATACTCTTCATTCCTCTTACAATGGAAAGGAGTATCATTTAGCCTCTAACAAGGAAAGAGGTAATGAGTTAAAGATTTAGTGCTTGTGTTTATAGGAGGGCTGTGTGAGAATATCATCTGGGGCAAAGCTTGTCTTTGACTGTTTTTTGAAGGTTTTTTTTTCAGTCGCATTTGAAAGTAAAAGTTTAGATTTATTGAAAACAGATTGCTGTCAATTGCTTTTAAAAAGAATAGTATATTGGTTCAAAAGAATCCACCCAGTAAACATTATATACATATCTTCATATGGCTAAGCATAAAAAATGTTATTTTCTAAATCTGTAAAATTATAATTGCTTCCTTTTTCTCTTCTGTTCTTCTACACACTAGCAACAGAGCCTTTTCTCACTCTCATGATGTACTTTTCATTAATGGAGACTGAAGTTCTTTGTAAAGGTCAGTGTTGTTCTAGCAGATAAAAAAAATGAGGTCTGGAATATGGTCTAGTTGCTTAACTGGGACTAGAACTTAATTGGCAGAGACCTAACTTGGTGCTTGTTTCCTAGGTTAGTGATTCCCAAACAGTGACATATGTGGCTTTACTTATTTTTGCATTATTCCCACATCATCAGTCGGGAAGAAAGCAGTAGCTGCAGGGCAGGTCTGACTTTTTTTCTGTTTCTGCTTTGCCAGGATTGATTCCAGCACAACTCACTGCAATAACTCCTTTGACCCTTGCAGCTTGCATCCCAAAGAGTTCTGGTCCTCCTGCCTTTTATCTCTAGCAAGGACTGAGGGAATAGGATTCAGGAAGAATGTCAGCAATGAATCTTGCTCCAAAAATGGTGAAAGCCATTGCATTTAGGTGCAGTTACCAAGAGGCTTGACTAGTTGTCACTTTTACTAGTTTTGAGAATAAATAAATGCCTGTAATTCTTTGTTTTCCATGACCACTGGGAGTTTATGGGACAGAAGATCTTTGTGCATTTGATAGGTTATCTGGCAAAAGGATAATTATCTCTGATGAGGTCTTCAAAAAAATTGATTACCTTTTTATGATAACTTTTTTGTAGCAGTTATAGTAATGCAAGATCTGTGAAAGAGGGGGAAAAAATAATGCATTTAAATCCCAAAATGCCATCTTCAGCTGTAAGAATTTGGTCAGATACATACTGTTTAGCTATGTTGCATTGCAAAGCACAGTTTCAGGGAGTATTACTGCACTTTTCCATTTATCTTTCAACCGGGCCTATATGTCATTATTATTTCTACTCATGACTCGTAGTATTTCTATATTTTTCTAGTTAAATTGACATATCTGATTTATTCTCACACCAGAAACCTTTCCTATGCATTTCCACAGACAGATATTACTCTCTTTTAAATAGTATATAAGCTTAAGTTCCCATCATCCCAAATTCTACAATTCAAAGCTATTGGTGCTGCTTTACTCTATGTACATTCCATTTGTAGACCACAGGAAGTGTAGTAATAATTCTACACTACATTACAGCTTCCTATTATATACATATATCTGTGTGCTTATCAGTTTGTCAACAGCTAAACTGCACATAATTCACTTGCTTATAAACAGAACTTTGAGCCAGTCATTAGTTTTTATACTAAACGTTACACTAGATTGTTTCAAGCTGATTCTCCTCTTCCCATCCAATATACAAACAACATAAAGAAGACTTGGGTTAAAGGAGCATGAGGAACTCTACGGTTTTAGTTCTCATTCACATGAGAATGGATTGCGTTTCTTATCCATTGCTGTATAGCGAATATTAAAATTAAAGATTTTGCAGTTAGGATGAATAACACAAACATTAAAGTTTACCTCAGCTATAGCAAAATTGTAAGTTTAACATACTGTGCCATATCTCCAGACATTATTTAGTCAGGTTTACACACTTAATACATTTTCCCAAAGGCTATTGCAGATTTGCCTTATATTCTGCTTTCTCGAAGTACTTGCTTGTCTACAAAGTACTACTGATAAAAATTATATATCAAACAAATGAGATGCATGTCAGAAACCTATAAATAATGAATTAAATGCTAGTATACTCATAAATATTACAGAAAAGACCAATAGGTTCTAAAAGAGTATTTCCCTTATAACTTCTTACTTAAACCGCAAGGGCATGATGCTGTTTAGGGGGCTGAATTATATATATCTGGATTTATAATTAGTCCAGCTATTAACCTTTTCTCCAGTTTCTCTCTTTGGTGATATACTGTACTATAAATTCCATAAGAGATTACCTTGCAGAAAATACAGTTTTACATAAATGCCCCATGCATTTTTTATAATCACTTTTAATTTATTTATTCTGGGTCTGACTCTCTACAGTCTCATACTGATGCAGTCTTACCTGTGCAAGTTGGATACTAACTAGACCAAAGCAGAACTTTCTGGTCACTTAAAGCAAACATGCTTTATTTATTTTTGAATGGATATCCATTACAAATGTTCCATAGGGTTGAGGCAGGTCAGAACTTAAGTCCTGGAGTAACATGCCTAGCAGAAATTGCAGGCAGGCCTGAGGTACTAGATAACTGTGTAACAAAATTAGCAAGTCTTATTCATCCTGAGCCAATATTGCCCAATCAAATGTGTAGATTTGGTATACCTTTACTCTGTTTTCTGTTCCTTATTTTGATTGGTATAAAACAGGTGGTGTTCAGCTTTGCAGGAAAAAAAAGTTACATAGCCACTTTAGACAAACCTCAGGCACTGAGAGGTGGGGGTGTGGGTGTGTATATAAATATATATATATGTGCAGGGATTTCTGCAGATGACCAAGATTTCTGCATCCAGATCTCTAAGTGGGTTATTTTTAAAGAAGAAGTTGCATCAGAAGCTTCTGCATAGAGCTGATGACAGCCAGTAAATGGGTGCACATTAATGCTGCATTAGCATTGTAAAACTGCAGCACTTCACAAAAGCCTGCCAGAACATGACCCAGTCTGGACTGTTAAAATGGCTGCACATGTATTTGTAATTTGCCATCCATTCAAAAGCCAAAAAAAGAGAGATTAAATTATCTAGCTCTTCACAGAAACTTCTCCTGAAAAAGCCAAACAAAATGTTGTTGTGCTGTAACATTTTAAAACATACCTGCAAACAAGAGTTGAAACTCAAAACACAGGTATTTTAATTCTTTACTCTGTTACTTCATATTTTTAACTTTTAAAAGAGTGGGTTTATGTCCATAGGGATTTCAAAACTCAAAACTGACAGTACATATTTAACTATCGTAACCACCCAGCAATTATGTTTAGCTTCTGCATTCTCATCTAACTAGCCTTGCAATCTAGGAACTTCTGTGCATATTGGGATTTCTGTAGAAGTTAGCATTAATGAAATAGAGTTTTAAATTTCCCTAGGCTCAATCTAGACATTAAGAATATAAATGTAAATTAGCAGAGAAGAACTAGCAGCCCTGAATACTAACGCTTTCCTCACATTACTTTTAGTTAAAAATGTACTAAGGAATGGGGGGAACCAGTCTTCTGCACCTGGCATCCCCAAACTGCATTAATAATTATCAGAATATTTCTGTAATTGTCTATATGCTGTAACACGGTAAGACTCAGACACCTTCCAATTACAGATTAATATTGTCTGTCTCATAAATAATAGCTGTCCAATTCTGTTCTGTCTTGAAGGCTGCCTCAAAAAAGATTCTTTTCTGCTTAAAAAAGTTATAGAACAAATGTGGCCACAATATTCTTCTTATTTCACTTTTTACTGGCATGACAAATCTTGCAAATTCATTGCTTTTTCCTGACATTCATATAGCCCCCTGAAGTATTTATTTTCATTGCAGTGTGTTTTCTATGACTGTGGGTGTCCCCTCTCTTTGCTTTAGTTGACTCTCTATTCCCATCGTCACTGCCAGTGTGTTCTGATGGTAAGGAAGTGAAAATAAGATAAATAGTGAGAATGTTAACCTTGTACATATGCTATTATTGGCTTCAAACTACTGACATGGCTAGTGCTAAAGTACCAATTCCAGTTATAAAAACAGATTTGTATACTTAAGAAACTGCTCCTTTTAAAACTTTTCATAGTAATTAAACATTCATTATTGTTATGACCAGTTACATATTTTAATTCTATACTTACTCTTTCAATCAAACATCTGATTTCTTTCAATATAGGCTGATAGCAATGACCCTAACTAGAACACAGTAATTCCACTGGAAGGGTAGTGAGGATATAAACTCCACACCTTTGCAAGTGAAGTGCTGAAAAATTTTTGCATTCTCTGTGGCTATTCAGGACTCTCATCTCATTGGAAGAATGGGTTGAATCAATTCAAAGGTTTGGTTTTGGTTTAGAGTTGCCCAGAATAGTTTGTTATAAATATAGCGATTGTTAAGGTTTTATATGCAAGTATTTTTACCTTGTTCTCTTTTGGTATAATGAAAAAAGTGATCAATCATAGAATCATAAAATAACTTGAGTTGGAAGGGCTCTCAAGAAATTTTTGGTGTAACCCCTGCTTGGAGCCTGCTCCTTTCAAGTTTGAATATTCCCAAATACAGAGAACCCTATCCTCTCCAAGCAACCTGTTTGAGTATTTGATGATCCCATGGTGAAAACATTTCTCCTAATATCTAGTTGGAATTTTTCATGTTCCAATATGTCTGTTGCCTTTTGTCCTGTCCCATCTTGCTGAACTCACTCCAGAGAGTTGATGTCTGTCTTGTACTGGAGAGCTCAAAACCATATGTCAGATATGGTCTTGGAAGTACTGCAGAGAGGCACAGGATGACTTCCCTCTACATGCTGTTGTCCTTTGCTGAAAGGACACTTTGCTAACTCTTGTTCAAACTCTTCATTGGGATCCTCAGGTGCTTGCTGCTTTCTCTGCCTTGGCCCTGTACAGGTGCATGACACTACTGCATTTGCATATAGGAATTTGTCTTGTCCTTTATTGAACTTCATAAGGTTCTTGTGAGCCCTGGTCTGTGCATGGACCACTCACCGCAACTTGGTATTATCCACAAACTGGCTGAGTGTGCACTCTTGCTCATTGATCAGGTTGTTAATAAAGACACGAAATGTTCTTCTGACTTGAATGTGCAAATAAGATAAAGAATCTGACAGGAAACTACATGGATGAATGGAGAGATGCTGTGTGTTCCTGTTTTTCCAAAATGAACTGTATGAATTGACAATATTTTAAAAGATAAAAAACTGGCACTTCTTCTCAATGAATCTTGAATAAATATGTACAGATTTTCTTGAACATCTGCAGGATAACTGCAAAACCTCAAAAACATTTGCGCTTTGAATTGCAGTGTCTTGTTATCTCAAAAGAAGTACATTAACCAGTTTCACAGTACATTAGTGACCTGAAGATTTTGTGGGACTCATGTGAGTGATTTTGATAACAAATATAAAACTGAAAGAAAAATTTCATCGTAAACATTTGAAATTCTGTTTGCTCCAGTGTAAGTAGTACTGAGGGACGAAGATATCTAAGACAATTTTATACGCTGACTTTCAGAATTTTCCATAAATATTCCAGAAATTTGCTTATAGATTGCATCCTAAGTTTTGCTGGGTTTTTGTTGTTGTTATCTCATAGAAGATTTTTAGCACAGCATCCTTTCTTGTGTCCCTTACCAGTGTTCTGACAGTTTTGACCTCGGTTCTGAAGACAGTTCAGTGTCTTCCTATCAAGTGAATTTCAGGTACAGGTTTTGAAGTTGCTAGTGAACAGTAGCAAATCAGTACTGCATGACTCTTGATTACCTTTGTTATAGGGCAATTAAGATACTAACTTAGGCCATAAAATTTATTGCAGTTTCTTAATAAACTGAAGGTGAAAAGAAAATTCAAGGCATCACAATTTTCAGTGAGATGCCTCTTAAAAATCATTTTTTTTAAAACCATTTGACATAGTTTAAAAGACAGTTCTTGCAAGCTTGCCTCCTAGGAAGCACTTGGGAGCCTAAGTAAAATGTGAATGTTTATGTTTTAAAGCACTTTTAATGCAAGAAATCTGTGTATAATTATCTCTAATTAGTCACCTCTTCCACTGAGATTTATACTAAGCATTTAGTTTTTCTCTTCTCTACAGTAGCTATATCCCAGGCTTCTTTAACAACTAGGACTGTCTGACAAGATGATCTCTGGATGAGATTTCAAACTCGTCTGATTCCATTTTACCTGTTGCTTTAGGACATTTCTTAATGAGGCCAGAGTTACTTTCATGTCTAATTAAGCTGAGGAGATTAAGATATTTAGGTCTTGTTTTTGTATATTTTCCTAAGGGAAAAGTAAATACACGAGCAACAGAGATCAGCAAAAATACAAGAAGAAAAGCAACAGAAACACAGGGGAATATTATGTAATAAAAGGGAACAGGAAAAGGGAGAGGCAGGTTGGGTAGATGATCCTTCATAAAGCATGTTCACTTTCAAATGCCTCAAAAAATATTGCATTGCACTGAGAGTCAGAATTTCTCTCACAATAATTATGTAATTATCAGATGAACCTGAAGAGAAATATGGAAGAAGAGACTTTATATCTTTATACACTATATTTGAAAAAAGATCCTTATTATGATTTCCTTCCTATGCAGTAAATTACACCATAGGCTAACCATGAGGCTGATGAAACAATGGCTCCAAAATCCTCTATGAAATATGCCTTTGGTTTTTATGTTCCTTATCTTCTTCAGTGTCAGCTTTCAATGCAATGAAAGGTTTTACTATTATTTTATTTAGGAATGAAACGATTCCTGCTATTTGAAAGTTTAATCTCTCTTCAAAAGTGCTTTACCTTAGTTCCACTCTAATGGGCAAGCTGATAGACTCAACCCTCTTTTAGCATGTATTCATTTTCAGAAATAAACATTTTCATTTAATATTTTTCAACAATGATTTTTAATAGTCATCTTTCTTAGTAAAGAGTTTTTTAAATCTTCTAATTTAGATGGA
Organism: Elanus axillaris; assembly: GCA_026212715.1. Classification (NCBI taxonomy): domain Eukaryota; kingdom Metazoa; phylum Chordata; class Aves; order Accipitriformes; family Accipitridae; genus Elanus; species Elanus axillaris. The sequence continues at coordinate 6,102,166 of JANZLQ010000040.1, forward strand.
CCTTTCTGCAGTACCAAAGGACTTCCCCCCTAAGAGCAGGAAAGCATTTAAAATGCTCTTTTCACATCTCCAGCTCTTTTCAATTATCTGGCAGTATACTTATTTATATATTTCACATGTTCATTTCATGCTTTTTTTTTTTTTAATTCTTTCTTAAAAACTGAAAAAATAAGGAAAAAAAGCCTTCAGAGCATCCATTTCTTCCTTGACCTAGAAGTCATTTTTATTCGGTTCTTGAATGGAAGCTGGGAATACAACTGGTCTGTTTGAGAGGGTTCTGGGGTTCAAACCAAAACAATGAAGAAAATATTTCTCTATGTCAATTGGAAACGGATGGTTTTTTTTCAGTTTATCAAAAAAGCCCCAAGAGTTTAATTTTAAACTAAATGTTTTATCTTAATGGATATTATTTCTTATAATTAATTTAAGGAAAATTAAATACCTGGTACACCAGCTACACTTCAGCTACCATCACCCAAGTAAGGCTTACTGGGGAAGTGGAGAATCAGTACCGGTGACAGGAGCATTAGCACCACCTTGTGTTCATGTGGTAGGAAAATAAGTAAGTAACACCCCTCTCCAGCCATTAAAATTGCAACACTTTTCTGTTCTCTGCTGCATATTAACGAGGGAGCCATATTTGCGGAAAAAGTGCATAAGTTTTTTGGCGCCGTAAGTTTAGAATAATCGATTCATCCAGATAGCTGGGAAATTATCAGGAAACGAGTTTGCAGTTTTGGTCAACATGCTAGGCAGCGGTCACAGCATACGAACGGCTTAACTATTGCCAGGTTTTTGGTAGACATCTTGACGCAAGCTAGTTTAGAGGTGAACTTTGAAATAAGATTTGCAGTTATTTACAGGACTTCTTTCTGAATGTGAGAGATGACACTGTAAAAACTATGAAAGTCATTTCTTTGAGAATTTAAAAAGTGAGCAAAGGAGACGGGCATCAGGCAATGATGGAAAGCCTTGGAGAGAGAGTCAATATCATGAGTTTCTATTATTTTTTCATAGTTTGTAAACATGGCACAAGGCAGCAGTGCTTTCTTCAGTCTTTTGCGTGGTAGAAACTGTTCTGTAAACAAATCTATTTCTGGTACATTTTTCACCAAGGTGACTATCAGTTTTCATTTCTTTTTCAAAAATATCAACTCCTCTTTAGTAATTTTCTTGGTTCTGGGGGTACAATTTCTGAAAAGTGATATCCCATCTGAAACTGCAGTGACTTACTTGTCTCTTATCTCTACTACTTGATGTACAGTTTCTGGGGGAAGTCTGGGGCAAAACCTGTTCTTGCCAGGAGCTGGTAATAATATGGGAGAGCAATTTTGTATGCCATTTTCTGTGTCTATGTGTATTTAGCCTAGCTTCACGAAATTCAGCTCTTCTCAGCGAGAGGGAAACAGAAGAGCAACTTTCCCAACTTTCTAGACCCTTCTTTTGGTCCAGAAAGTAAAAACTTCTAACTGGTGTTTCGTAACTCGTTTTCTCCTCCCTAATCTTTTACAAATTTGAATACTCCGGACTAAGGGCAAGAGTGTGCCTGTTTGTCATTTCAGTGGAATGTATCGATATTCTGTTCAGTAGGAACATAACTAGAAAAATATATGATGACATAATATACTCATAACTACCAAAAAAAAAATCCTAATTCTCCTTTACATTTCACTTTGTGCAATGATCTGTGCCTTGTCAAAGTGAATATGCATTGGGTACAGCTAGACTGCTGCTGTTATGTTTTGATCGTGTTTTACATCCACACCTCATATGCACCTACATCAGACTGATGTAAGGTATCATTTTTAAAAATGGCAACATTCCAAAACCACTGTGCACAACTCTGAATGATGGATCAGTCTCACGAGCTTTATTGAGTATAAATAACTGGATTTTAAAAATAATTGAACCTTTTGGAGAATGGTTGGAATCCCATGTTGATGTACACAAGAAGAACTTCCTCAACAGTGTCCTTCTGGAGTCTGACTATGTCTCAAATATCCTTATAATTATTTTTTTGCCTGTTACATAAGGGGCAGGGCAATGTTACTAGTGCCACTCAGTCCCTCCTGTCACTTTCTGGCAGGCAGCTGGGATCTCAATGCCCTTCATATTTGCGTAGTTTCCTAGCAGTATTAAGGGACTTACTGTAAATATTTCATCTCCTTTTTGAAATAGTTTTCTCTTAGTCTGTCAAAAAGATGAAAATAAACAAGTCAACCCTTGTATTTCAAACAATGTTAGAAAGCATAGTCAGCACTGAGATCTCGCTGATTTTCTGCCTCTGTGTTTTGAAGCCCGTTAACTGTATGAAGGAGTAATATCCATAAATGGCACACCAAAGAACCACTTCAATTATTTAGGAAAGTATCTTATCCTATCTTACAGTTGTCCAGGAAGCAGTCTGGTAAACTAAGAAAATTCCCCAAAATTTCAGAGAAGTTTTTGAGTGCGTGATCTGATTCAAAGAATAAGAGGCAAAAAGAGAAAGTTTCAGCATCATTCTTGGAAGCACAGCCTGACAGAAACCCAGTAAGTGTGGTGATATCCTACCCCAGATGGGTTGAAAAGATGCTATTCAGCAGTGAGACCAGCAGCAGTGTCTCAGGTCTCAATAGAGATTATTGCAATGCAGGCAATGATCTGTATTCCCACAGGAGGCACGAGAATAATTTAAAACCAGTACTTCAGCATAACTCAGTTACCAGTTAAAGAAGACAAAGAATCACTCAGGAGGCTCTTTCCAACTTGAGCTGGCCAAAAGGTGTCAAGCAAGTCCTTAGCATCAGTACTGCATTGAGTAGTATTACAACTCTGCACTATAGATACTACCCTTTGCTACTTAGAGAGAAAATCTTTACTGCAGGAAGCTGTGATACTATATAAACCTACATGTACCTTCACTCAAGACAATTCCATTTGGCACCAGCATATTGCGGGGAGAATCCCCGACATAGGTTCGGGCCTGAGAAGGCGGAGGAAGAAATGCAGCCGACCCAATATGAGTGATA
>JANZLQ010000040.1:6113083-6139385 GCA_026212715.1 Elanus axillaris
TTGTTTGGGGTTTTTTTGTTTGGTTTTTTTTTTTTTTTTATTTTTTTTTTTTTTTTTCCTGTAAGATGAGGCATGTGGGGTTTTAGGTATAAGGTTCTGCTTTTATACAGTGTATGTGTGTGTCTCACCTGTACTTTTCTTTCTGTCTATATGAACTTCAGTCTTAAATAACTGACAACATTTTGACATGCTTTAAAGACTTCACATTTCCGTTATTGAAATGTTGGGGTTTAGATCTGAAAATGGTTGTAAGCAAATAGTCCCTTCTGTAACTCTGTTTTGGGACTGTAGGTAGATTTGGAACCCTATTTTGGATGACGTTTTCATGCAATTGCTCTGGCTTAATTTTCTACTCTAAGGGATAATTGGTTTATGCATAATTTTGTTCATATGAATGTTTATAGACTGCCACATGGTGTTGGGGTTGCAGAAGAGTGTGTTTCGTAGCAATGCAACTTTTAAAGAAACATTTACTGAGAGAGAGGCCTCTTGGGTTTTAAGTGGGCGTTAATGAAATACTGGCTGCAGTGTGTGCCTGTAGTGTTACTTGCCTCATCTGACAAAGAGTTTTGTGTTGGGTCATATTAACTACAGAAACTTAGTGAGAACAGAGTCATTTAGGGGTAAAGATTCTTAGATGGCATATATGAACGTGACTGCATTGACTTTTCTTTGAGTAATGTATTAATGACTTGGACGCTCCTTTTAACGGTACTGCAGTTAAGTAGTACTACTACTATAGTTTTTCTTCTGATAAATCAAGGTGTTAATTATTGTAAACTGAAGTTTTTGTGTATCTAACAGAAGAACTTAAAAAAGTAGAACTTTGCAAGTTCCACTCATTTCCATGGTAATGGGTGGTGGACTGTCGTGCTTGATAGCGCGTGCAAACCTGGGAGGTGGTTGACTGTCCTCCACTGTGTTTCCTCTTAACAGTACTCTGATCCTATGGAAACTGGTTCCAAAAGGTGTTAGTAGCCAAGAGCAGAGTGTGGGAAGTACGATGGGGCTTTCATGTACCAGTTGGAGGAGTGAGACTTTCTTCTTCCATTTTTGTGGAATAAGAAAGATTCAGGGTGGTTGTGTTGCTTATTTGAAACAAAAACAGATTCCTTTTTTTTAAAAAGTAAACCACTTTTCTAACCCATGTTTTTGTTCCACAAGACACTTTCTTTTTCAGCTGCTCTGATGTGTGATATGATTTTTTCTGATTTAGCTGTGCAGCCCATTTTGTTTCAGAGTTATTTTCTTATACAAGGCATTAGCCAACTGCTGGACCAGGGAAGCGTCACGGGGAAAGAAATTAATGCAGAAGTAGCATTGCTTGTTGTGGGCTTCCTGATGGTCTGGATACAAGCATTTGTGCTTGTTCCTATAAGGCATTCTCAGCAGGAATATCTATTACTCCTTATATACAAGTTTCCTCTTTCAAATTCCATCTTCCTCATGTGTATGACTAACTATAGAGCCTTCCTCGCCTCTGAAGATCATATAGCTTTCCTGTAGACAGGTGCCCCTTTATCACCAAATTATTTCTTGCTCCGAACTACTGCTGTATTTTTCTGACTTCATTCTCTGCCTCATTCACTATTTTTTCTTGTTCCTTTTCAGATTACTCTTACTCTGACTTTGCACAGCTTAGTCCTTCCTGCTCACAACATTTGAGAACCATGCTTACAGGTCTCATTCTTTCATAACCACCTGATGTGCTTTATAAACCGTAACAACTAAATATCCCTCACTTTCTATACATCAAGGTTATAGATGCACCTATAAGCTGACTTCAATTTCTTTTCATTTTCCTCAGTTTCTTCCCCGGCTCTTTCCTCAGCTCCCAATTCATCCAAAATTTTGTCTGCTTTTCTGCAGAGCCCTGTATCATCATGTCAAGCCCTTCTGTTTTGTGAAGTCCAGAGAATTGAAATCCACGCAGTTCTGCATTCAGCTGCTTTTTTACAACTTTGATCTTAACCATCATCAGCCTCCCCTTACAGTCTCTCCCAGAGGTAAGCCTTTCTCCACCATCTCTTTCCTCCATGTTTTTATCCAGATCTGAATATGGGAAGGAAATATCACCCTTATTGCATTTTTTTTTTTTTGCTGAGGAAGTGCCACATACCCGGTTATCTAATGTTAGGTCAGCGTTGAATTGAGAACTCTATGGTTTTGCAAGCTTTAGTTTTTTATTTCCCTCTCCCTCTTCTGTTTATTAGTACTTCGGCTGCTACAGGCAAATTCTATCCCACCCCTATAAAATACAAATCATTCTCTTTGAGCCCGCACTGTGCCCTCAACTAGTAAAATAGCATTTGAATGCGTATCTTAATATGTTTTTGTTGTTTGAATTTGTATTATTAACTCCTTTTAAGTGACAAAGATCTGGTTGTAGGCGTAATGACTGTTACGGTTTCTTCTTTTTCTTTCTTCTTCTCCTTGTAATATAGGTAGGCAGTTATTTACAAAAGAAAAGCCCTGTAGTCAGAGTTTGCACCTAGATCTTTGCTAACCTAGGACAAGATGGATTTTACAGCATGTAGGCTAGCTACTTTTATCAGCAAAGATGTCTTGGGTTTTTTTGTACAAAGGAGAACTTTGGGCATTGAAGTTTTAGGTTAATACATAGGAACTCTTTTGGATACAGCGTATCTACAAAATTTATTCTGTGTATGGTTGTAAAAGACACTTCTTGCATTTGACCAGATGATTTGGTGTCCACAAAAGGTGGTGTTCCTTATCTACACAATGCACTTTCATTCATGTTTACTAGAACATGAGAGCTAACCTCTATTACAATGTAATTATAGCAGCATAATGTTTGGAGTTTTATCAGCCCATTAACTGTACTGTGGATTTCCACAAATCCCATACATTTCAATAAATCAGAATCACCATGGACTAAATGTCTTTAAAGAGCTCAAGAGCAAATCTTAGTAGTAAGCATCTATTTTGATTACTAAAAAAATCAGAAGATGCAGCATGTGAAGATGAGCAGGGGAACTTCAGTTTTACCACTGTCTCTTGTTTGAACCTTGCAATACTGTTTTGAGAATTAATGTTCTGGTAATGCTTATTAAGTAAGGTATTAATTGAGAGGAAACAGGCTGATTTCTCATAGATGTAAATAGGTGTATTTCTACTCATGTAGTATATGCAATTATATGCCATATTTCCACCTGTGTGGAAATATGCTACTGATTTCATCAGTGAAGTCATACCAAGTGGTTCAGCAGAGGATTTGATCCTGATTGGCTTGCCTAAAAAATGGTTTGAGCAGGGAATGAGAGAGAAGGGATAAGATGTCTTTCATCTGAACTTTTGTAAATGTAGGTGCATAGCCATCATTTTATGACATGCTGTGCAATTTTGTTGTGTAACTAAAGCAGATTCTTATCTCTGCAGACGTACTGGAGGGAAGAGTTAATATGAACATATTCAACTATAATTTAATTGTGCAACCTTTTAATGTTTCATTAGCACACTTTATTTAAAGTTACATTGTCTTTAGAAATGTTAGGTTAAATTGGCTGCTTAGATTAAGAGACTTTTAAGTCTATAAAGGGCAATAATTTTACTTCTGGTCAGCAGCTTTAGCAATAACCATAATATATACCAATTGTTTTAATTTCAACAGACTAAGTTGTCAGTTGATAAGTAGTCAATAGTAGGAAGAAATTGCATTTTAATGTTGCTCATATTTGGTTCATAGTATTTTTGTAGTTGATTACGAGTTACAAAATTGAATTTTGGAATTGCAAAGCATATATGAGCTGTATTGAACTGCTCTGAGCAATTCATACTAAGTTTTCTAGAGTAGCAGCTACAGACCATGAGAAATTGTTTTATATGTTGATGTTGCCATTCTCAAATGCAAACCTGTAACGTACATGAGAGATTACCAGAAATTACTGCACTGCTATTTTGAGACTTCATTTAGATGATACATCAACAAGGTCAGGCTATTAGCAATTGAGTTATGTTGGTTTTTTTGCTTGGCAATTTGCTTTTTTCTTTTATGGTAAGCATGGAAGCTGCAGGGCTTTTTGGTTTTACAGGTGTTTTCTTTTAATAAAAATAAGTGGTAGAAATGAAGTAAGACTTAACTTACACACTTAACTCCAGACAAGAGAAATAACTGTTCAGTCCATATGGTGAAACTAGGGAAAGACACCCCGTTTTCTCTTTTTTGTTTGCTTGTGTGCTTTGTTACTGATGTCTTCTCTACAGAATGCAAATATGGTCCATCTTTAAAGACATTATGGAGAGAGACAGATGGATTTGACATTCTGTGTCCAATGCCATGTCTTTATCTTAGAATTGGGAACAGAACCAAACCAGGAATGCTTTGAAGTTCATTTCATGAGCAAATTAAGGAGAAACTGGGACTGAGAAACACTACATTGGGTGATGTGAAATGAAAAATTGTAAAGCATTTTTTAAATTTCTTAGACCATTTCTAAAGAAGACATATTGTTCTGACATGAACAAAGAATGAAACAAATTGCCAAATTCTGTTAAAATTTACAGATTTCTTTAATCATTGCCAAACAGCATTATTTAATGATGAAACTGTTCAGCTAAAAGATTGACCAGCTCAGACTCCCAGCCCTATTTTGCAATAATACATAATACAGGTTTAAAATGAATCTCCTAAGTATCTGTTTTATTCTTAGTACAAAATGTATTTACTGTCTTTATATGTATGTACACGAGCTGTTACCACATCTAATGTGTGGTAACCCATGTGTGGTAATCTAATGGAACTGTAGCAAGCTATAGCTTGTAAATCAGCATCACAACAATTATCTTCAAGTAAACGTTTCTAAGCTTCTCAGGACCTAACTAACTGAAGCCAATCATAGAAGACTTAGGAAGAGGATATATTATAATCCTAAAAATATTTTAAAATTACTTAGTTATTGCTGTGAAATTGTTGATGATTTTAGTAAAAAAAAATAAATAAAAGTGAGTGCTTCTGTATGTGTTTGTGTGGTTTGCTATGCAACTGAGTTGTTGAGAGTGAGTTTTGTTTCTTTTTTTTAAGCCTACTTTTTTATTTTTAAATATTGCCCTTGAAATAATGAACAAATGAGAAGAGTTCATTTTCATGAGACCAAACAGACTTTAATATAGTTTTGCTTTCCTTTTAAAGGCCAAGGCCTGATCCCACTGATTAACAGAATTTTCTGCCTTTGCAATTAGTGAAAATAATATAATGTCAGACTGTAGTTTAGCAAAGATAGCTGTAAGCAATTTTACATATAGTAAATAGTTATTGTTCTGTTCTGCTGCTTTACTGTTTTAAAGCGGTAAATGCATTAAGTTCTGTAATACTTTTGAAGCTTTTATGCAGGTTAAGAAAAGAAGAGGTGGTGTTTAGTTTGCCACTGTTGCTTTACTCACCTTTAAAGTTCAGTTATAATCCCAGTGTACAAACTTTAAGTTTTCCAAGATTTTTGTGCTCCTCATAAGGAGGTTCTTTTTCTGTTACAACTTGCATATGTAAAACCCATGTAGTAGTTACCAAGAAATATCACAGTGTAAAAATAGTAAGGAGAATTTAATCCTTTGTTGTTGATTTCAGCATTTGACTACAGTCCTCTCTAATGAATAATAATAATAAAAAATGTTATTTGACAAATTAGAATGTTTACTGTGCTTGGGGAAATCATGTTGAAGCTAAGACTTGTGAAGGCTTTGGTTCAGAAATAACATACCTGGTTTAGAAAATTTTTTGATTTTTATTATGTAAGGTTACATGGAATCCTAGGTGGACACATATTAAAGTGATGTTATTGTTTGTTTATAGACATTGATTTAGTCTTATAGTATATTGATGTGGAAAAGTTATAGCAGGTTATCCAGTGTGTCATTCATTACCAGTGCTATGTTTATATGAATATGATGCTAGTTTGTGATTGACATGGCGAAATGGAAATCCCTCTAGAGAACAAAAAGCTCTGATTCTAGCTTCAGTCTGGGTAGTATGTAAATCTATGAATCTGTGGTGACAGGCTGATCAACTAGCTACCAGCATATCAATGATAACTCTGCCAGACCAGCACTATGTTGTTTAATGCTTTTACATCTTCACAGTTTTTCAGTGATGCTCACCAAGAGCTCCATCTTCATTTTACTAGGTAGATACTAATTTTGAAAGGTTGAGCATCTTGCTGAAGCACTGCTAAGTGGCATATTGAACATTTACTAAAATCAGTTAGAGGTAGACTTGTCCCTCCCCCAACTTAGCAACTTAATAACTTGCTGTTTCTTGGCCAAGGGTACAGGCTAGTAATACTTGGCTGAGCTTTTACATATGCATGAAATTATTCCTTAGTACAGTTGGAGTGGGTTTTAGTAACTATGATGGAAATGTCCATGGTGTCTGCCTTCTTAAGAACGAATATCCAACATGTTGCATCTTACTGTTATTCTGCTTTCCATGAATCAAACAATTAGCTAAGAAAGAGACATAAATGTGCAAAGTGCAAGTTGGTGTCCATGAATGAAATAAGAGGGAAATTATGGTAAATGGTACTTCCACTGGAAGGAAGGTAAGATTATTATGCTGCTTACGTAAAAAGGAGACACTGGTTATATTCCTGCTTTGGCACTTTGGATAAGACTATTCTTGAGAATCTCTTATTGTGCTTCATGGTGAGGAGAGTGTGCTTAAATGAACAGATTTCAATCCTCATTAATTTTTGCCTATGGTTGAAACTACATAAGTATTAATTCCTTGAAAAAAATCTTTGCTGGTAGGCTTAAAAATCAGTTCATGTAGATGAAGCTAATGTCTACCATTGCTGTCTAAATTTGGAAGAGCTGTATCTTTTTTATTTGTTGATCTTTAAGTGGTTTCTGTTTGGTTAAAGGTGTTTCCTTGAAAGCTCTCATCCATCTTAAAATTTGGTGTAATATAATGTGGAAATCTTTCTGTATAACTTATAGCTGCAGTTAGCATTATGTAACACAGTAATGTCACTAGTATTTATACTTGACAGGAGATGTAATTTAGATGCTTCTCTACTTTTTTTAATAGCTTGTAGGTGTTACCTGTTCAGTTAATTCACTATATTAAATGCCATTGGTTTTACCTTAATGTACCTTTAATAAATATAAAAACCTGTTTGAGCAACAAAAAAAAAACCCACCAGAAATGTAACTTTAGTGGAAATTGAAATATTAATATCAGTGATACAGGGTTAATTGAATGTCTGGAAAAAACACCATCCAGAGGATGAAAATGTTAACTCCTTTATTTGTAACTTCTACATTGAGAGTAATTTTAAGGTGTTTTAAAAACTGAAATAAGTCCTAAAATGTTGAGGAAAATGCATCCTAAAAATGCAGTTTGTAACTTAGCTGTTGGTGCTACATTTGAACAGGTAATCTAAAGTATGTTCTTGAATAATAATGAAACAAGGCACAGAAATTAACTCCATAAAAAGTCCCTAAGGGGAAAAAATATGACTTTGTGAAGAGCATTCTGGTGTGCAAGGAGATGAGACTTTATCATCTTCCTGTTGCTGAGTAGCCTTTATTTACTTGCATTGAATAAGTTTTGATACTCCTTTTCCTTATTTTATTGAGCCAAGGATGTTCAAATATGTCTGTCCTTTTCCACAGAATGGGTGCATTAGTAGAGCACTGTTCTTACCAGTCTAGCTGGATTCTGACTGTGTGTCAGTATGTAACTGGTATTTTCAGTTTCTCTGTTAAAGCTCCAGTTAGACTGAAAAAGAGGAAACTGTTTTCCTTCCATGCTGCCAGCAACAGTTCACTTATCAATAGTACTAAAGCTTTGTCTGTTCTGTGGCCTGATATTGATGCTTCTGTATTGAGCTGAACTTGTTTCCATTTTCTCTTGAACCAAAGGAAAGTCAGAAATGAATGTGATGGTTAGATTCATCAGTGGGAATGAAGATGGGATTTATTTTGGAGAACTGAGATGTAGAAGACTTGCGTATGCTGTCTTCTGAATATGGAACTTATTTACCCATTTGATTTCTTGAGTTTGTTTGATTGGGTATTGAATAGAGCAGCTTCTGGAGTCCCTTTATGTATTAGCCATATAACCCTTTGTGCTTTCAGACTTATAACTGAATCTAGAAATGCCAGCTGTATGGAAATTGAGTGATACTGGTAGTTGACTTTATATATATATGCATGCTGTTACATTAAACTTAGACCATATGCTCAAATTAATAAAAATGATCAAGGTCCAAGAAACTAAAGAAAAAGTGGGTTTATATCATAATTCTTAGAAGATGAATACTAGAATGTAGATGTCTGTGTTGCTGATTTAAAAATTTATCTTAAGTTTTCAGCATCCAGAACTTTTTACAGACGTGATTGTATTGTGTTTTATCATTACTTATTACTACTATGCCATAAATCATCAAGCCAGTACCAGTAGGACCCTTGAAGTGTTAGTCATTCCAGTCCCATTCTTACTGAATAACCATTGACATTTTAGTAAACATAATCTTGTTGGATGCTAATTGTACTGTCTCTATTATTATCAGATGGAGACAAATAAAATTCTCATGTTTAGAAGAAATTACTCGGGGTCAAATACAGGAATGGTACAAGAAGATTGTGTATTCCCGTTCCTCCTCCACATGTGCTTTTGTTTGTAGATAAGTAAAGGACATTATATCTTTCTAGTGTGGGCCTATTCTTAAAAAAACAAACAAACAAAAGCTGTGAGCCAGAGATGTCTAGCACCTTTATTAGACCTTAAAAATTTTGAACCATTTCTGCATAATGAATGTGATATTAATATGTTACAGTGGTGAAGTGATAGTGTATGAAGTACAAGCAATTCTAGGACAATCTGATGATGGTGAACTTCACAGCAGAACATGAGAAGCAGCAGTATATCAAAACCACGACTCTTCATATTTTAGCAATGTTTTTACCTTATTGATTGGAAATGCAGTGTAAATAAGAGTCACACATTGTAGGTTAGCAGATCTTTTTCTTTGCTCATCATCGTGCTGATCAATGGTCCGATTTGGAAATAATAAAATATGTCTCTGACATCTGTTGGAAATAGATTGCTTAAATAGTGTGTGTTCAGCTTTTTTGTTTTGCTCTGCATTTTTAATAGTGGGGATTACCGCACACCTAAGGGATAAGTGTAGAGCTGTAGATTAAATCACAAATGCAATGTAAATGCATCAAAACATTCTGCAAGCATAAGCACCATATCAGTTAAAAATACTGCATTAAAAGAATATTAAGGATCTGGCTTGTACTCCTAAATAAAGCTATTGAGAGCCCAATCTTTTGTATGAAAGGGCATGGTTATGGTACTAGGGTACCCTTAGTAGTTGTCCTTTCCAAATAAAACTGTGTATTAAATTACAAGGACATGTAGTAATAGGACAAAGGGTAATGGCTTTACACTGAAAGAGGGTAGATTTAGACTGGATGTAAGGATGAAGTTGTTTACTGTGAGGGTGGTGAGACACTGGAACAGGTTGCCCAGAGAGGTTGTGGATGCCCCATCCCTGGCAGTGTTCCAGGCCAGGTTGGATGGGGCTTGGGGCAACCAGGTCTGGTGGAAGGTGTCCCTGCCCATGGCAGGGGTGTGGGAACTAGTGATCTTTAAAGGCCCTTCCAACCCAACCCATTCTCTGATTATCTAGACTTTTTTTTTTTTAAATTGTATTCTATGTCTGCACTTTTCTATGTGTGAAAATGAAGACCATACCTTTCTGGAGGAGTTTAAAATCAAGGTTGAATGCTCTAGGACACATTATCTACCTCTAAAAATTAACCAAAACTGGCTACATGGTCAAAAATGAAAAACCTCAACCAAGTAGCGCTCCTCTGTTGCATGTTATAATACAGTATGGAAAATTTACTGTGGGCCTTTCTCCTAGGAGTTTGTAAGCTAGTTTGGAAAAAAAAAAAAAAAAGGTAAATAAATTATGAGATTGAAGGAGTGAAAAATCATGGAATGCAATCAAAGGGAAAATGCTCTTAGACGAGTGTTACTGTTTAGTGTCTGTCTGCAGAGACCTGTACGTATTTCTTTTAATGTGATAGTATGATACCAGAGAAAAGCTGATGATTCAAGAGTTCAGGTTGTGCATCATCTAGGGAAGATCTGGGGGGAAAGGTAAGGTGAGAAATAAATTGGAGGGGAAGGAAACCAGCTGTATTTGTAGGCCTGTGCAAAACTGAACATGCCGAAGGTGAGTTGAAAATGGTGCAGAAGGAAGAGGAGAGGTAGGGTGGGGCAGGAGAATGTAGCTGTGTGACTGGAGCAGTAGAAAAGGCATGGGGGTGTTACTGCAGTGTTCCAGATAGACTGCAGCAGGCAGATACATGCTGCCTGTTGCCTGATGTCATTTGATAGAAAAGTGCTTTTGGCAGATCTGAACAATTCCAAATTTGCCTTGACTGATGTAGTCAAACACCAAACTTCTTGTTTAAATATTTGTCGTGACATGTACATGCTCTTCTACTAGCTCTGAGTTTGTGTTAAATTACAGCGTGGTCCCCTCTAACTTTTTGTATATTTTCTATTTGTGTGAAATCTCATGGGAAGATTTGTGGCAACAGGGACATCTAAAACCTAAACTTGACAACTTCTGTGGAACTAACATTGAATTGTGATATCCATTGATAAATCAACTGTGAATCACTCCAGCTTGAAGTTGTGCTTGTCTTTGTTCTCTTCTTTAGATGGTTTCACTTTCTTGGAGTTTCCACTTGCATTTAAGTGTCACTAATTCTTGTGGTTTTTAAATAACTTTTTTTTTTTTCTCAGAAATGCTACAAAACTTGAGGACAAAAGGAAAGTTGAGGGATTGGGTTTTTTCTTTTGTTCACTGGAACATCATTGGTATGTGTGTACATAAGTATTTTCTAAAAAAAACTCCTGATAACCTCAAATCTGAGAGGGAGGTGGGAAAGTATTTCCAGTTTTCCACCAGAAAGGAAAGCAATCTTGGGCTGAAAAGAAAGGGCACTGATAGCTCACCCGTGCACTCTGTGGTTCAGGTATGTCTTCTGTAGAACAAGGCTTGAGATTTCCTGAGTCTCTTTGTTGTGGCCTGTTAGAGTGAAAACTATAAAGGTATGTTGGACACCTTAACCATCCTAACCTTGACCACTGAGATTGCTGAGATTTCTAAGGGGAAACTATGTTTTAGTGTATGCAGAGTTTTTGCTTATTTTAAGTGAACTGTGAGCTGCTCCACAGATTTCATGTGAAGAGCATGAGGGAGCTGAAGGATGACAGCAAATCTGTTACCAACTTTCTGCATTGTTATTCAGAACATGAGTTTATGACTAAATGATAGTAGTCCTCAGGAAAAAAAAAAATGTATTAATGGGAGTGAAAAAGTTTGAAATAATTTAGAAGTGGAAATGAGGGATTTTTCAAATAGAGCCACACTCCAGTAAGTGTTTCTCTACTACAGCCTGATACCCAGAAACAACTTAAATGCTCATTTCCTACACTGAGGATGAATGAGATCAGTTCAAGGCTATCATGCACTGAATTTGCAGACAGCTCGTTGTAATTAAGAAATAAACCTCAAAGTTGTGCTCTCGATTTTTCTCTGATGCCTTGCCTGGGGGTCAGAAACGTGTTCTTGATGCCTGCTGTCTACAGGCACTAGAAGACTTAAATAGCATTGCGCCTATTAACAGAAGTTGTTTGTTTGCATTTGTGCAAAATTCCCCTGCAAAGCTGATTTAGTGTTCCAGCACAAAAGGGCTGTGGGATTACAAGATTGTTAATAGATGAGAAGGCGACTATATGTACCATGAAAATGATTATGACCACAGGAAACTTGTATCAAAATTGCTTTAGGACATAATCGTATAATATGGAAACTTTTAAAAGGTTATTTCCTTAAACTGTTAAAAAACCCCCTCGTCTTCTGTTATGTTTGCAGCTCCTAGGGACAAAAACTTAAGTATGGTATCTGCTTTGTCGGCAGAATAAAACAGGAGCTTTTCTAATCATTATCGTGGGAGCTGAACATCATGTTACATTTGAGTAAAAATGCATGGTTCATTACTGATGGGAAAACAGAATTGTCTCTACCATAGCAATTCAAATAGAACTCTCTGTTAAGTAATACTTACTAAAAATTATGACCATTTAAAGAAATTACTATTTTAGCCCTTTTAAATGTTTTGGTGCTCTTCCTTACACTGGACAAGATTTGTTTGTATATTAAAAAAGAAGGGCAGAAAAAGACACTATTTTGGAAAAATTATGTTTCTGGGGAAGCATACAGCTAAAATTGGACAGTAGATGAGCTGTATAGGCCTAAGGGATGATGATAACAGAATTGATAGAAATAAAAGATTTGTTGTTTCCCACTTGCTGAAATAACTCATCTGTTTTGGAGAATATGTAGATGATACTCCCTGAAGTGCAATTTATTGTGTCCAATTTCTGAGCATTCCCAGATTAGATCCAAATTGACTTTTCCCCTTCTGGTAAACATAGTTAATGGGGGAAATAAAACAGCACTATTTTATCTGCCTCTGCTACTTGGTCTTAGAGGTCTGTGAGAGATGTTCTACTCACCCCTGAAGGCTCATTGCCCTCGCCAGCATGCAGGACTGTTCTTCCGTCTTGGGTGCCTATTGCTTCTCTCCTCCCCAGTTCTTCCCATCCCTCACATGCCCACCAGTGCTGTTTGGGAAGATCCCTTAAGTCCTCTTAAGTGAATAGCTAGCATTGGCAGAGTGAAATAGGTCTAAATAAAGAGTCATTGGGCAGATTTTTCTAGCAGAACAGGAACAGATTCTGGGGTTGCTGGACTGTAAAGCATCACCAGGTGCCTGTTGCACATTTGTATATAGGCAACTTTGCGCTGCTTAGGTCTTTATTTTAGGTTTTCAAAGCAGTAAAGCTGACTTAAAGCTGCACTCAGTCCATGATTTTTTCTATTGCATGCAATCTTTGTTTATAAACAGAGCAAAAGAAGCATAAATGCTCTGTAGAAGTTTTAAGCTCTTGGGGCAATTTGTCAACTTTTCCAAGGAGATTGCAGGTGCAGAGGGAATTATTTTTAGAACCAGAGATCTGCATTGCCAAGTAGGCATCCAGTTCTGCATATTTTTTTCAGTAATGACTAAAAGACTAGAGATACCCCTTTTAATTCTTTCTGCTGACATTTCCTTAGCTTAGATGAAGTTCTTTGCTACAGGCAAACAGTTTAACAGTTTTACAGCAGTAAGGGGTAATATCAGGGTAGGATTTTCCATACCAGATCAAAAAAATAGGTGATCTAGTTCTGTCTAGTGCTTCTGGACCACAGTTATCTAACAGCGGCAACAGAAACTCACAAACAAGAAATGTTGTTTTGACTTAAAATTTTCAGTTGGCAGTAGAGATGGTGGCAGACCCAGGAGGGCTCAGTTTAGTATACAAGTCCTGTTGTTAATATACCTCTGATCTGAACAAACACATATTTATAGAGTACAAATACATATATTTGGAAAATGTACCTCTAATTAAATAAGCATTTACTTAAATGATAATTCTGAGGATGGATATCATTAGCTACAGAATATAATTCTCCTAGAGATGAGTGCTTTTTAGTGAATGGTAGTCAAGATGACACCTGTCAGTTTGAATTCTGGATACTGTAGACTTGCTGGAATTTTATCTCACTTATAAATTAAATTAATTAAAATCAGTTCATTCCTCCTTTGCAGTCATATAGACAAAAGAATTTCAAAGAATGTCAGATAAAAATTGTTTCCACAGTAAAAGGTTCTAAGCTGTTTGTAGAATGAATGAAAAAGGAATGTAGCAATGAGTGGTTCTGAATAATAAAAAAAAAAGACTTGGAGTTTTGTTGCTGCACAACAATTTTGCCTTTTCTTCAAGCTGCCTAATGGAACTGAAGCCATAATTTGTAATGATAAGGTGACTGGCTGGGATTTAAAGCCCCTTTTCTGAACAAATTTTGAGGGGAAGTCTTATCTGCATAGTTCTTGAGGCAATGGACTTTCAGCCTGTTATTCTTACATATAAGAATGTTAACATATTTTTTAGGTTTGGATAAGAGGATAAAATAAGTATTTGTAGCCGTCAGCCACAGAGTAGTAACTTGTCTGGGAGGTATACTAAGCACATAGCCATTAATTTCTGCAGGCATTAGTACCATGTTTGTTTATTATGTGATGTGCAGCATATTGCAACTCACAGTTCTTAAACATCTATGTAAATTTAAGAAAAGGCATTGAATTAACTATCTTTAGAAATATGCAAGAGAACTTTTGCTTTGTGTTTTAAGAGCCACTGACACAACTCCCATTATTTTTTTTCAGCACCTAATATTTTGCACACTGTGTAGAAAATACTTGCTGTGCCAAAACTTAAGATTATGTTACTGAATATCTACTTCTTCAGCAGAGAAGTATCCAGCAGGAAGTGCTGCTTGCATACCTGTGCCATCATCAACAGAATTTGCTGTTGTTTCCTGACATATTATTTTGACGGTTTATGAAATTCTGCATGTAGTTAATTTTGAAAGGAAGAATTCCTAATTCCTTTGTTTTATACATTGCTGGGATTTGCAGTTCTGAGATTTGCCCAGCTGCCTCTGCCTACCGTTTGTAAAAAATACTCCATTATTTGTGACTTGTCTTTTCTGGCATTACTGTTAGTATTTGCAAATCTTGTAGATGGGATTCCTTTTTCATTGCTGCTTATTAAAGAGCTGTGTTGCTTTATTAACAGCAATATTTTGCATTTCCATCTGTGGGAACTTTTCTTTGATAAGCTCAATGTTCTTTATGAATGCTAATAAGTTGTTGGAGTGCTCGGAATTTGAATTGAATGCCAGCCGTTGTAATGTGCAAGTTATTTATGGAAGGGCTATGACACCAAAAGTTTAATGGAAATTGGGCACCTATGGTCCTTAAACTGTTTTTAAATGTCTTGTTTAAGAATTTCAGAAGGCTAGGAAAGGCTTCAAATCTAACTCATGTTTTTAGTCACGGGCTAACTTTCCTGTTAACAGACAGGTTTCCTACTGGAAGACCAGGGAGGTCTGTAAAACTTGCTGTTCTTTCCCACGTGTAAAGAAGTTTATATTTGAGTATTCAAACAGCATATCCATAGGCACTGAATATACTGCTATTAAGTAGTGAAAATTAGCGATCATAAAGTGAAACTGTGTCTACTTTGATACACTTAACATGATGAATATAGCTGGTATTGGTACTGAATCGAGCGCAGCATGACTGTGAAATGATTGATATGTTGCTTTTATAACAACATAACAGGTGAAGTGATTTTTCAGCATCATTTGGAAATGGATAGAGACTTTATTTTCAGTTGTCATAATATTCTACTTCAAAATAAATGTACCACCCAACAATGATAAACGTAATTTGTACTCTCTTTTCGAATCAGCTTGGTATTATTTTTATGTATCGTTAGTGCTCTAAGCTCCATCATAAAATTTAACTTTTACTTGCTTGATACTTTGCCTTTTAATTTGGGCAAAATTCTGTGTTGAACAGTACAGTTTGTTGGCTACTACGTGTAGAGTGTAAGAATAACTAATGGGGTGCCTGATTTCTAATAATATGTTTTGTGTTTCATTGAGTTATAGTATCATGAAGAACCATTAGCTGTAAATCAGTAAACACTCAAAGAAATCTAGAGGCTTTAGTTTTGGGCTCTGTAACTCTGAAATCTTACCCAAGGTATTTGCCTTCTAAACTGAGTAATAGGCAAACTAGCTCAAAAGATACTTAGGACTAACACAGATTGTCAGAAGTCTGACATAATTTCTTCATTCGATCTACAATGACAGTTTCTTAGTGACACCTTTGTTAACTCTTTTTGCACACTCCAGAGAGACTAGTATAATTGTTGCTTTGAAAGTCAGCTCTTGGACTTGGGCTTGTGAGCAGAGAGCGTCTTCCTATTTTGGAAAAAAAGTTAAGGTTGTCAAGGCTAGGTGGAAGAGAGCAACAGTGCTGCAGTTGCCCTGGCTAGCCTGGCAGAATTGGAGACAATCACCATGGACATGGTATTTCATAAGAGAGTGCATACACTTCTCCATACCAAATAATTGAGGATTTAGGCATTACCATTTTCCCACAAGGTATATCCATTTCCCATGACTTTCTTTTCCCCTATTGTCTTTACTGTATAAATAGTAGAGACTAGGTAGTAGATATTTGGGTGACATGGAAGGAAAGAGTCTTTACTTTTCCTGCTCCCTTACTGAAACCTAATTTTTCTGATTCTTTCTGTAGATACAATCTACTCCATAGTCCATTCTGAGCTTCTCTTTACAACCCTAAAGGCTTAAATTTTAGCAAAACCGTGTTCTTCGCATGGGCTTTCATTCCTATTTCCTGATTTTTAGTGGAAAAAGAATGTAACACAACAGACTTTTTAAGCTGAAAAAAAAAAGTTTTATGTACATCTTAAATGTAAGTATTACTTTTTCCTAAAGTGGAGAAAAGATTTATTTACATGAGGCTATAAATGTGGGTTATAAGAGGAGAGGGAATTTACTTATTAGACTTTTGTTACCACTTGCGTGTTAGAACTGAAATGTATGAACACAAATGAAAAGCCGTTGTTGTCACCTATCCTAAATTTGTTAAAATGTTGCTAAAGAAGTAAATATTTGGTTCTGTTTTCTGGCAGATTTTAGGGGGAGACACTGGCAGACTTCTAATTAGCAAAAGCCCTCCTACAGAACTGTAAAAGGTATTCTTAGTCTTCATCAGTTTTTAATTTTACATTATCCAAGTCACAATGGCCCATGTTCTCATTAGCCTTCTGCTTGTTTGCTTATAAGCATCTCTCAGCTCATATTCCTTTCCATTTTGTGTGAGCAATAATACCTTTTTTCTACAAGGACATTACTAGTACTTTTTTTCACTCTTTGTATTTGTTTTGACTTTTGTTTCAAAATTTGGTTAAAGGCAAGATTGAGCCTCCCTTTTTCTCCCAACATTATTATTTTTTTTACCTTCACTGTAAAAATGAAAAGGAGTTTTTATGCAGTGTTTCATGGATGGAAGTATTAGGATTCATACAGTGATTCCTGTTTTCTCTGTGCACTTCTTAGATGTATGGCTGCTAAGATTTTTATGTACTACATAGTCTAGTGCTACTATAGCTGTAGTAGACCTCAATGACATTTGTAGTTGGAATTTTAGTCTTGGAGTGAGGGAAAATATCTGGGTGCCTTGGTCTGATGAAAATCAAATTCTCCAAAATGTATTTTCCTTAGGCAAGCAGTTGCTTTTGTTCTATGCCTCTTTTCAGGAGTTTTTTTTTTATTTCATGGCACTGGATTACCCATACAGAAAGAGTTGTGATGTGTGAATAATGCTCATTCACAAACGTACCTGCACATGCACACAGTGTGCAGGTATAGATGGGCTAGGTTGGATGGTGTTCTGAGCAACTTGGTCTACTGGAGTATGTCCCTGCTCCTTGCAGGGGGTTTGGGCGACATGATGTTTAAAGGTCCCTTCCAATCCAAACCATTCTACAATTCCATGATTTTGTTTTAACAGCATCTGCATTTAACTAATTAATGTCAAAGCTGATGTAAAAACATGGTGGAACAGTATTTATTTTTTTTTTAAACCCAAACTCTGTTCCATAACTATCATAATCCCACAGTAAGAATAAAATATCCATAAATGACTAAATGAAAAACCCCAGTGCTGTTTCTTCCCGTTTGTGTAGAACTTTTGAGAAGGACTGGAAATCTGGCAGTAGTATCGTGACTGTTCCTTAGGTACACTTTTATCTTTGTCTCAGCGATCTCGTTAAGTGAAACACCCTAATATGCAAATTCAATCTCAAATGGCTGAGTTAAGTTATACTGCATTTAATTTTATCTTTAAAATTGAGCTTATTGAAAAGTTGTAAATGTGGTGCTGCGTAAGACTGATACTCTAGCACTTTTAGAGATTTAGAATTGTTAGCTTTTTCAGAGGAAAATATTTTGATGGCTATGCTTAAACGTGTTTTCTGTGCTTAAAACTTTTTAAGGCAGAGTTAGAGGAAAAGAAAACCAAGACATGCCCTAAAACAGCGGTATGAAATTAGCTCAGAGGAAGCTGAGGCAGCTCTTTGAAGCTGTAAAGATGTAAATCAAATATTGCCCAAGCTCAGGACTCTTTAGGTTTTCCTGTAATTCTTTGAGAATTCTAAATTTAATAGCTTTATTTTTCTAAGAATAGACAGGCTCTGTGTATGCAGACTTGTATACATGTGATGCCTTCAAGCCTTTCAAGTGTTTCTGTAGCGAATGAATTGTATTAAAATTACAATTTTAAGAAAACTCCAATTCACTTTCTACCCCTCATCCCCCAACTTCCATCTCACAACACATGCACCATTTAAATACCTTGTCCTTTGTCAGTATTTGCAGCTGTCCTTAAAGTGACAAGCTGAGAGTAATTGATGATCATTTGTCCCTGGTGAATTCCTCCTCTCTTTGGGGTTTTCAGCTTTTGTTTTAGTCTGTCTCTTGGTTTCTTTTTCTAACTGTATCTTGAAAAGCAGTATCCCATATCCCAGCCCGTGTTTCTGCAGAGATGAGAGGCATGAAACCTGTATTACCCCTTGGTAATTGGTGTGAAGACCTGGTAATTGCTTCATTTTGTAAATACCTTCCCACATAGAGAGTCTGAATTCTTTCTTCCATTGAGCCTGGGAATCCTCTTTGTCCATTGGGTTTTTTGCATTTAAGTTTGAAATTTGAAAGACCAGTGATAAGTCTTGAGCACTATCCAGAAAGTTTGAATGAAAGGAAAGTGAAGTCCAGAAGTCTCAAACTTTGAAGAAGAAATTTTACTCGCCCTTTCATTGAAGAACATAATTGCACAGTGTCCACGTTACCATAAAATCCTAATATTCTAGCCTTCTCTCTTGTAATTCAATCATTAAAATTAAACCTGCATAATCATATAGTACCGAAGTAATTACTGAGTGATGTGGTTTGAGTGTAATACCCAGGGATCAGGAGTAAATGAAGGTGTCTTTTATTCACAGGAGCACAGTGTGGACAATCGAGAGCATGTTTGAAAGCCACATGCCTTCAGAGAATTTGTCACATACACCAAATAATTTCTCTCTGTTCTGACTCTTCTTGTATATGTCTTGGGATGTTTTCTTTTTTTTTTTTTGCCTGTGTTCTTCTGTAGGACCATTATTACATTTTTATCATTGATGGGAGCATTGCCAAGTCAGTCTGTTTCTTTGGCAGCTGTGTGACTTCTTGCTTGCAGCCATGTGGAAAGGTAGGATTGCATGCCATGTCTGTGAAAAACAGAGCATATTGTAATGAAAATTGAGTTTCTTTCTCTGTCTTTTCATGTAGCGGATCATGATGTGGCTTGTAGGATAAAGTAAGCCATGATTTCTGGCCTGAAGCTCTGGTACCTCTTAGATCTGCAGGTGGCCAAAGTCTTGTGAAGAAGCAATAGTTGATTTTGATGCAAGAGTATAATTTTAATGAAGTCTTGCTGGTTTTAATATAAAATAACTGAAATGTATCTAAAACCCATTCTTGAATATAAGACATTCCCGTTTTCTTATCCAATGCAGAATTTTTCTTCTACCTCTCAGCTACAGCTGGACTATGCAAACTAGAAAAAATTTTCAGAATACTTCAAAATGTGAGTCAACAACCTGGAAGAATAGATGTTTGAGCAAGACTATCACAGAAAGTATAAATATACTGAGTTGTTAGTAACTATACACCAGACAATTCTGAGATACCTTAATAGAACTAATACAGAAGTAACCTAGTTTGTGAGTGTATAACTATCTGATCTGCTGGAGTAAATGATCTATTATTAATTCAGTGTTACCAGCAAAAAAATATTTTGACAAGAAAATTTCAATTTTATTTCTCTTGGACACTATCCTAAAAACCCTTGAACAATGCCACTATTTTATTATTTTTTCCTGTATTGTGATATGTGAACATATAATCCTATGAACATAGAATATTATGTTTAATGTTCAAGTCAAGAAAAGTAGATACCACATAGATACTGATGGCAATTATTAACTGAAGAACAAAAATATTTTGTTTCTTTTTATTAAAGGCTCTGAAATTTTTTCCTTTCCTTTAGAGTCATCCAACTGAACATGGGTGTAAGATTAAGACAAAAGGGCATGTGTCCTAGAGAAACTGAGAATCAGGGTAGCATACTGCATGGATGGTCTTAAAGATGTAGTAAACACAGTTGGTGATTCAATGGCAGTTATGTGGTAGAGTGTCAAATTTTGTTTAATGCCCATCATGGGAAAGAAGTTTAAACCATGAGTCCTTTGCATTTAGTTGATAATAATCTGTTTTTTACGTGTGTGTGTGTATACACACACAAGTATACATATATGTTTGCCTGAAAGCACATTGCACATGTGAACTTTGATAGGTATATGTTTTTTCTAGTATCCTTTTGAAATAGGTAGGTGGTACTTTATTTTTCTTTTGAGGGTAAAGGCTGTGTACTGTGCTAAGTGTGACACTTCCTTAGCTTTTTGTAGGTTCAGGTCTAGAAGCAGAAGAGCTAAATAGAGGTTAGCCAATTTTTAAAATTAGTTTTCTCTAAAGACAAAAGAATTAAAAGTGATTTCCTGGAGATTGTATCTTATCCACTGTTATGGCTGATATGGCAGATCTTCTCTCTATGATCTCTTTTTTTCATCGTGAAAATACCCTGGAGCAGTCTGAGTTTCTTCCTGTAGTCTCCAGGGTATCCTTGCTCTTTTTTCATTATCTGCCTTGGCTCTGAATTGCCAGATGTGACAGTAGTTTTGGTGGCTAGTCTGAATGCATGTGCTTGACAAGCTGGCCAAAGAGAAGAGGCAGGTGTGACATACCTAACCGCTTTCTCCCAGTGACATCCCTGGTTAGATATGTCTTATATCCAGTTCTGGGCGTCTTATTGAGTAATTTCAGCTTCAGACCTTTGAATAAGGTTCACACTGGGAGTAATGCACTTGTGCAAGTCTCATCTATTTGCATAAATTATTACCCTGATTTAATGTCTGATAAGCACAGGAGGAATATCTGATAGCTAATATGAATGACAAACCTCTAAATACAAAACGTGAATGCTCATGGGAAAAGATTAACTAGAATTTGGGGTGGGGCGTAGGGTGACATTGTGTTCATTTTCTTTATTGCAGGCTAAGCTCTGCAGAGATTAAGCCATCATCAAAAAGTAATATCTGCAGTTAATTCTACTAACATAAGTTAGTACTACTTACGTAGTATGCATAATAGCAATATGTATACTTTCCACTGACAAAGGTATAAAATCTTCTCAATCAGCTAACACTGAGGAGAAAAATAAAAGTGCAGTTTTTCTTTTAAGGAGTTTGCACATGTTATAAACTAATAGTTTTACTGAGTGTCTTAATTTTTACTGGCTTAAGTTTTCAAGTTCTTTGTATGTGTTCCATTTTCAAAAGACACCAATGTGACACCAGTGACACTGGTATGTGCTTTTTTTCCTAACTAGTACTATCCTTTGGGCAACTTAAAACTTTTGGCTTTGTCTGCCTAGGCCATTTTTTGGGGGTACCTCCTTTTTCTGTTCAGGAAAAAATCAATTTACTGTTTTGGTTTTTTTTAATTCACTTTATTTGGTGTAATATTGCTATCCACTTGTCAAAGACATTGTAAAAAATATATATATACTGAGAACTTTAATTTCTATATAACTTCTGTGTTCTTTTAATCTCTGTGAGTGTATCTGGATAATTATCAGTTTATGTAACTACTTATTTGGATACCTACAGTAGATGAGTTAATTCTTACTAATTCCAGGTGAATTGACCGTTTTCTTCCTCATTGTGGAAATGGGATCTTTATCTTGAATGATGTATGTAATAGTCGGGTTTAGCCAAGTTTCTGTAGTCGGGTTTAGCCAAGTTTCTGTGTGTGTTTGAATGTAGTATAGATACATGCATCCTCTTACTGGCTTAAAATTGTACTGCAGTTCCAGGTTAATGAAGTAGTTGAAGAAGTGGGAGGTCTTTAGTACTCTTAACTTAGGAAGAGTTGGTAATTAACTAGGCCTATAATAAACTTACATAGTCCCAGTCAATCTTTTATTTTATTGTGTTTCAAATTAAATGTAAAGTACTAAAATATCCTCCTCCTCCTCTTTGTCGAGTTGTTATTTACTCCTAGATTATAACGGAAATACTAGTATTAAACATGACCATATCACAGTCCTACTTGGCTGTGCCATGGTAGTGTTGGGGACAGAAGAGCTCATAAATGAACGTGCTCCACCAGTGTCACAAAGTCGATGGTTTCCTTTGGAGGGTGGAGGGACTTGGGACTGTGCTGTGCTCTTGTCTTTCCTGCACTGTGAGGAGGGGAGGCTCAGCCTGGAGGGGAGTGCACCATGAGCTCTGTAGCTTGTAGCTTGTTTTTTTCAAGGCTGGGCTGGGTGGAGGGATCAGTCAGCAAGATGAGATTCACAGACTGACATGACCAGAGAGCTGCAGTGCTGGGGAGTAACCAGCAGCTAACTGGTAAAGGTTCAGTTTTCAATGGAAAACTTTTATAAAACTTGACATTTTGTGTTGTTACACCTCATTTCCTAACAAGACATTGCTTAGTTCCATTCCTCAAAGAATGGCATTATTCTAGATTAAAGATGATTAAAAATTTTCATAGGATGGGGGGATCAAATCACTGTCTGAAGCCTTGCAGCTATACAGAATCTTTATCCCCTTTTCTGATTGTTTTCTCAGTGCTACAGCACCCTAAATTTAGTGTATTACGTTTAAGAGCTTCAAAGAAACTACCAAATGCTTTGGGAACACATGAGCTCCTGGCTGCAGAACGGGAATACACAGCTGCCTAGCAGATGATGAGCCAGTTCTGTTATGCTTGCCTTTGTTCTTGCTAGACTATGGGACAGGGCATGATGCCCTTCTACTGGGGTATTTCTTACAATTGCTTACTCAGAAAATACCAGTCTGGGCATCTGCAGCGTCAGGCTTCAGCTGGTTTGCTTTATCCTGAATTTTCTGGGAAGTTGTCATACTGCATGTGTATAGCCAGCTGCATTTTGTAAATTGTACAGGGACTGCTTTTCAAATGTAACACTTATTAAATATATTTAAAACAAAAAGCCAGGAAATGTATTTTGAAGAAACACATCTGTCCATCAGAGGTATTTGCTTATTTACATACACATGGATATCTTATCTGAGGATATTTCAGATTTTGGAGGAATTTCATGGTGCTGTTTAATTTACAAATGTCAGTGTATATACCTATATGTTAGTCTGTTTGACTTTCTGCTGAGAACTTGATGAAAGAAAGATGGTGTCAGGCACTGATTTGTGATTGTACTGAATAATTTTTTTTGCAAAGGCTTTCATTGCACATATTTTGTGACCAGCTGCTTTCAGAGTCGGTAAGATAAAAGTGGCAGAAACTTACTCTTGCCCCATGTTTTCAGGTAGCCCTTCCTACATGTTTGATTTGGGCTGATTTTTCTCTGTAGTATTTGAGAAACTTAAGCTGAGTATACACCATCTTCTATGGGCACTGTTGAAACAGCTAGGTGGCAATGTTCTTCTTGTTTCTTAATGTTGTACTAGTCCATGATTAAGATGTTTATTAATAAAGAGTAGTACCTTGTAGATTTCATACAGAGAATTAAGTTAATTAAAGTAGTTTTTCAGAAATGGTGATCTCATTGAGATTTGAGAAGGAATCTGCCTGTAAAACTATTTATACTTGTTGAACATAATGCTAGCTAAGTAACTAAGCTAAGAAAAAGCTAAGACTGACATCATAATAATCTTCCATTCTTTTAAGTAAGTCTGTCATATCTGGAAGTTAAATTATTTATGTATTTTAATATTTTGTGTTCATATAGTAAAAACAAGATCTGAAATATTTCCTAGTAAAAATGTGTTTATTTCTTCTAGGTCAGTTTTTTTGATTGACTCATAGTTGTGAACTTTCAATTAACATGCCAGTTGGAAGAGGCCCGATAAAAGAATCCGTAATTCCTTCTGAATTACCACTCTGTCATTCATTACTGGATTTGTTTGGTTTAAGTCTGTTCTAAAATGGCAAATGAAAAGTGGAAATGCATCTCTATTAGTTTCATCTTCAAGGACTGAAAAAGGTTGCAGTCTTCTTATAGATGGTGCTTTATTGTCTGTATGTAGCTTTACTAAATAGCCGAGCAGATCACTATTAGCATGGAATGCAGAAGAACAAGTCATTATTGTTTGTTACCTGTTGTATCTGTTGATGTGAACTTCCTGCAGGAAGATCACCGGTTTTATTAGTTCTATAGGAAATGGCTGCAAAGGAAGATAGGAGTTGGGTTTGACTCCTTTACATGTGTATGCTGTGTTTTAGTGTAAGTGTTTGTCTTCAAAAAGTGTTACCAGTTTAGGTTTTGCTAAAACCAACAGTTGCTGAAGGCAATGTACAGCAGCAATTTTTCTGCATTTTTGCAGAGGTCAATTTTTACCAAAATCTCCTAGTTTGTAATGAGAGGATATGATCTAAATCTGTGTTGTCTGTGGAAGAAAATGGTATATAAAACTTTCATGTGTATTTACTCCAGTGTAAGATAATTAGGACTGTGGTTTTCATTCATATATTTCAAATTATGCTTCCTCATTAAGACTATTTCCTGAAACCATGTTCTAAACAGACTTCTATAGGTGAATTACTTGTCTTTAGGAGAAGAACATTCATGTTAATCTTTTTGTAGTGATTGTAAGAGGATGTGTGAAATCTGTATTGTCTTTATATTGTAAATATTATACATAAAGGGAATTGTTCAAAGCAAAATTATTTTTCTGTATTCTTTGATTAAAGAACTTCTGTTAAAAAACCCCATGTTTTCTGTTGTTGTGCATCAGTTATTTAAATTGTTTTGATTATTAAAAAGAGGTGAGGCTTGTGTTGGGATTTGAAGATAGTTAAACTGTTGTTTTGATTGTCAGTTTCTAAACCCCCCATACTTGTTGAATTACCTGCTCGCTGCTGGGAGGGAAGTAGGTATCGCAGTAGTTACAGTGCTTCTAGATGTTGTTTCCTGGTGAAGTTTTGTTCTGTGGTGCGCCAGGCATTTGGTTTGTTGGAGATTTTGAGATAGAAACCTGTTTTTTCTGACCTTCTCGGTTAATCCAAACTTACCCAAAATAGCAGAGTTAAAATGGAATTATTCTGAACCCGTGTATTGAAACTAACTTTATCAGTGACTCTTCCTACTAAAAATGTGATTTGTGTTGTACTGGCTTTTGGCTGGGATATAGTTACTTTCGTTTGCAGTAGCTGGGATGGGGCTATGTTTTGGATTTGTGGTGAAAACAGTGCTGATAGCCCAGGGATGTTGTAGTTATCACTGAGCAGTGCTTGCACAGAGCCAAGGGCTGTTCGGCTCCTCACCCCACCTCACCAGCGAGGAGGCTGGGGGGGCACAAGGAGTTGGGGTGGGGACACAGCCGGGACAGTTGACCCCAACTGACCCAAGGGATATATATCCCAGACCACAGGACGTCATGCTCAGCAATGTAAAGCTGGGGAAGAAGAAGGAAGGGGGGGATGACGTTCGGAATGACGGCATTTGTCTTCCCAAGTCCCCATTGGGTGTGCTGGAGCTTTGCTGTCCTGGAGATGGCTGAACACCTGCCTGCCCATGGGAAGTGGGGAATGAATTCCTTGGTTTGCTTTGCTCGTGTGCGTGGCTTCTGCCTTACCTGTTAAACTGTCTTTATCTCAACCTGCAAGTTCTCACACTTTCACCCTTCTGATTCTCTTCCTTATCCCGCTGGAGGGGGATTGTGCAATCAGCTGTGCAGGGGCTGAGCTGCCTACGGGGGTTAACCCACAGCATTTGTTTTGTCATGGAGTAATGGAATCTTTTTGTACTTATTTTTTATTTATAGATTAAAGTAAGTGGAACTACTGTAATTCACTCTTTAACCAGCAAATTAAGGTCTTCTGTTATGAGAGCAGATGATTAAAAGATGTGAAGGTCTAGTATTTTGCATTTTCATAGAACTGGTGTTTCTGGTCGCAACTGTAAGGCAGCGCCCTGGCTCCCACATGAAATTTTAAAGATGTTGCAAGGCTTTTATACTAGTGTGATGGGTTGACTCTGGCTGGAAGCCAGGGGCCCACCAAAGCCGCTCTATCACTCCCCCCTCCTTCGCTGGACAGGGGAGAGAAAAATAAAACAAAGGGCTTGTGGGTCAAGATAAGGACAGGAGAGATCATTCACCAATCACTGTCATGGGCAAAACAGACTCAGC